>JAGDYQ010000220.1:0-49192 GCA_021962125.1 Bulinus truncatus
AGAGAGATGACCACACAAAAGTCAGTTTAACAGTCAAGTTTACCCATTCGTCTATTCATTGTAATCTTGAAGCATGAACTCTGATTAATCCAACAGCCGCAAAACGAATCATGTTCATTTAATTGAGATACCAAAAAGACCAGCGTATAAAGCCCGCGCTTCTCAAAGTTAAATCAATACCTGTCAATGAAACAAACACGATTATTATTTTACTGTATGCCGTTTTTTTAAATTCTTTCTATCTAACACATTTTTAAATTAAAAATCACAAATAAATTCACAAATCCAACACCTTTTTCTTTTCACTCAAAAATGATACACAATCACTTTGATGGCAATAAATATAATTAGCCCATTTCCAAGTAAAAAAAAAACAAAATAGAGTTGTCTATGTATCACAACGCGTGGAACAGTCTTAATAAATGAATTACAAGACACCACCGAACACAAAACCTGAACACGGCCGACTCGCAGAGCGGCTCAACTGTCTCATAGCGGCGTGTGAATCTTTATACTACCTCAGCCCGTTTTTTTTCTCCCGTGATAGTTTTTTTATTTTTATTATTATTTTTTTTTTACTACTCCGAACCGGGGTCGCGCTCGTGAGAAAGAACCGAGAGTTCGCTGTGAGCCGCCCCGACTGCGCGTGCGTGGAATCGCAGACGGGTTTAAGAGACCCAGCGAGGAAGTTTTGTTGTGTTGTGTGTGCGTGAGATAGGTCAATTGGGGTAGAGTGCGATAGGGAGAGAGAGAGAGAGAGCGAGAAAGCGTTACAGACATGTACACAGAGAGAGGAATGAGATGGTTTAATAAGACTTTTTTTTGTTTGTATTGATATGCCGGTTTGACCTTTTGTGTAGTCTTGGTCAGTGTTGATAGACTGTCTCGAGATGTTGAAGAGGAAAGAATAAATTATGTTTAAAAAAAGAGATATTAAAATGTAGTTCATCTAGGTGTTACCAATGCCACACTCTCAATATATATATATATATATATATATATATATATATATATATATATATATATATATATCATTGCTGCTGCTCTCTCTCTCTCTCTCTCTCTCTCTCTCTCTCTCTCTCTCTCTCTCACACACACACACACACACGAACACATACACACACAAACACACACATATTAAACACTTGTTAGTAACCTCATTTAATTAATAATAATTGGGGCAACGTGTCCTGAATGTTAAATAATCATGAATGGCTTCCAAGCAATTTCACTGTGAGCCAGAGGATACTAGTTGTCAGAGGATACCATTTGTCAGAGGATAGTAGTTGTCAATGGATACTAGTTGTCAGTTGTCCGAGGATACTAGTTGTCAGAGGATACTAGTTGTCAGAGGATACTAGTTGTCAGAGGATACCCTTTGTCAGAGGATAGTAGTTGTCAGGGGATACTAGTTGTCATTTGTCCAAGGATACTAGTTGTCAGAGGATACTTGTTGTCAGAGGATACTAGTTGTCCGAGGATACTAGTTGTCAGAGGATACTAGTTGTCAGAGGATAGTAGTTGTCAGTGGATACTAGTTGTTAGTTGTCCGAGGATACTAGTTGTCAGAGGATACTAGTTGTCAGAGGATACTGGTTGTCAGTGGATATTAGTTGTCCGAGGATACTAGTTGTCCGAGGATACCATTTGTCAGAGGATAGTAGTTGTCAGTGGATACTAGTTGTCCGAGGATAATGGTTGTCAGTGGATATTAGTTGTCCGAGGGTACTGGTTGTCAGTGGATATTAGTTGTCCAAGGGTACTAGTTGTCCGAGGATACTAGTTGTCCGAGGATACTAGTTGTCCAAGGATACTAGTTGTCAGAGGATACTAGTTGTCCGAGGATACTAGTTGTCCGAGGATACTAGTTGTCCGAGGATACTAGTTGTCAGAGGATACTAGTTGTCAGTGGATACTAGTTTTCATTAAAGAGTAATCAATCCTAGCCAGTGGCGTCAAAATCTTTTGTGCTTCGAAATAAAAGAAAACCTTTCCCCCCTATTTTAAAATCCGAACGACTTAAGAGTCAAAAGACTTGGAAACCGAACTAAATATATTAACATAATATCTTAGAATAAGAACTAGTTTTGAAATTCGAACATTCTGGTAACATTTCTCTATGAAGTGAAGGTAACTTTATGTCATTGGTAACATTTTTCTATGAAGTGAAGGTAACTTTATGTCATTGGTAACATTTTTCTATGAAGTGAAGGCATAGATATATAGACTAGATCGCTTATGCTTATTTAATAGAGACCGGAAAAGTGTTATATTTGCGGACCGTAACTTTAAAAAGAGAAGAGTACAATTCTGTTCGGTTCTTTATTTTTTTACCGAAAAAGATTTCCTTCCTTTTAATTAAAAAAAAAAAGTCCCCCTCATGCTAGAGGTTGGCGCTTTTAAAATCTACTGATGTGTCTGAGGGCATTTTATTCAATTTTAATTGAAAAAAAAAATTGAAAATTTTTCAAACAATGCAAAATGTCTTCTGCTATTGATTTCGGTTACTAAAGATTTCTATGCGTACTACGTCATCATATTTGCAAAGAATTTGTAAAAATATACAGATTAAACTCATTGCATTGAGCACCGACCATATAACACGTTTACATAGCCCGTAAGCGATCTAGTCTTATATATATCTATGAGTGAAGGTAACTTTATATATCATTGGTAACATTTCGTTGTGAGGTGTAAGTTTCAAGCATTATTTTTGCAACTTTTTTCGACGCTAAGTCGGTTCTTTTTGTTTTGGCGCCTATATTTTATAATTTTATTTCTGTCCGCAAGTACAACCGAAGATGAGTTTTGACACTTAATATAAGAATGGGAAAAGGCGCAAGTGGGAGGGGGGGGGTTAAGGGATGATGAGCCAGATATTAAGTAGTTTTTTTTTTAATAAAAAAGGGATGGGGAGAGGTTTGGGTGTATTGTATGATAAAAGGTTGTGGGTTGAAAATCGAGACAAAAAAGATTTAAGTAAATTATGTAAATTCCACTCGGAAGATAAAACATCAAACAGTAGATGCTCAGGTATAGCAAGCAGTAGCTGCTCAGGTATAGCAAGCAGTAGTTGCTCAGGTATAGCAAGCAGTTAACGCTCAGGTATAGCAAGCAGTAGCTGCACAGGAATAGCAAACATTAGCTGCTCAGGTATAGCAAGCAGTTAATGCTCAGGTATAGCAAGCAGTAGTTGCTCAGGTATAACAAGCAGTAGTTGCTCAGGTATAGCAAGCAGTTAATGCTCAGGTATAGCAAGTAGTTAATGCTCAGGTATTGCAAGCAGTAGTTGCTCAGGTATAGCAAGCAGAAGTTGCTCAGGTATAGCAAGTAGTTAATCCTCAGGTATTGCAAGCAGTAGCTGCTCAGGAATAGCAAACAATAGCTACTCAGGTATAGCAAGCAGTTGTTGCTCAGGTATAGCAAGCAGTAGTTGCTCAGGTATAGCAAACAATAGCTGCTGAGGTATAGCAAGCAGTTGTTGCTCAGGTATAGCAAGCAGTTAATGCTCAGGTATAGCAAGCAGTAGCTGCTCAGGTATAGCAAGCAGTAGTTGCTCAGGTATAGCAAGCAGTTAATACTCAGGTATAGCAAGCAGTAGCTGCTCAGGTATAGCAAGCAGTAGTTGCTCAGGTATAGCAAGCAGTAGTTGCTCAGGTATAGCAAGCAGTTAATGCTCAGGTATAGCAAGCAGTAGCTGCTCAGGTATAGCAAGCAGTAGTTGCTCAGGTATAGCAAGCAGCAGTTGCTCAAGTATAGCAAGCAGTAGTTGCTCAGGTATAGCAAGCAGTTAATGCTCAGGCATAGCAAGCAGTTAATGCTCAGGTATAGCAAGCAGTAGCTGCTCAGGTATAGCAAGCATCAGTTGCTCAAGTATAGCAAGCAGTAGTTGCTCAGGTATAGCAAGTAGTTGTTGCTCAGATATAGCAAGCAGTTAATGCTCAGGAATAGCAAGCAGTTGTTGCTCAGGTATAGCCAGCAGTTAATGCTCAGGTATAGCAAGCAGTAGTTGCTCAGGTTTAGCAAGCAGTAGCTGCTCAGGTATAGCAAGCAGTAGTTGCTCAGGTATAGAAAGCAGTAGTTGCTCAGGTATAGCAAGCAGTTGTTGCTCAGGTATAGCAAACAGTAGTTGCTCAAGTATAGCAAGCAGTAGTCTCAGGTATAAAAAAGTTAGTAGTTGCTCAGGTATAAAAAAGTTAGTAGTTGCTTAGGTATAAAAAAGTTAGTAGTTGCTCAGGTATAGCAATTGTAATATATTTTAGATTTGCCAACAATTTGTGAAATTTGCTGTCCAACATTTTGGACAATTATACATCTTGGTCACTTCAGTTAAGTAAACATATATATATATATATATATATATATATATATATATATATATATAAACCGTATCCATCCACCCTCACCAGAATCGCCACTTTCGTTGTACGAAAAAAATCCTAAGAAAAAATCATTATTTAGATGATTGATAAGAGATTTATATTATTCATCTCACGCTCACTGAGCATACATCTCCTTCTGTGCCAAAGACGTCTACGATGGCTGGGTCATGTACATCGAATGCAAGATGGTCGCATACCAAAGGACATCCTATATGGCGAGTTGGCCAAGGGGCATCCCCCCTTTTGGTCACCCGCAACTGCGCTTCAAGGATGTCTGCAAACGCGACCTCAAATCGACTGGCATCAGCCTCGACAATTGGGAACAGCTCGCCGACGACCGGAGCGGGTGGCGACAGGCCGTTCACAAAGGCATCCTAAATGGATAACAACTACGCAAACAACAGCTGGAAATAAAAAGACAAAAAAGGTAGATTACACAGCAGAAACAGGCCCTCAACCCTACATCCAGCTTTAACTGCGGTCACTGCGGTTGAGTCGGTCAATCCAGGATCGGTCTGCTGAGCCATTCCAAATCCTGCCCTCAAAAAACGTGACTAGATGACTAACCTAGAGCGCTACCATCATCTTCCGAGATGGACGGATGCCTTCTACTACTACTACTACTACTACTACCACTACTACTACTACTACTACTACTACTACTACTACTACCACTACTACTACTGCTACTACTACCACTACTACTACTACTACTACTACTACTACTACTACCACTACTACTACCACTACTACTACTACTACTACTACTACTATTACCACTACTACTACTACTACTACTACTACTACCACTACCACTACTACTACTGCTACTACTACTACTGCTACTACTACTACTACTACTACTACTACTACTACGACTGTTACTACTACTACTACTACATATAAAAAGATATGATTTATCAATTAGTTACATTTCATTGAGGCTAATATCTAAAAAAACAAAAGCAAAATTTCATTCTAGTTTCATAAGTTCAACTTCACATAACTTGTCCATGAGACTTTTGTGTGTCGCTGGTCGGTCCACCGTGTGAGTGATTGCGAACGAGTGTCCATAATGATATCACCCACCATTAATCAGGTGAAACATGTCGTGGGTCAACAATTAGTCAGCGTCAAATAAAACCATATGGATTGGACAAATACACACACACACATACATTCTTACAATCACATCCATACACAGACACACACACACACACATTCACACACATAAAACAATAAAATGTCGCCGTTAACTTAAAAAAAACAACAACTCTTGAACAATGCCAAGTTCTCCGCAGGCACTTGGCAAGTTGCTAAAAATAGATCAAGCTGTCACATGGAAACATTTAAAAGGAATCCCTTGGATAGACTATTCAGTGCATGATGACAACTTAATGCACTGCTAATGGCTCCATTAAATTCTAATTAATTTTCTCCAATGTTTGTTTTAGGTCAATCAGCTCATTAATTTTTTTTACAAAATCCTGGTACACACACACACACGCGCGCGCGCGCAAACAGACAGACATACACACATTCACACGTTCCCAAACAATGACCATATACGACCACTTAATAACCATTTTAAGAAAGTCAAATCACGACCCCAAAAAATATCTTTTTAATGTCACCTGTCATTGCGACCTACAGACGAGTTCAGAGGTTGGATGCAAGTCTCTATAAATATATCAATGCAAGCAGACCTATTTTTTTTATGGATACACAATTTAGGCAACTATCTGGAGCTTGTATATGAGTCAGAGTCGGAACATTTTATACAAGTTTAACCAAATAGAAATCTAACGGTTAATCTGTAGATATCCAAAAGTACAATTTTTTTTTCTGCCCTACACATTGAGCACTAGCAGTCAGGCTCGCCACAAGGAAGGGCGCTACAGAGGCCCCGGGCTAAAAACTGCCTAACAGTTCACTTGGGGGGCGGGGGGGGGGTAGAGAGGCGCCAGATGTCAAAGATCAGTAGATGTCCAGGATTTGCAAGCGGCTCTGCCTGTGGAGACAAGATATTATATCTCTTGATCATGCATTGTTTTTTACTGAGCCATTTGTTCCCATCAGAGATGGTTTGATAAGCCATGTGATCCCCATCACAGCTGGAATGATAAGCCATGTGACCCCCATCACAGCTGGAATGATAAGACATGTGACCCCTTTCCATCACAACTGGAAGTGTAAGTAGTTTTCACCAGACTTCCCCACCCCCACCCCCATGTACTGGCTGACGCAGTGGTCAACTTTGGGGTCAAGATGGCGGTGTTTGATTGGTTAACCGTTTGAACGTGACCTGAATGCAGGACTAACAGCTAAGAGGTAAACGAAACATTGTATATTACAATTAAATTAGACTCGTCTAACATGGGATAACAGTATCACAGAAAACATGTGGATATGCAGTTGACTCTTCACTATCCGGCTCTGGACTACTCGTTAGTCATGTATTTTATAATACTTTATTTAAAAAAATATTTTACGTCGTCTAATTACGCTTTCTGATATGTGTGTGCTTGTCAATCAAGTATAACATTTTGAAATAACATCCTCTGCACATGATTATATTTTTAGGTGATGACAGTACAAGGGATGACTGTTGGACATGTCTCATGTATTACAAAGGATGATTGTTGGACATGCCTCATGTATTACAAAGGATGATTGTTGGACATGTCTCATGTATTACAAAGGATGATTGTTGGACATGTCTAATGTATTACAAAGGATGATTGTTGGAATGTCTAATGTATTACAAAGGATGATTGTTGGACATGTCTCATGTATTACAAAGGATGATTGTTGGACATGCCTCATGTAGTACAAGGGATGATTGTTGGACATGTCTCAAGTATTACAAAGGATGATTGTTGGACATGTCTCATGTAGTACAAGGGATGATTGTCGGACATGTCTCATGTATTACAAAGGATGATTATTGGACATGTCTCATGTAGTACAAGGGTTGATTGTCGGACATGTCTCCTGAAGTACAAAGGATGATTGTTGGACATGTCTCATGTAGTACAAGGGATGATTGTCGGACATGTCTCCTGAAGTACAAAGGACATACTTTCGCAACATTAGGGGTAGAGTTGCGAAAAATGTCGGGAACCGGTGATCCATAATGCCTTTATTTATCCATTAAGCCTGATTTATTTTCACAACAGATTTGAGGAAACATCGAAAAAAAAAAACAACATATTGTTAAATTTGTCGGATGGATAGTGATAATTTCGACCGACGGAATCTGGACTATCTTCTTCTTCTATCCCTTAACCCGTGGATGGGTGGTTGGGGCACCGTTGTTGACTGAAAACTAGTAGGTTTTCAGACATGGTGTATCTAGGGCAGGAAATGCTTGGCGGCGCCCAACCCTCTCCAAGCTTGACCACAGCCGGTTTCCTCCTTTATCGCTGGCCCGCCTTGATCACGGACACGTAGCCGTTGGGTTCACATTTGATCTCGTCCGCCCTGGCCGGTGACTTCAATTTGGAAGTTCGTACGCCCAGTGGTGCCGTGTCAGCACCAACCCCCTCACACGGTTTAGCCGGTCAGCTGAGACCGTTGCCCAGGGTGTGGCGCGGGGAGCCACAACGTGAGAGATTCAAGAGATGAGCGAGGACCAGTGAGCTTGACCGCCCGAGGGTGCAGCTGTCAGAGCATCAAAGGTACTACCTCTGCCCTGAGCCCACTATACACCCTGGACTATCACTGTTTCAATATTTCCATAGGTTTGTTTGGAAAATATGTTCTTCTTTCTTCCCCCCCCCCCGCCCCGCTATACCCCACCGTTCATGTATGTCCAACACCCTGTCACTGACTCTTCAATCTCTTATTCTCATATCTTAGATCTCCACAATATTTTGTCTGGCGGACGAAACCCTAATTTTTTTTTTTTGACTAACATGAAATAAATTCTCTTGAACTCACTCAATTTAAACTGTATACTTATGTTATGGCTATGTGCTGCTTTATTTCGGGGATTAAGAGGACGGAGGTGGTTAAGTGGGTTAATAGTAGGGGCATGAAAATAGCTGTAGAACAGTGGTACTCAACCTGTTTCGTGATTTTTTTTTTTAACCCCCGAAAGGTGCGAAAGTATGCCCGCGGGGTAACCCTCACAAGTTCGCGAATGCATGAATTTATTTTCATTAAATCCACGTGCTCACCTTTTCAAATGAGATACTTCTTGGGCATGCTGTTTAAAAAATGGTGAGTCACGCGGCGAACTGTCGAATTTCTTCAAACCCCTATCGGTTGTTTTAATGTAAACGACAATTAGAAGTCGCTGAGAGCCACCGCACTTCCCCCCTCTCCCCCCACTCCCATACCATCCACCGGTTCAGAACCGTGGCTGTAGAATCTATTGGGCGGTGTTTCATCAGAAAATGAAATCAGTTGGGGGTGGGGGATTGGTGGGGAGGGGGGGGGCGGTGGGTGATGGAGGATTTTTATCTCTCATAATGGATCCCCCCCTCCCCTACCCTCCGCCCTATCATCCCAGATGTGGGTATGAACTCAAAGGACGCCGCAGTCTCTTTCACCCAGACCGTGGTCTAACTGTACATACAACATAAACCACTCGATCTAAAGTTCTACAACCCACCAATAGCTCGAGCGACGTAGAAATGATGCTGTGATGCTGTGATGCTGGCCAAAGCTAAGGGAGAAAGTGGAAAACATGGACAGATCACGTCGATAAGAAATGGTATATATTTCTCTGTTTGTTTTGCTTTCTCTCTCTCTCTCTCTCTCTCTCTCTCTCTCTCTCTCTCCACATTCCACCCTTTATAACAGGTGTATATATAAATGGGTAAACATGGTGGTCTCGGTTGTGCCTATCTGGTCACAACACCTTGACCATTGTAACAACAAATAAATGACTCTAAAAAAACAAAAACTGTTAACGGGTATTATGAAGATACGAAAATTGGAAAAAATAATTGTCCTTTATTTACGATTTTTCTCAATCAAAAAAAAATCATTTCACCATCGACTGAAACCCAGCAAATAAATGATTTTTTTTAAAAAAAATATCCATACACGTTTTGTGTTTATTATTCACGCATTTGTAGGCCAAAAAACAAAATATTTACTGCTACTAACAAAAACTGGAGAAATCTTTCTTCGGTCTCAATTATTTCGTCGTTGTACTTCTTAAAGTTCTTGCCACTTTAAAGACAGCAAGCCCTGGAACAGAACAACAGAATAACTCACATCTTTATAAAGTTCTTGCCACTTTAAAGACAGCAAGCACTGGAACAGAACAACAGAATAACTCACATCTTTATAAAGTTCTAGTCACTTAAAGACAACAATCCCTGGAACAGAACAAAAGAATAACATATCTTTATTAAATCATTTTTGTTTTCTTGTTTTGGTTTATCATTTGCAGTATAATTCATCATACGTAATTCGGTTAGCTGTATCGATCGTCCAGTAACCAGTTATTGGCCGAGAAGAAAGACATCCGCCCCTCTTTCCCTCCCCCCCCCCCCGAGCATCTCAACTCGATCAGGACGACACTTGTCTATGTACAAAAATATTTCTCGGGCCACAAAAGAATTGCTTTCACTCAGAAAAGATCGCACCACGGTCTCGTCTGATACATTAGACCGGAAATAGAAAACTCTAATATATTGGTCAGTGCCAAAGGGGGATGTAACCGGGGCTGACAAGGGAAGTAACAAACTCTAGGCAGAGAGAAGTGATCTCCTTCCCACCGCCTCCCCCCTCCCCCGTTTGTGTAGATGGGAGTGGGGATCTAATGGGGGCCGGGGTGAGGGGATGGAACTACGGGTTAACGCAATGGTTCCTGAACTGTGGGCATTTCAGGCCCCCCCCCTCCTGGTGCTAATACTTCAGAGGCCATGCGGCTATTTTCCTCACACTATTTCTTGACAAATAATCTTGACAAATGTATGGTAAGCCATTTGGGCTAAATATTCGAAATTGTGGAGCCACAAAAGAAAAGATCCGTAAGTCTAGGACATTTGAGGACCGTCGGCTAAAATAGATAGGAAAAAAAAAAGAGAGAGAGAGAGAGAGAGAGAGAGAGAGAGATGGGTGACTCAATTAGTTTTGATTGAAAACTACACAAGACTGGTCATTATGCCGCGAGCCTCCCCCCCTCCCCACCCTCCACCCCATCCCACCGCGGGTGCTTAAGCACTTTAACCACCGGTGTGTGTGTGTGTGTGTGTGTGAAGGGGCGACAGTTTCTATTATTAAATATGAACTAGTAATTTATTGTTCGCTGTAGCAGTTGGTCACTCGCTAGCCCGGAAGCGGTAATGACCAACCGCGATATAAAAAGTGCCATAATTTTTAGGAGAGTTGACCGTAACCTACCCCCCAGCCTCTCTCTCTCTCTCTCTCTCTCTCTCTAACATCCACCGCTGACCAGTTCCAGGCGACAGACAATAACGAGTTAATCACGTCGTCTAATTAATGTTCAACTTGTAGAGGCGTTTCTACCATGGTGGGTGGGGCGGGGGGGGAGGAGATGGATGGAAGAAAAAGGTGATTTGATACCCTCGTCAGTGACACCTTAGATTTATACTCTATGACAGGCTAATCTATCCATACATCTACCGATCTATCTGTCCATCTATCTGTACATCACACATCCACCGATCTATCTGTCTATCTGTACATCCCCCATCCACCGATCTATCTGTACATCCCCCATCCACCGATCTATCTGTACATCCCCCATCCACCGATCTATCTGTACATCCCCCATCCACCGATCTATCTGTGCATCCCCCATCCCACCGATCTATCTGTGCATCCCCCATCCACCGATCTATCTGTACATCCCCCATCCACCGATCTATCTGTACATCCCCCATCCACCGATCTATCTGCGTCCCCCATCCACCGATCTATCTGTCACATCCCCCATCCACCGATCTATCTGTACATCCCCCATCCACCGATCTATCTGTACATCCCCCATCCACCGATCTATCTGTACATCCCCCATCCACCGATCTATCTGTGCATCCCCCATCCACCGATCTATCTGTACATCCCCCATCCACCGATCTATCTGTACATCCCCCATCCACCGATCTATCTGTCCATCTATCTGTACATCCCCCATCCACCGATCTATCTGTCCATCTATCTGTACATCCCCCATCCACCGATCTATCTGTACATCCCCCATCCACCGATCTATCTGTACATCCCCCATCCACCGATCTATCTGTACATCCCCCATCCACCGATCTATCTGTGCATCCCCCATCCACCGATCTATCTGTACATCCCCATCCACCGATCTATCTGTACATCTCCCCATCCACCGATCTATCTGTACATCCCCCATCCACCGATCTATCTGTGCATCCCCCATCCACCGATCTATCTGTACATCCCCCATCCACCGATCTATCTGTACATCCCCATCCACCGATCTATCTGTACATCCCCCATCCACCGATCTATCTGTGCATCCCCATCCACCGATCTATCTGTACATCCCCCATCCACCGATCTATCTGTGCATCCCCCATCCACCGATCTATCTGTACATCCCCCATCCACCGATCTATCTGTACATCCCCCATCCACCGATCTATCTGTGCATCCCCCATCCACCGATCTATCTGTACATCCCCCATCCACCGATCTATCTGTGCATCCCCCATCCACCGATCTATCTGTACATCCCCCATCCACCGATCTATCTGTCCATCTATCTGTCCATCCCCCATCCACCGATCTATCTGTCCACATCCCCCATCCACCGATCTATCTGTACATCCCCCATCCACCGATCTATCTGTACATCCCCATCCACCGATCTATCTGTACATCCCCCATCCACCGATCTATCTGTACATCCCCATCCATCTTCTGTCCATCTATCTGTCCATCTATCTGTACATCCCCATCCACCGATCTATCTGTCCATCTATCTGTACATCCCCCATCCACCGATCTATCTGTCCATCTATCTGTACATCCCCCATCCACCGATCTATCTGTCCATCTATCTGTACATCCCCCATCCACCGATCTATCTGTACATCCCCCATCCACCGATCTATCTGTCCATCTATCTGTACATCCCCCATCCACCGATCTATCTGTCCATCTATCTGTACATCCCCCATCCACCGATCTATCTGTCCATCTATCTGTACATCCCCCATCCACCGATCTATCTGTCCATCTATCTGTACATCCCCCATCCACCGATCTATCTGTCCATCTATCTGTACATCCCCATCCATCCATCTATATATCTCCCCCCCCCCTTCTTTTATTCTGCCAAGAAATAAACTTCAACACTTTGACCTTGATGACCTATCTATATAAATAAAAGAACGAAGCAAAGGCATGAACTCCTTCTCCCCCCCCCCCCCTCCCTTTTTCCGATTCCTCGACATTCTTATCTCCCCATGGGTGAGAATCTCTCGAACGATCTGGAATGAAACGGGTTCATACCCACAAAAGAAAGATGGCCGATATCTAGGAAATGGGGGGGGGGGGAGGGCGTGGTAGCATTTTGTAGTGGCCAGGTTTTTTTTATCACTATTATCAAAGCAGGTTTGATGGGGGTGGTGGTGGGGAGGGGGGGAGAGGAATGGGGATCACGAGATAGCAGAGATGAGTGTTTATTTTAGAACACTCAATAGAGATATTCATGTCTGAATTGTTCAATTACATTTTGGCTCTTATTATTTTGGCCAGCTATGGGGGTTAATATTTATTTATCAGATGATTTTTTTTTTTACCGGCCATTAAACAAAAACCGGGCTATGTATTCTTTCTTTTCTTATTGGTTTCTTCTTAAAAACTTATTTAAATAAAGGCTTTCAATATCTGTTTTGCAACAGAAAGTTACATACTTCTTAAACAATTCGGTGCGTGTTTAGCTAACCTATACGGCATTCATTGTTTTGTACACATTTAAGTTAAGAGCATTTCCATTAGTATTTAATCCAATATATTCACCGTGTTAAACGAATTCGGTATTCAAAGTGTTAAACTGCATCGTATTCGGTATGTTAAACTTCAAGGTATTCAGTTGTTTAATTGCTTTGTTTTCAGTGAGTTTAACTTCAAGGTATTCAGTGTGTTAAACTTCAAGGTATTCAGTGTGTTAAACTTCCAGATATTTAGTGTGTTAAACTTCACGGTATTCAGTTGTTTAACTGCTTTGTTTTCAGTGTGTGTTAAACGTCTATGTATTCAATGTGTTAAACTTCAAGGTATTCAGTGTTTTCAAACTGCTCTGCATCCAGCATGTTAAACCACCACTTATCCATGGTGTTTAACTGTCGGATTTAGTTATTTTAGTCTTGGATCGTCCAATGCCTTTTGTTTACATTTCGAATTGTTGATTTTTTGTAAACTAATTCGCTCTTACACAGTTATCAGGACAACGTTTATTTAATAGACTATGTAGGACTGTACTTATGACACTCGTTTAAACTTTAATTCTTCAAATTTAAATCCTGTCGAAATAAATATATATGCAGGTGCGTCTTAAACTAATAGCTTCACTGTTTTAATTGGCATGGAATAAAGATTTAAACAAATGCAATTAAATATATGCAAAACCTAACGCAATCAGAAACTATTAATGACGGAACCAAATAACAATAATGATAAAACTAAATAAAAAATTCGCTGAGAAAAAAATTGTCGGAAATTGATCAGATGAAAAAGATAACCAACTGGACAAAATCAATTTTTAAGTAAAAGTATTTCCATTGTTGTGACGAAGCGCAATGAATGGAGTAAATCAAATTGTGTTTACTTTCGTGCGTCTTTTGGATAAGTCTTTCTCTAAAAGCTTTTTGTTGGTTCACACAATAAATTCTTTTGTTTTTCCAGGCAGGACAAACAACTGCCTGTTTATTTAATTTTTATTTCCCTTTTATTTTGCAGTTCTTCTTTGCTGCATGGAACAATAGAGAAAATGTCGAAATGCACACAGACATATGCAATCTATGTCACCGCATGGTGACCTATACTTCTAAACGGACTTCTTCAAGTATTAGTTTTGTTTTATATATGTTAACAAAACGGGTATAGAGAAATACTTTATTTATCAATCAACCAATCCGTCAGTCAATCAACCAATCCGTCAGTCGATCAACCAATCCGTCGTTCAATCAACCAATCCGTCAATCACTCAACCAATCCGTCAGTCAATCAACCAATTTGTCAGTCGATCAACCAATCCGTCAGTCGATCAACCAATCCGTCAGTCACTCAACCAATCCGTCAGTCAATCAACGTATCCGTCAGTCAATCAACCAATCTGTCAGTCAATCAACCAATTCGTCAGTCGATCAACCAATCCATCAGTCGATCAACCAATCCGTCAGTCAATCAACCAATCCGTCAGTCAATCGATCAACCAATAAATCAATCTAGCTATCTTTCAACCGATCAATTTGCCAATCAATCAATCATTAAATCAATCAATCAATCGGTCTATATAAATGAGGGCAGGGCATAGTATTTAGCGGGCTATAAACAATAAAAAAGATACATCAGTGCATACAAATGCACCAAGAATCACACACGTGGGTTACGTGCTGTTTCCAAGCCCACCTTCACTATCTACAAATAAATGGCTCCGATGAGTTGTTAGTTAGAGAAGATTAAAAGATGTCTCTTGGTGTCTCTTGATGTCTCTTGGTGCCTTTTGATGTATCTTGGTAATTCTTGATGTCTCTTGGTGCCTCTTGGTGTCTCTTGGTGCCTCTTGATGTCTCTTGATGTCTCTTGGTGCCTCTTGATGTCTCTTGGTGTCTCTTGATGTCTCTTGGTGTCTCTTGATGTCTCTTGATGTCTCTTGGTGCCTCTTGAAGTCTCTTGGTGTCTCTTGATGTCTCTTGGTGTTTCTTGATGTCTCTTGGTGTCTCTTGGTGTCTCTTGATGTCTCTTGATGTCTCTTGAAGTCTCTTGATGTCTCTTGGCGTCTTTTGATGTCACTTGACGTCTCTTGGTGTCTCTTGATGTCTCTTGGTGTCTCTTGATGTCTCTTGATGTCTCTTGAAGTCTCTTGATGTCTCTTGGCGTCTTTTGATGTCACTTGACGTCTCTTGGTGTCTCTTGAAGTCTCTTGATGTCTCTTAAAGTCTCTTGATGTCTCTTGGCGTCTTTTGATGTCCCTTGGTGTCTCTTGATGTCTCTTGAAGTCTCTTGATGTCTCTTGAAGTCTCTTGGCGTCTCTTGATGTCTCTTGAAGTCTCTTGGTGTCACTTGATGTCTCTTGGTGTCTCTTGATGTCTCTTGAAGTCTCTTGGTGTCTCTTGATGTCTCTTGGTGTCTCTTGATGTCTCTTGGTGCCTCTTGATGTCTCTTGATGTCTCTTGAAGTCTCTTTGTGTCTCTTGATGTCTCTTGGTGTTTTTTGATGTCTCTTGGTGTCTCTTGATGTCTCTTGGTGCCTCTTGATGTCTCTTGGTGTCTCTTGATGTCTCTTGGTGTCTCTTGATGTCTTTTGGCGTCATTTGATGTCTCTTGAATTCTCTTGATGTCTCTTGTTGTCTTTGATGTTTCTTGGTGTCTCTTGGTGTCTCTTGTTGTCTTTCTAAGACTTTTTTTTTAAACGGTTGTATGTTTTTATGGATTTTATTGAATTTTTACTAAGACAGTTGTTTGCGTGTAGATCGATAATGATGAATTGCGGCCATTGTTGTTGTTGATTCATTTTAACTGGCCTTAAACTGTCGATACACCTACTGTCTACACCTGGTCTTTATATGATGTTTATCGATAAGATCACACTACTGTACAGGTAAACAGGCACATGGCATGTACACCGTCACTCTGTTCAATATCTGTCCACACCCTCAACACCATCACAACGTCTCACAATCACAAATACCTGTATACACATTAAACACCATCACTCTGTACAATACACACACACACTTTTCTACACCCTAAACACCATCACTCTGTACAATACACACACACACCCTAAACACCATCACTCTGTACAATACACACATACTCACTTTTCTACACCCTAAACACCATCACTCTGTACAATACACACACACACACCCTAAACACCATCACTCTGTACAATACACACATACTCACTTTTCTACACCCTAAACACCATCACTCTGTACAATACACACACACACACTTTTCTACACCCTAAACACCATCACTCTGTACAATACACACAGACTTTTCTACACCTAAACACCATCACTCTGTACAATACACACACACACCCTAAACACCATCACTCTGTACAATACACACACACCTTTCTACACCCTAGACACCATCACTCTGTACAATACACACACACACATTTCTACACCCTAAACACCATCACTCTGTACAATACACACACACCTTTCTACACCCTAAACACCATCACTCTGTACAATACACACACACAATTTTCTACACCCTAAACACCATCACTCTGTACAATACATACACACTTTTCTACACCCTAAACACCATCACTCTGTACAATACACACACACATTTCTACACCCTAAACACCATCACTCTGTACAATACACACACACTTTTCTATACCCTAAACACCATCACTCTGTACAATACACACACACACACTTTTCTACACCCTAAACACCATCACTCTGTACAATACACACACACACTTTTCTATACCCTAAACACCATCACTCTGTACAATACACACACACACACTTTTCTATACCCTAAACACCATCACTCTGTACAATACACACACTTTTCTATACCCTAAACACCATCACTCTGTACAATACACACACACACTTTTCTATACCCTAAACACCATCACTCTGTACAATACACACACACACTTTTCTATACCCTAAACACCATCACTCTGTACAATACACACACACACTTTTCTATACCCTAAACACCATCACTCTGTACAATACACACACACACACTTTTCTATACCCTAAACACCATCACTCTGTACAATACACACACACACTTTTCTATACCCTAAACACCATCACTCTGTACAATACACACACACACTTTTCTATACCCTAAACACCATCACTCTGTACAATACACACACACACTTTTCTATACCCTAAACACCATCACTCTGTACAATACACACACACACTTTTCTATACCCTAAACACCATCACTCTGTACAATACACACACACACTTTTCTATACCCTAAACACCATCACTCTGTACAATACACACACACACTTTTCTATACCCTAAACACCATCACTCTGTACAATACACACACACACTTTTCTATACCCTAAACACCATCACTCTGTACAATACACACACACACTTTTCTATACCCTAAACACCATCACTCTGTACAATACACACACACACTTTTCTATACCCTAAACACCATCACTCTGTACAATACACACACACATATTTCTACACCCTAAACACCATCACTCTGTACAATACACACACACACATTTCTACACCCTAAACACCATCACTCTGTACAATACACACACACACTTTTCTATACCCTAAACACCATCACTCTGTACAATACACACACACACTTTTCTATACCCTAAACACCATCACTCTGTACAATACACACACACACACTTTTCTATACCCTAAACACCATCACTCTGTACAATACACACACACACTTTTCTATACCCTAAACACCATCACTCTGTACAATACACACACACACTTTTCTATACCCTAAACACCATCACTCTGTACAATACACACACACACTTTTCTATACCCTAAACACCATAACTCTGTACAATACACACACATAATTTTCTATACCCTAAACACCATCACTCTGTACAATACACACACACTTTTCTATACCCTAAACACCATCACTCTGTACAATACACACACACACTTTTCTATACCCTAAACACCATCACTCTGTACAATACACACACACACTTTTCTATACCCTAAACACCATCACTCTGTACAATACACACACACACACTTTTCTATACCCTAAACACCATCACTCTGTACAATACACACACACACTTTTCTATACCCTAAACACCATCACTCTGTACAATACACACACACACTTTTCTATACCCTAAACACCATCACTCTGTACAATACACACACACACTTTTCTATACCCTAAACACCATCACTCTGTACAATACACACACACACACTTTTCTATACCCTAAACACCATCACTCTGTACAATACACACACACACTTTTCTATACCCTAAACACCATCACTCTGTACACAATACACACACACTTTTCTATACCCTAAACACCATCACTCTGTACAATACACACACACACGTCTATACCCCAAACACCATCACTCTGTACAATACACACACACACACTTTTCTATACCCTAAACACCATCACTCTGTACAATACACACACACACTTTTCTATACCCTAAACACCATCACTCTGTACAATACACACACACACACTTTTCTATACCCTAAACACCATCACTCTGTACAATACACACACACACTTTTCTATACCCTAAACACCATCACTCTGTACAATACACACACACACATTTTCTATACCCTAAACACCATCACTCTGTACAATACACACACACACTTTTCTATACCCTAAACACCATCACTCTGTACAATACACACACACACACTTTTCTATACCCTAAACACCATCACTCTGTACAATACACACACACACTTTTCTATACCCTAAACACCATCACTCTGTACAATACACACACACACATTTCTACACCCTAAACACCATCACTCTGTACAATACACACACACACATTTCTACACCCTAAACACCATCACTCTGTACAATACACACACACACTTTTCTATACCCTAAACACCATCACTCTGTACAATACACACACACACACTTTTCTATACCCTAAACACCATCACTCTGTACAATACACACACACACACTTTTCTATACCCTAAACACCATCACTCTGTACAATACACACACACACTTTTCTATACCCTAAACACCCATCAATACTCTGTACAATACACACACACACTTTTCTACACCCTAAACACCATCACTCTGTACAACACACACACACATTTCTACACCCTAAACACCATCACTCTGTACAATACACACACACACTTTTCTATACCCTAAACACCATCACTCTGTACAATACACACACACACTTTTCTATACCCTAAACACCATCACTCTGTACAATACACACACACTTTTCTATACCCTAAACACCATCACTCTGTACAATACACACACACACATTTCTATACCCTAAACACCATCACTCTGTACAATACACACACACACTTTTCTATACCCTAAACACCATCACTCTGTACAATACACACACACACTTTTCTATACCCTAAACACCATCACTCTGTACAATACACACACACACACTTTTCTATACCCTAAACACCATCACTCTGTACAATACACACACACACATTTCTATACCCTAAACACCATCACTCTGTACAATACACACACACTTTTCTATACCCTAAACACCATCACTCTGTACAATACACACACACACTTTTCTATACCCTAAACACCATCACTCTGTACAATACACACACACACTTTTCTATACCCTAAACACCATCACTCTGTACAATACACACACACACACTTTTCTATACCCTAAACACCATCACTCTGTACAATACACACACACACTTTTCTATACCCTAAACACCATCACTCTGTACAATACACACACACATTTCTACACCCTAAACACCATCACTCTGTACAATACACTCACACACACCCTAAACACCATCACTCTGTACAATACACTCACACACACACACCCTAAACACCATCACTCTGTACAATACACACACACACACCCTAAACACCATCACTCTGTACAATACACACACACATTTCTACACCCTAAACACCATCACTCTGTACAATACACACACACATTTCTACACCCTAAACACCATCACTCTGTACAATACACACACACATTTCTACACCCTAAACACCATCACTCTGTACAATACACACACACACATTTCTACACCCTAAACACCATCACTCTGTACAATACACACACACACATTTCTACACCCTAAACACCATCACTCTGTACCAATACACACACACACTTTTCTACACCCTAAACACCATCACTCTGTACAATACACACACACACTGTTTCTACACCCTAAACACCATCACTCTGTACAATAACACCCACACACACACACCGTCATTTCTACACCCTAAACACCATCACTCTGTACAATACACACACACATTTCTACACCCTAAACACCATCACTCTGTACAATACACACACACACATTTCTACACCCTAAACACCATCACTCTGTACAATACACACACACACATTTCTACACCCTAAACACCATCACTCTGTACAATACACACACACATTTCTACACCCTAAACACCATCACTCTGTACAATACACACACACACTTTTCTATACCCTAAACACCATCACTCTGTACAATACACACACACACTTTTCTATACCCTAAACACCATCACTCTGTACAACACACACACACTTTTCTATACCCTAAACACCATCACTCTGTACAATACACACACACACTTTTCTATACCCTAAACACCATCACTCTGTACAATACACACACACACTTTTCTATACCCTAAACACCATCACTCTGTACAATACACACACACACTTTTCTATACCCTAAACACCATCACTCTGTACAATACACACACACACTTTTCTATACCCTAAACACCATCACTCTGTACAATACTCACACACACACACACACATTTCTATCACCCTAAACACCATCACTCTGTACAATACACACACACATTTCTATACCCTAAACACCATCACTCTGTACAATACACACACACACATCACTCTGGTACTACACACAATATTTTCTATACCTAAACACCATCACTCTGTACAATACACACACACACACTTTTCTATACCCTAAACACCATCACTCTGTACAATACACACACACACACTTTTCTATACCCTAAACACCATCACTCTGTACAATACACACACACACACATTTCTACACCCTAAACACCATCACTCTGTACAATACACACACACATTTCTACACCCTAAACACCATCACTCTGTACAATACACACACACACACATTTCTACACCCTAAACACCATCACTCTGTACAATACACACACACATTTCTACACCCTAAACACCATCACTCTGTACAATACACACACACACTTTTCTACACCCTAAACACCATCACTCTGTACAATACACTCACACACACCCTAAACACCATCACTCTGTACAATACACTCACACACACCCTAAACACCATCACTCTGTACAATACACTCACACACACCCTAAACACCATCACTCTGTACAATACACTCACACACACCCTAAACACCATCACTCTGTACAATACACTCACACACACCCTAAACACCATCACTCTGTACAATACACTCACACACACCCTAAACACCATCACTCTGTACAATACACTCACACACACCCTAAACACCATCACTCTGTACAATACACTCACACACACCCTAAACACCATCACTCTGTACAATACACACACACACATTTCTACACCCTAAACACCATCACTCTGTACAATACACACACACATTTCTACACCCTAAACACCATCACTCTGTACAATACACACACACACATTTCTACACCCTAAACACCATCACTCTGTACAATACACACACACATTTCTACACCCTAAACACCATCACTCTGTACAATACACACACACACATTTCTACACCCTAAACACCATCACTCTGTACAATACACACACACACATTTCTACACCCTAAACACCATCACTCTACTCTGTACAATACGCACACATACACATTTCTACACCCTAAACACCATCACTCTGTACAATACGCACACACACACATTTCTACACCCTAAACACCATCACTCTGTACAATACACACACACACATTTCTACACCCTAAACACCATCACTCTGTACAATACACACACACATTTCTACACCCTAAACACCATCACTCTGTACAATACACTCACACACACCCTAAACACCATCACTCTGTACAATACACTCACACACACCCTAAACACCATCACTCTGTACAATACACTCACACACACCCTAAACACCATCACTCTGTACAATACACTCACACACACCCTAAACACCATCACTCTGTACAATACACTCACACACACCCTAAACACCATCACTCTGTACAATACACTCACACACACCCTAAGCACCATCACTCTGTACAATACACTCACACACACCCTAAACACCATCACTCTGTACAATACACACACACATTTCTACACCCTAAACACCATCACTCTGTACAATACACACACACACATTTCTACACCCTAAACACCATCACTCTGTACAATACACACACACACATTTCTACACCCTAAACACCATCACTCTGTACAATACACACACACACACATTTCTACACCCTAAACACCATCACTCTGTACAATACACACACACACCCTAAACACCATCACTCTGTACAATACACTCACACACTAACACCCTAAACACCATCACTCTGTACAATACACTCACACACACCTCACCCTAAACACCATCACTCTGTACAACACACTCACACACACTCCTAAACACCATCACTTCTGTAAAATAATACACTCACACACACCCTAAACACCCAATCACTTGAATAATAATACACACACACATTTCTAAACCTTAAACACCATCACTCTGTACAATACACACACACATTTCTACACCCTAAACACCATCACTCTGTACAATACACACACACATTTCTACACCCTAAACACCATCACTCTGTACAATACACACACACATTTCTACACCCTAAACACCATCACTCTGTACAATACACACACACACATTTCTACACCCTAAACACCATCACTCTGTACAATACACACACACACATTTCTACACCCTAAACACCATCACTCTGTACAATACACACACACATTTCTACACCCTAAACACCATCACTCTGTACAATACACACACACACATTTCTACACCCTAAACACCATCACTCTGTACAATACACACACACACATTTCTACACCCTAAACACCATCACTCTGTACAATACACTCACACACATTTCTACACCCTAAACACCATCACTCTGTACAATACACACACACACATTTCTACACCCTAAACACCATCACTCTGTACAATACACTCACACACACCCTAAACACCATCACTCTGTACAATACACTCACACACACCCTAAACACCATCACTCTGTACAATACACTCACACACACCCTAAACACCATCACTCTGTACAATACACTCACACACACTCCTAAACACCATCACTCTGTACAATACACTCACACACACCCTAAACACCATCACTCTGTACAATACACTCACACACACCCTAAACACCATCACTCTGTACAATACACTCACACACACCCTAAACACCATCACTCTGTACAATACACTCACACACACCCTAAACACCATCACTCTGTACAATACACTCACACACACCCTAAACACCATCACTCTGTACAATACACTCACACACACCCTAAACACCATCACTCTGTACAATACACTCACACACTTTTCTACACCCTAAACACCATCACTCTGTACAATACACACACACACATTTCTACACCCTAAACACCATCACTCTGTACAATACACACACACACATTTCTACACCCTAAACACCATCACTCTGTACAATACACACAAACACACATTTCTACACCCTAAACACCATCACTCTGTACAATACACACACACACATTTCTACACCCTAAACACCATCACTCTGTACAATACACACACACACATTTCTACACCCTAAACACCATCACTCTGTACAATACACTCACACACACCCTAAACACCATCACTCTGTACAATACACTCACACACACCCTAAACACCATCACTCTGTACAATACACTCACACACACCCTAAACACCATCACTCTGTACAATACACTCACACACACCCTAAACACCATCACTCTGTACAATACACTCACACACACCCTAAACACCATCACTCTGTACAATACACTCACACACACCCTAAACACCATCACTCTGTACAATACACTCACACACACCCTAAACACCATCACTCTGTACAATACACTCACACACACCCTAAACACCATCACTCTGTACAATACACTCACACACACCCTAAACACCATCACTCTGTACAATACACTCACACACACCTAAACACCATCACTCTGTACAATACACTCACACACACCCTAAACACCATCACTCTGTACAATACACTCACACACACCCTAAGCACCATTACTCTGTACAATACACTCACACACACCCTAAGCACCATTACTCTGTACAATACACTCACACACACCCTAAACACCATCACTCTGTACAATACACTCACACACACCCTAAGCACCATTACTCTGTACAATACACTCACACACACCCTAAACACCATTACTCTGTACAATACACTCACACACACCCTAAGCACCATTACTCTGTACAATACACTCACACACACCCTAAGCACCATTACTCTGTACAATACACTCACACACACCCTAAACACCATCACTCTGTACAATACACTCACACACACCCTAAGCACCATTACTCTGTACAATACACTCACACACACCCTAAACACCATCACTCTGTACAATACACTCACACACACCCTAAACACCATCACTCTGTACAATACACTCACACACACCCTAAGCACCATTACTCTGTACAATACACTCACACACACCCTAAACACCATCACTCTGTACAATACACTCACACACGTCTATACATCAAACTCCCCCCTCCCCCTCCTCCTCCCCCCCCCCTGCCATGCTATTCCTGTCTTTGATTTTTTTCATAGCGAGTATCCAGTTTCATTTCAACACAACTGTATCGTGGTTACCTCAACTAAATTCCCAGTTCTGCTTGCCCACCCATCAACAAGAACAGGGGATCAGATGGTAAAAAAAACCTATCTTTTGTTCCATCCAATATGAAAGAGTGAAATGCAGTCTGAATGAATGTTGTATGAAACACAGACAGATAAGTAAGATATTGTTTCAAAAGTTGAAGGATGTAAAAGGCAGCAATCTTCAGGCATATCGTCTTTAAAAAAAATCTACAAATGTTTATTATTGTTTTTAGAAAAAAAAATTAAGAAATCACCAAGATCAATGAATACATCTTCCCTTTTTTTTATCATTTTAATTTTTTTTTGTTTTGTATGTTGCTAAGGTTATCGTTTTGATTTGCCAGGGGTGATAATTAATTTTGTCAAATTTTATGTGTCGGCGAGTTATCTGCTCTTGTTCAGTCCAATCGTATCCATGGAATCTTTTTTTGTATACAGATAATAAATATGAATTTACTCCCGACTTACAGGGCAACGCCGGGTATACTGCGTGTATATATATATATATATATATATATATATATATATATATATATATATATATATATATACAGAGCCACGTCTAGCCTGATACCCGCATGCAAAAAAATTATTATTTTTGCCACCCCAACAGAGAGATGTCAGAAAACTAAATTTGACTTATTTAGGATTCTATCAAACAAGCGGCCTTCACATATTTAAAGTGCAGCGAATTGTTCATACACTGCGTTCAAGTTCTCCATTCTGTTTTTACTTTGTATTCTAAAGAACGGGAATACTTATGACATTATATTACTACTAGCTGTACCCTGCAAAACCTTTGCATAGAGTTATATCCCAGTAGGCTTGATCGACAGGCTATGTTATTTTTGGTTTCGGGCAGATCCGATTTTTTTCATGATTGTATTTTAAACTGGAATACTGTTGTATTAATTCTTTACTTTCGATTTAACGCAGAGCCCAAATCGCATATATATATATTATTATGTATGTCACTGTACGTGTTGTAATACTTATGACAATATTGTGTTGATCTGTGTGTTTGTCAGTAGTGTACCGAGTGGTTTATTAATAATTATACCAATTTAACAGATACATTTGTAAAGCATCATGCGAAATTATGACCATGCTTCAAAGTAATTTAGACCGTACAAAATATTTAATCTTCCGGTTTGGTCAGAGTATTAGCCAATTCATTTCTGTTCTATTGACAACAATGTGTTTGTTAATTTGAGTCTCTAAATCATTTACTGTTTTTATACATTATTTACGATTTTGAGAATGCAGTTCTAAACGTCAAGCACACATTTCCAAATGTGCAAAACTAAGGCAAATAAATAAATGACGTCACTGGACGCATGACGAGTTTCTGTAAACGTTATTCTGAATAATGTGACCCCCCCCCCCCACACACACACCCCTTCATACCCCGAAAAACAAATGTAAACGTAAAAAAACTTTTATTTTTTAAGTCTAAATGTTATAACTCCCCATCATTATTTGAACCCATAATAAACCTGATGGTCTTCTTTCTTCACTCTCTCAGTCCAATGGCTTTAAGGTCTTTCTCCACTCTCTCAGTCCTATGGCTTTAATGTCTTTCTCCACTCTCTCAGTCCTATGGCTTTAAGGTCTTTCTTCACTCTCTCAGTCCTATGGCTTTAATGTCTTTCTCCACTCTCTCAGTCCTATGGCTTTAAGGTCTTTCTCCACTCTCTCAGTCCTATGGCTTTAAGGTCTTTCTCCACTCTCTCAGTCCTATGGCTTTAATGTCTTTCTCCACTCTCTCAGTCCTATGGCTTTAAGGTCTTTCTCCACTCTCTCAGTCCAATGGCTTTAAGGTCTTTCTCCACTCTCTCACTCCTATGGGTTTGATGTCTTTCTCCTCTTCCTCTAACCATCTGATTCTTGACTATTGATCGGGAAAAGTGGAGAAGAGTTGAATATCAGGCCAGGACCGTAATTGAGCTGTAGAGCCAAAGGAAGAAGAAGATCATAAAACTAACTCATCAGGATTCCACATTTGGGCGGTTGGGGGGCTCACGGGTTGAGGAACTAATAGTCAGTAAAAAAAACTACAAATAAATAATGTTTACTCTGAGACACTCTACCTCTATCGCACAGTATGTTCGCACTTACATAACTACCGGAGGTGGCATTGGAAATACGGCTGAATGCGCGGGGGGGGGGGCAAGGAGAGAGAGAGTTGAATCGAGCTGTAACCGTTAGCTGTACATCGTACAGCTGTAGCCCTGCTCTCCTAAGGGGTCATGCACCAGAGACTGTGAAGATTCTATTGTTCACTAAAATGAGACACACAAGTGACCATTTAGCAATCACATTGATTTAGCACGAACATCGGCTCAGGTCGCGGGTTTGGATCTGTGACCACTTGCATGTAACGCTCTGGGGTGTGGGGGTGAAAAAGGGGGGGGGGTCATGTTGAATACATGAGTACTTTATGACGTCATTGCCCACTTCATTATTTTTTGTTTTACAAAATTAATGGAATGTGCAGAAAAAGATAAAAGTGAGGGTTTTTACAAGGAAGGAGGGGTTTTACAGGCTCTAGAGTGGTCCTCATTATGTTTCAGCGCTGGGCCGACACTAACATAGAGAAGGGAGACGGATGGTCGTGTGGTAATAGGCCTGACCGTCGAAATTAGGGTACAGGGTTCGATCTCCGTTGATAACCAGCAAAAAATGGTTCATGTCATGGTGAAAGTTCCCTCGATGTCTCCCCGTGGCGCCCTTCATGGCCATTGCACTCTCGGGGCTATAGTGGAGTTGAAAGAAAGGCACTACAAAGACAGACCAATAGCAGTTTACAGGATTCTCACAGTGACTATTTCACGGAACACTACCATATGATGCCATTTTTTCTTTTAACGATGGGAAACAAATTTTTCGACTTTTAAAAAAAAATCAACAAATCGACAAACATGTTTTTATTTTGTAATTATCCACCCACTACATTTTCTTCTAATGACCCCCTCCCTCCCTCCTCTTCGTCCGCCCACACATAAATCCTAGAACCAGCTCCACCAAAAATGACGGAAGCTGGAAGACTATCAAAAGAAACCCCTCAAAAAAAAAAAACCCCAGAAAGTTGTCATAAATATCGCTGACCGTTAGCCGGCGGTCAAAACAAACAGTTGAAATCAAACGAACTAACACGAATTGACTGGACGAATTCAAAGCACGTCACACCGTAACAGATGACGCATGCTCACAGCCGAAATGACGTCAGTGCTTTAAAAAAAAAAAAACCAACCATTGGCATTATGACGCACATGACCTTGACCTAGGAACTAAATGGTGACGTAGAAGAGGACGCCATGTTTGAAGAACTAACTGTAACCCAAACAGATCAATTCCCCTAGTGCGGTGAAAATTTTATCTGACAGATTTAATCACCTTAAAAATACATCGAGGTGTAAAAGTAACATTAAAATAGAGAAAAATAAAAAGGAAATAAATAAAGCCATTTAATCAAATACCAAAGCCGTCTTAGAAGTTGACGCAAATAAAACATATATATATATATATATATATATATATTTATATTAGTGTGGTCCAGAAAACCATACTGAAAAGTTTAAGTTTGTAGAATCATTGCTCCACATGGTTTGTTTTTGTCCATTGGGTATAGGTATTTGGCCTGCAAAATTTCAGGCTGATCGAGCAACATCTACAGGTCAACCCATTATCAACATTACTTGTCTGGTGTCCGCGCTTGCGATTTACGTCCGACTTTGACACGTTATAAATTAATTTACTTACTTACATGTGTGCTGAATTCTAACGTGCATGTTATTTTTTTATTTTGTAGTTGTTACTGAATTAATACTAAATTGCCATTGAACGGAAATGACCTATTGAACTCTTCAAGTAATAAAAGAGAGAAAGGTGAAAATGAGATATGAAGAACGCATGACAAAGGGCTTCAATGAAACAGAAGGTGAACTTTCTTCGTTGACATCTAATTCGGAGTCAGAAGAAGATGAGGAGTATCAGCCAACTCAAACTCAGCCATGTACGCCTACAACGTCAACATCAACACCTGGTGCTTCATCATCAAAAAAGAAAGTTAAGAATATCTTCCAGTCCCCTGAAGTTGTAGGTGCTTTGGATCGTGTTTGCCTCCCAGACCGTGGAGCTGTGTTTGTTGCTGAAGCTGTTGCACAGGCGCTTGGCCATGACATTTCAGAAATAACATTATCTCGAAGTTCAATCAGACGATCCAGAATAAAAGAAAGACAACGGGCTGCTGCAATGGATGAAAAAGAATTTTCTTTGGCAGGACCACTATTGCTGCATTGGGACGGTAAAATATTGCCCGACATTGATGGATCAAAGGAAAATGTGGATCGCATAGCTGTTATTGTTACTGGGAATGGCCAGGAAAAACTGTTGGGTATTCCAAAAATGGATAGAGGAACAGGAGAGGCTCAAGTAAATGCTTGCATTGAAGTAATTGAGAAATGGAATCTGCGTTCCCAGATCAAAGGCCTTGTATTCGACACAACAGCTAGCAATACAGGGCTTCATAAGGGCGCATGTGTTGGAATTGAAGAAGCTCTGGGAACTGAAATGGTCTGGATTGCATGCCGTCATCATGTCATGGAAGTTGCCCTTTCAAATGTTTTCAAGTCTCTGTTTGGTCCAGCTGAAGGTCCATCAACTGCACTATTCCAGCGATTTCAGAAACAATGGCCATCAATGAACCAAGATGCTTATTCTACAGCAAGTGATGAACTGTTTCAGGATCCAATATTGAAAAACATGCGACAGGAAATGCTTGTCTATTTACCAGGTGCTCTTGAAAAACAGCACCCAAGGGACGATTATCAGGAATTTTTACGTTTATCCTTCTGGTTTCTTGGTGGACACAAAGACAAGGAGAAATTTCGAGCTCCCGGTCCAACACATCATGCGAGATGGATGGCAAAAGCCATTTACGCACTGAAAATCTTTCTTTTTAAGACTCAGTTCAAGTTGACTGTTCGTGAATCCCAGAATATCACAGGTTTGGCTCTCTTTGTCAGTCTTGTTTATGTAAAACAGTGGAACGAAGCACCACTTGCAATCCGAGCCCCTCTCAATGACATCGAATTTTTATCAAATCTGAAGACCTATCCGAATAAGACTGTTGCCAGCAAAGCACATGAAGCATTTTCAAGGCACCTCTGGTTTCTCTCTGAACATTTGGTTGGCATAGCCCTTTTAGATGACAGAGTGTCAGCATCAATCAAAGAAAAGATGGTACAAAATCTACTTCGACCAGCATTGGCAGACATCCCTCGGCGTGTAAAGTTGACAAGTGAATCTGAACAGTTGAAATTGGAGGACCTGGTGACAGAAAGGACGACATCTTTCTTTGATGTCCTCATGGAAGAAGGCAAAGAAAAGTCTCAGACATTCCTTAAGAAACCACCAGGACAGTGGACATCTGATCCAGTCTTCAAGAAATTTTATGAACTGGCTGCACACATGACAGTTGTAAATGATGTAGCTGAAAGGGGAATCAGTCTTATTGAGAAATACAATAAAACACTGACAAAGAATGAGGAACAGAAACAGTTTATTCTTCGATTGGTTGCAAACCATCGCAGGAATTTCCAAACTCCATCAAAGACATCACTTATGTCGTCGTCATAGATTATCCACTGTGAAACTGTCAAATTTTAAAACTAAGGTTTTCATTAGATTGTAAGTTTTAGTTACATTTTTTAATTACAACTTTAATTTAATTTCTTAATTTTAATTTACTTTAAAATTTTAACCTTAAGTTTTAAATCGATCATCAACTATAATTGGCAATAACTATTTCATTTGAGATAACCCAAAAAACTGTCAAATGGGTTGACCTGTAAATATTATTTGTTTTCATTAAAATTTTGCACAATTGTTATTAACATAATAAAGAACAGAAATAACCTTGTGGACAACTTAAATCTGTTACTTTGTTTTTCTGGACCACCCTAATATATATATATATATATATATAATAGTCCTTGATGAAATAGTCACTTGTTTAAACTAAATGTATCACAACTCAAAAATAAATATTGATGACAGAGTATGTACTGTAACTATAACAATCCCTCCCCCCCCCCCGGGTTGAGGGTGTGAGGTGTGGGGGGAGGGGTAATGTAGAAATATTCTATGATAATAATTATCTACAAAACAAGACACATGTGTCTGACTGCTAGTGCTGTCAGTCCTGACATTCACACAACACAAGCTCAATTATTCACAGCCCACGCTTGTGTCTTTTTAAGTTTTATTTTGGTAAGAAAGCTTGTTTTTTTTCAAAGACAAAATAAAACCGTTTAAATACCATTTCGAAAGTGACGCATGCCCACAACTACCCCCACAATTCTCGGGGCCCCTGATAAGTGCTCGGGTGCCCTCCTACCCCGCATCGCGGAGACATACTATTTGACAGTTGCAGCCCAGACTTTGTTGAAATGAAGAACAGGTGCAACAGCCACCACCAAGAGATAAAAAAAACTCAGCCCTCAGTGACATCATGAAACAAACTTCGTTGGTCTAATCAAAAGTAATTGAAACTTCTTTCGTAAACGAAATTTACAAAAAAAAAAAAAAAAAATCGCGAATAGTATCGAAATCGTAAAAAAATAAATGGTATCGCCCCATCACTGGTTGAAATGTTTTCGAAAAATGGAAAAAACAATAATAAATGTTTAAAATCTGTTACGGTCAGTGCAGAACCTAAAGATTTGGGGGCCCGCGGGGGCTTGGCCTCTTTGGGGGGGGAGGGGCTGCATTTTGACATTCGACACCATGACATGAGATAATGTACTTAATATTAAATGTAAAAAAATAAAATTTGTGGGGCCCCCCCCTCAAGATGGGTCCCGGGGGGACTTTCGAATTTGGATCCCCCTTCCCCCCCCCAACCTAGGTAGGCCTGTGGTTACGGTTCGCTGACTCTAGTAGAATGGCCATTCAACCGGAGACAAAACAAACTCACTTTCAATCTTACAGTTCCCAGTACAATCCCCAAATAACAGACATTTTTTACAGACGACAACAACGATAACGACGATACAAAATGTCTACCACTCTTCACTTCTAGTCAATAGTAGTAGATGCAATAACCTGACCCCCCATCTTAATTTGAAAATAAGCCAAAATCATTTCTCACCGCTGACTGCACTGAATCTCACCCAACCGTGGAGAAAAAAAAAAGGTTGGGCTTGAGATATGGGTTGGGATAGTCACACAGTTTTGAGTGCAGAAACTTTATGAAATATAAAAAAAAAAAACGTTTAAACACACACACACACACACATACACACACACACACACAAACTTGTCCGAGAGTGGCGTCGATAAATGATGAGTTATCGCCTTAGGTGAGTGGTTGAAAGATGCATTACCTGCTCACTGCTCGCGCAAATACATCCACAGGCTTAAACGTCAAAGTCTTAGGTGCTGCTCGCTCTTACCTACAGACAGGTGGCTTACAAGTGATTCTTATTTTAAAGAAAGGACAACTACTGTCGACTTTACCTGTACCTATTTAGAGTTCGTTCCCCCTGATTTATTAATTTCCAACTTAATATTTCACTTCATATTTTTTTTAAGTTTTTTGGCTGGGAATTAGTTTTTGTTTAGGTTAGTTAAGACTTACTTTACCGTGAGAATTATGAATTTATTGCCTCTGTTTGACTGATGTATGCCACAATATATTTATTTATTTATTTATTTTTTGTAGTTTTGTCAACGTCTTTAGGATATTCTGTAAAATTCACTTAGTTCATTTCAACATGGGGTAACCATGGTGTAAGTTTAAAAAAAATAAATATTTGTTTTTACTTTACTTCATTGTAATATAGAATCTGTCAGGATGAAATAATTTTATCTTCATTCATTTAATGAAGCCGTGACAATATTAAACCTTTAAAGCACCCACCCTCACCCACCCTCCACCCCACCCTCCCACTAACAATCTCAGAAAACTTCATAATTTTTTTAAAGGATAGCGATAGGGGCGGCACGAAGTTTAAATCCCCCCCCCCCTTGATAAGTGCTCATGTTGCGGCCCACCGTGGTGTAAATGTCGCAACTACTATTGGTGCAGTTTGTTATGTACAGCTCTTTTTATAAAACTTTTCCTCTTGGTCACATGGGCATCTCAAAGTACATAGGTAAGTGGGGTCTCTCGTACTCGAACCTCTACCCTGTACCAGGGGCAGATTGGGTTCACTTAAGGTCACTGCCTGATGGTCGTGTGGTAAAGGCATCTACTGTCAACCTGAGGGGGGCTTGGTTCGAACTCCAGTGAGGACAAATGGATATTTAAAGGTCATAGTTAAAAACCCCGCTATATCTCCCGTGGTGCTTCCAAGGCCATTGCACTATGGGCTATGGTGGAGATGAACACGACTTACGGATTGGGCTACATCATACAACATTGGGCTACAACATACAGATTGGGCTACATCATGCAGATTTGGTTACAACATACGTATTGGGCTACAACATACAGATTGGGCTACAACATACAGATCGGACTACACCATACAGATTGGACTATGACATACAGATTAGGTTACAATATACAGATTGGTCTACAACATACAACATTGAGCTACAACATACAGATTGGACTACAATATAAGGATTGGGCTACAATATAAAGATTGTGCTATAACATGCAGATTGGGCTACAACAAACATATCGCATTACAACATACATATTGGGCTATAACACACAGATTGGGCTACAACATACAGATCGGGTTACAATATAAGGATTGGGCTACAATATAAAGATTGGGCTACAACATACAGATTGGGTTACAATATAAGGATTGGGCTACAATATAAAGATTGTGCTACAACATACAGATTGGGCTACAATATAAGGATTGGGCTACAATATAAAGATTGTGCTACAACATACAGATTGGGTTACAATATAAGGATTGGGCTACAATATAAAGATTGTGCTACAACATACAGATCGGGTTACAATATAAGGATTGGGCTACAAAATAAAGATTGTGCTACAACATACAGATTGGGCTACAATATAAAGATTGGGCTACAATATAAAGATTGGGCTACAACACACAGATTGTGCTACAACCCCATCACATTGGGTCAATGAGTCACCCAATAGATTTAATTATATTTTTTTTTTATTTACATGATCCTGAGTTAAATACAAAACACTCTAAAAATAGACATTGTAAGAAACAAAACAAAAATCCAACGAGACACAGAACAACACTGTAGAAGTGTCTGAATGAAAACAATCGGAGAAAGGCAGTCGTGGGGCGCCAGACTCCCTCCTGCAGGGAGTTACTGTTACCTTTACCTGGCTTTTGAAATACACGACCAGACAGAAGGCGGAAAAAAAAACTGCAGAATTTCTTTATTTTAGTATATTAGGTGATAGGGTAATAATATTGTGGGCGTGGCAAGTCACGAGATGACGAGTTTGTTGACGTAATTCACAGCGAGATACCGGTGGAAGGTGAGACGATCGGACGCCTGTGGTACGGAGTGTGTTCGGAAACATAATGTAACATAATGACTAGAACCTCTTTTTATTTATATTTGTAGAAATCTATTTTCGGCGTTGTAAAGTAAAACTGAGAATAATGGCACAGCAAGAAATAAAACTAGCCACAATCTTAAAGTCAAACTGGTTTCCTTTTTAGAAATAATGAGATATTGATTGAGATCAATATTACAATAAAGGCATTATTGAGATGTGAAAAAGTAGAAATAGAATGTATGAGGACACTGGAGTACATAAGCAAGCGATGAATGTGGGATTGAACACACAACCCACATACAATCATTCAAACACAGGCCAGACTGCCACCAAATTTACAGACCTTGCGGTGAGTGAGACCACATATATCTCATACTGATTTCATGACAACATGATATCCCCTTATCTTATACTGAGCCCATGACAACATGATATCCCCTTATCTTATACTGAGCCCATGACAACATGATATGTCCTTATCTTATACTGAGCCCATGACAACATGATATCCCCTTATCTTATACCGAGCCCATGAAAACATGATATCCCCTTATCTTATACTGAGCCCATGACAACATGATATCCCCTTATCTTATACTGAGCCCATGACAATATATATCCTTATCTTATACTGAGCCCATGACAAGTTCTTCTAGAGTGATTGTGTCTTTTAGTTTCGTCGATGTGGGGACCCGCGAGAACCCTGGCTCGGTGTGTTGCCCCTCACAAAAATCACATTTTTTGTAAGGAGGACTCATGAAAACTTTTAGAAAGGGGGGGAGGGAGGCGTGCTATCAGCAACATCAAGGGTCAACGCAGGACACAGGTTATGCCCCCCCCTTCCCCCCAGCTTCACCTGCCACGTAGCTCAGCTCTCACCTATCATCAGACGGAGACCTCCTACATCCAGGCCAAGTATTGTGAGTGTTAAATACTATTCCATTGACCCCCCCCCCCCACCCCATCAGTTGTATAAACCAGTTTGTTCTAGCCTGGTGATTGATTACACGCAGATTGTACTCACCACGAGGGCCCGCTACTTGGTTGGTTAATTGCTTTGAAAGATTCCCCCGTAGTCCTTCTTTTCCATTTTCTCTCTCAGTGAATAAAAACAAATCTTCGGGACCTCCCAACGTCTAACGACTAAAATATCAAACATATGAAATATCTAAGACTCAAATAGCTAACGACTTCAATATCAAACCACTCAAATATCAAATACTTAAACGTCTAATTACTAAAATATCAAACTACTAAAATATCTAACGAATCCAATATCTAACGACTAAAATATCACATTACTAAAATGTCAAACCCTCAAATATCTAACTACTCAAATATCTAACGACTAAAATATCAAACCCTCAAATATCTTACGACTCCAATATCTAACGACTAAATATCATATTACTAAAATAACAAAAAGCATCTAACGACTAAAATATCAAACAACCCAAATATCGAATAACTCAAATATCTAACAAACCAAATATCTAACCACTCAAATATCAAACAGTTAAAGGGTCGGCAAACTTTTTTGAACCGAGAGCCAAAATGTGTTCATAAATTAGAAATTACCAAAAGTAAATGATAAGGGTGATTACATTAAGTAATACAAATTATATGTAAAAACCGTCATTGTAGTGAACGAGCGGAGAGAACCAGAGCGAAGGGCCAGCTCAAACAACCTGACGGGGTCGGGCTTGGCCCTTAAGCCGTAGTCGGCCATTCCTGGACCAATTCATGGGGGGACACGCATGAAATCAGCGAGTGTCGCATTGTGATTTTTCATGTGGTATAAAATGCTACTAATTAAAAAAAGCCGCAACCATACAGTCAATCATAATCTTGTGGAAATAATGGTCAAGAAATAATGGTCAAGAAATAGTGGTCAAGAAAAAATGGTCAAGAAATAATGGTCAAGAAATAATAGAAAATAACACAATATTCGTTGGGAGAGCACTACGCTACTATCATAGCCTCACTGTGCTATTGTTGGTATAGACCGGGGATAGGGGGGAGGGGTCACCTTAATACGGCCCGCAAGCCGGATAAAGACGGTAGGCCAGTTTATCCGGCCCGCCGATGATACTTAAGTTTGCTTGAAAAAATAAACAACGTGCGTGACACATGTGTTGAAATCGAAATGATATGCGGCCCGCGATCGCCATTCTTCGCACTGTCCGGCCCCCTTGTGACAAAAGTTTGGAAATCCCTGGAATCTAGACAAAAGAAAAGTCAAAGATTAATAATGTATTCAAGTAGCGAGAATAGCCACAAAAAGATGTTCTTTGTTTTACGGGTTAAACATTGTCCTGCGAGCAAGCTATCGAAATTTTAATGGGTTTACCTATTTTATACTAAATTCTTCACAAGAATCACGGTTAAAGTAATAATGTAGAACAAATAAACAAACAACAACATGAGACTTGATACTGTTAAAAAGTGTAACTTCATACTGTTAAAAGTTGTTCTTTCATTTGATTGATGATTGAAAGATTGTTGGGTTGTGTGTGAATGTGTGTGTGTACAACCCAGGCCGAAAAAACATATCGTGGTCATCTGGCCCTAGGGGCGACTTAACCTGGAGGTCGGCTAGACCTCCGCCGGCGACCAGGTCAAAAAGAGCGTATTTTCCCTGGTACAGAGAGAGAAAGAGAGAGAGAGAGAGAGAGAGAGAGAGTGTGGGGGCGGACGGGGGGGCAGGTGTGGGGGAGGGGCGGACAAAACAAATGGCAACAGCGACAATAACAATGAGACAAAACAGGTTGAAAGAGCCGAGTCATCGTAAATCACAGAAACATCGCTGCCGAGGGGAGGAAATAGTTCAAACAGGATATATTTAGAAATCTAAGCCATTACATCATTGAACTTTGTACGTGGGCGTGAGGGGAGAGGAGGGACTGGTGGGGAACAAAAGCTAATGAACAATAGCAGGGCAGAATATAACATGGACGTACATTACCAGGCTGTATGTAACAGGGCTTATATAACAGGGCTGTATATAACAGGGCTGTATATAACAGGGCTGTATATAACAGGGCTGAATTTAAGAGGGTTGTATATAACAGGCCTGTATATAACAGGGCTGAATATAACTAGGCTGAACATAACAGGGCTGTATATAACAGGGCTGTATATAACAGGTCTGTAAATCTCAATGATGTATAAAACAGGGCTGTACATAACGTCAACCCACACTGGGTTCATATACATTACTTATGTATTCATCATATGTAACGGTGGCTTGCGTCTACCCCGGAGCCTTTCTCCGGAGTCGTGTGCTCTTAAAACAGAAGAGCTCCGACATTAATATATTGCTTTATTCTGTTGGTTAATATATTACCGCATGTTGTCGGGGGCCGGGGAGGGGTGGCTTCAATTTGTCTGAAGTGTTTCTCATTAACTGAAGAGCTGCCTTGTCTTCTCTGCAAAACACTTTCATACCCAAGCAATACATTTTTTTTTTAAACCCTCATGCAAAATACTCACACAGACTGTAGAGATGAGCCGTAGTTAGTTCCAGTGTGGTTTAGGGCATGGGGTCGGGCGACCTGCGGCCCGCGAGCCGCATGCGGCTCTTTCGATGTCAAGTTGTGGCTCTTTCGATGTCAAATTGCGGCCTAATCAAATTCCATAATATTGAAACAGCAATTTTAGTGGCTCTTTAAAAATTGAGAAAAATTGTAAATTATAACTTTAGGCTCTTCCGTCACAAAAAAGTTGCCGACCCCCTGGTTGAGGGTGTTGGCGATATCACGGGCTGGCTACAAAGCAACGGTTCACAACCTTTTTGCATAAAGGGTGCAAAAATATTTTCGCGGGGTACCTCCCTCACACATAAGTTCCCGAATAAATGTGCTTATTTTCATGAAGGAATGTGCAGACATGTCTGGTGCGATACTCGGGTCACGTGGTTTGGTGATGAGTCACGCAGCAAAACTGGAGACCATCTTCAAAATTGAGTTAAAACTTTAAAACGAAAATTATATGTCACTGAGTGTCTTTGGATAACCTTTTCCTGTACTCTCCCCCCCCCCCCACACACACTGGAGTACGCGCATCACAGGTTGTGAACCGCGATTATATAGTTTCATAGATATAGAACGAGATGTAAAGTTGTGGTCATTGTTGTAGACTAAGAGACGGGCAAGGTACAGAGGGAGGCAGGGTAATTTCCCAAAAAAAAAAAAAGGTGTAGGTGATGGACTCATCCCAAAGGTCAGATGGTCTCATCCCAAAGGTCAGATGGTCTCATCACAAAGGTCATCAGATGGTCTCACAACAAAGGTCATCAGATGGTCTCATCACAAAGGTCATCAGATGGTCTCATCACAAAGATCAGATGGTCTCATCACGAAGGTCATCAGATGGTCTCATAACAAAGGTCATCAGATGGTCTCATCACAAAGGTCATCAGATGGTCTCATCACAAAGATCAGATGGGCCCATCACAAAGGTCATCAGATGGTCTCATCACAAAGGTCATCAGATGGTCTCATCCCTAAGGTCAGATGGTCTCATCACAAAGGTCAGATGGTCTCATCACAAAGATCAGATGGTCTCATCACAAAGGTCAGATGGTCTTATCACAAAGATCAGATGGTCTCATCACAAAGGTCAGATGGTCTCATCACAAATGTCAGATGGTCTCATCACAAAGATCAGATGGTCTCATCACAAATGTCAGATGGTCTCATCACAAAGATCAGATGGTCTCATCACAAAGATCAGATGGTCTCATCACAAAGGTCAGATGGTCTCATCACAAATGTCAGATGGTCTCATCACAAATATCAGATGGTCTCATCACAAAGGTCAGATGGTCTCATCACAAATGTCAGATGGTCTTATCACAAAGATCAGATGGTCTCATCACAAATGTCAGATGGTCTCATCACAAATGTCAGATGGTCTCATCACAAAGATCAGATGGTCTTATCACAAAGATCAGATGGTCTCATCACAAAGGTCAGATGGTCTCATCACAAAGATCAGATGGTCTCATCACAAAGGTCAGATGGTCTCATCACAAAGGTCAGATGGTCTCATCACAAAGATCAGATGGTCTTATCACAAAGATCAGATGGTCTCATCACAAAGGTCAGATGGTCTCATCACAAAGATCAGATGGTCTTATCACAAAGATCAGATGGTCTCATCACAAAGATCAGATGGCCTCATCACCTAGGTCAGATGGTCTCATCACAAAGATCAGATGGTCTCATCACAAAGGTCAGATGGTCTCATCACAAAGATCAGATGGTCTCATCACAAAGATCAGATGGTCTCATCACAAAGGTCAGATGGTCTCTTCACAAAGATCAGATGGTCTTATCACAAAGGTCATCAGAAGGTCTCATCACAAATGTCAGTAATATTCATTTTATTCATTTGATTGGTGTTCTTTTGTCGATTCTCTGTTCGATTTACTAAACTGTTTCCAATCTTCATTGCCACGGGACATGTTTGAAGCCTTTACAAATAATTTCATTTTTTTTTGTCCGTGTGTACTACGTAATTAAATACTGTACAATGTGCATTTATTTATTGCCTGCCATTTTCATAAGCTAATTATGAATGCATCCTAAAAAAAATGATACATTTTTGTCCCGTAATTTCCTTCGGGGTCACCGAGAAGAGAACCATTCGTATCCCCGGAACAAACAAAACGCCGGGAAATAGGAAACCTTAGTTCAATAATATCTCTATTTTTTTCTCATACATACAATATGCACCCTAATCCCTCCCCCCAGTGCCGCCGAAAGTGGGGCAGGGGGGGGGCTAATTCCTAGGGGCCCGGCGAGTTTTAGGGGCCTGGACTGAGCTGGCCAATCAACTTTTGAAAATATTATTATCAGCACGGGGGGGCCCATGACAGCCCTGCCCAGGGGCCCGAAATTTCTGTCGGAGGGCCTGCTCCCCCCCCTCTATCAATCAGTGATGTGAGTGCCAGTGAAAACATATATCGAAGGTGAAATATAACACGGTGATTGGTCAACGAAGTGTTGACCCGGGGGTGGAGGGGAGGAGAGAGAGGGGTGGTGGTCATGGGACCTTTCACCCTTTGTGTAGAAATATTCTAACTACAGCTAACCCAAAAGCCCCCCCTCCCTCACCCATCGCCTCACATTAAATGAAATATAGTGATTGATAATGCACAAAAATAATTTGTTCGTTACTCTAAAAAGAAAGAAGTGTGAAATGAATTTAATTTGTTTCTAGATTGACGTGTTCTTACAATGGCATTTAAAGTGCTTAATTAGTTCAGATTCCATTAAATTCAAATTCTGCCATGTCGTTGAGATGGGCTGAGGGTTGTAGGGCAAGTAAGGGGGGGGGGGGGACGGTGAGGTCTTCATTGATACGTCATCGAACGACATTATTTATTTCCCCGTCCCTGCTGTGATCAGCATCAGTTTTGCCATAGTTTGATTACATAGCTAGAACTTTATCATTTCCCTCACTCTCACTCTCTCCCCTCTCTCTTTATATATATATATATATATATATATATATATATATATATTAAAAAGGTGTATGGTCGCTGTATTTGCCTCTTGTCTGTAATAGTACAAATGTACTTTAAAAAAGGACTTGAAATGTCAACGTGGATGCTGTACTTTGTACATGTCAGTGTCATGAATAAAATTGTTTTTGTACTTTTATAAGTACCATAGCTTTCAAAGTACACTATACGTGTCAGTGGTCCAGTCCATATACAGTTATATGTCAATTCAAGATATTGGACCGCCGGGCATGGACAAACTCAGAAGAGCCGTTTAAGGGGCATGGGAGGGACATGGGCTTTCTTCTGAGATATTTATGGGCCCTAAGTAAAAGCGTCTATCGGGGCCCTTGATGACATCACATTAAAAAAATAAATAAGGAATTGGAATTGTAAGGGGAGGGGGTGCAGGGCTCTAACGCACGTCCGGGACCCCCCACCATTAGGTACGCCATCGGTTACAGTAATCTGCTATTAAATTTACAATATTTCTAGGTGACGTTGAGGGATCAAATGGGCCCCTTTTGGTGAAGACTTTCACAGGGCCCCAAGATAGGTAGTGGTAGTTCTGACTCTCACGCTAGGCACAATCTGTGAAGGGTCAATACATAGGTGGGCTATGGTTTGTTGGGACCTCGGGCGACGAAGAAAAAATAGGACTCTTAAAATAAGGGGAGACATCAAAAGGGGATGAATTTATGGCTTTGCAACGCTCCTGAACATTTGGGGCTTTGGCGGTCGCCCAATGAATTCGATGTTCCATCGGCCTCTAATTAAATGGATTAAATTGAAACCTTAAGATTGCACTGTAAGAATGCCACCAAAAAGTAGATACAAATCCTGCGAAACCCAGACATGGAAAGACGACCCCAAAAACCCAGACATGGAAAGACGCCCCCCCTCCAAAACCCAACATGGAAAGTCGCCCCCCCCCCAAAAAAAAAAACCCAGACATGGAAAGACGCCCCCCCCCAAAAAAAACCCAGACATGGAAAGACGCCCCCAAAAAACCCAGAAAACGAAAGACGCCCCCAAAATAAATCTACTTCACGAAGACGTTTCTAAAGCATTCCCTAAAAGATTCATGTTATGAAAAACAGAACAAATTAACAACCAATGATGAATCTCGTTTCAAAAAATCGTGTCCAACTGATTTGTAACCTGTCATGTGTACGGCTGATATTTGTGTGAAAAAAAAATCGTTGTTATTGAAGGTAATCATTCGCCATATCCAAACAGAATCACACCCTGCTCTATAGACCCCTTTCCAACCCCTCCCCTTTCCTTCCATGACGTTTGTCTTCGTCATGATTTTAAATTTATTCAATTAAAAAGATCTGCTGTTATTTCGGAAAATTACAAGAAAAAATAAAATTAAATACGTTTAAAACACGCAGTTCTGTCGGTTGAACACAGACACACTATTCTCAAAACAGTTGTCCAGGCTAATTAAAACACGTCTTTTGTTTATCTTTCTCGTTGTATCTCGCATTCTCGAGAGAGTCGCATGAATTCAGAATCGAGATATTCCATCGAGATCTCAGGGAATCCTAAAGCAACCACGTCATTCTGAGTGCTGGAACTGAAGGAGTTGGAAGTGCTCCGGTGAATAGAGGATGCAGAGATTATTCCTTTTTTCTTTTAATAGATTTCAAGTGTCAGCTTGTCTATGGTGAATTGAATGGAGTAAGTTGATTTTGCGATGGGATAGAAAGTTTGAATATGTCTGTCCGTCTGTTTGAATGTTGATAATTTTTTTTATAAATTTTATATATTTTTTATAAATTTTGAATTGATATTAGAAAATACGCTCATATGTTTGCCCATGTTGATAATGTGTTTTTTTTTTTGGTAATTAATACAAAACTAAGATAATTAAAAAAAAACCTAAACAAAAACAGACTTTAACAAAAATGTACCATGAAAGTAAAATATACTTCCTTTGGCCTGCATCTTTCAGATGTTTGTAGAAATTATTATGGCTAAAAACAACGTCAGCGCCATTATGGATTAATTATTTCATTTATTTCTGGTGCCCACTCATCTATCTATCTATCTATCTATCTATCTATCTATCTATCTATCTATCTATCTATCTATCTATCTATCTATCTATCTATCTATCTATCTGTCTGTCTGTCCGTCCGTCCGTCCGTCTATCTATCTATCTATCTATCTATCTATCTATCTATCTATCTATCTGTCTATCTATCTATCTATCTATCTATATTAATCTATCTCTATCGCCTATTTACCTATTTGTCCATTTTTCAGTGTGTAAGTAAATAGTCTGTCTGTATGTCTATTAGTCTGTCTGTATGTGTCTTTGACTATTTATCTCTATATCTTCTTCCTCTGTTCCAACCATTGTACTTTATTTCTGTGGAGTCCTTCAACACTACAGACACATCCGTTTCTTAAATCCCATTAAAATGTTTCCCAGGGTGACAGCTCGCTTCTATCTAAGTCTTGGAAGACACCACCCACTATTGGCTAATTCTCGAAATTAAATATTTTCCAGATATCTGGGGAGGAAACAAAAAAAAAATAAAACAACAAGATCAATGACGTCAGAGATCATCCTCTCAAGGTCTCTCTCTCCCACAGCAGTCCATCACAATTTGATATGTTTTGACTTAATTCCGCTGTACTGTTGTCACATCAACACCGCCATTTTAAAACGGCCATCTTGCTGGGATACGCCCTCTTGACATTGAACTACATCGGGCTGAATGATTTAGTTGAAATTAAAAAAAAAACTGGTTATGTTTTTACTGTTAACATAACACCATAGATGTACTGCAGCGCCGAGTCTTGATTGCCCTACTTTTATTCCCCCCCCCCCCCAGGTTCTTAATCTATTAAAAGGGCGGTAATTAGCGATAAGCGTTGAAAGATTTACTTCTCCTGATACACTGACAGAAAAATGTTTGGAGGCCGGTTGGTAAGGCCGGTTGGTGAGGCTGGTTGGTGAGGCCGGTTGGTGAGGCTGGTTAGTGGGGCCGGTTGGTGAGGCCGGTTGGTGAGGCTTGTTGGTGAGGCCGGTTGGTGAGGCCGGTTGGTCAGGCTTGTTGGTGAGGCCGGTTGGTCAGGCCTGTTGGTGAGGCCGGTTGGTGGGGGCTACTGTCCGAATGTTAGTCTGACAGAAGTGGCGCAGGTCACGGGTGCCGTACTATTGAGCGTTGAAAGTATTACTTCTCCTGATACATTAACAGAAAAGCGGTGGAGGCCGGTTTGGTGAGGCTGGATGGGTGAGGCCGATTGGTGAGGCCGGTATATTATTATGTCATATCAAAGCGCTATATCGCGGCCCCCTCCCCCGTACATTGGCGCGCGGCCTGGGGCGGGGGGGGCGATCTATCTACTTCCCAACCCAAAGGCCGCTAAACTGACAGGATCTGGCGAAAGCCGTATCATTTTTATAACAGACAAATGTTGACAGCACCACCACTCACAAGTCATGTTAGTCTCATTGAAGAAAATATTTTTCTCTACATCCCTCCTTAACACACACATACACACACACACACACAATCCCAATTCACCCCCGTCACCAAATATCTGTTTAAACCTCTCTTCCCCCCCTCCCCCCCGCGCTCCTTCCCTCGGCCTCGTAAATCAGTTATAAATAAGATGTCTTGTTGACATCCGCATTAGCGCATTAAATCACCGCCGTCAGACGAGTCGCTATGACAACGAAATCTATCTAGACACAAGCACGTAACTCGGGTGACGGAAGGCTATTTATAGGCACCGGAAATTCCCAGACATCCCGGAGCTACTTAATTGTTTATCCGAGTAGACTTCTGACTTGCGCCATTAAGTTTCAAAAAAAAAAAATATTTTTTTAGATGGGTCAAAAATATTGGTTTCATTTCAACAGGACCGAGCTTAACTCGCCCCCGGGGAACAATACCTTTTAAGAACCCCCCCCCCTCTCAAATTCGAAAACCATTTAATATTATATGTAAAATATACCATTAGGCGCCCCTTTATGAGTAGCGCCCGGGGCATGATGCCCTCCCATTGCCCCCTCGCTACGCCACTGCACTTGGCTGGGCCCATGCGATCTATTCTATTTTGTTCTAGTGAACTGTTGGTTTCGGGCCCTCCCCCAGCGTATTGGATTGTGCAAGAGGCATACAATTCTTTAAAGACGGTTCGTAAAATAACGGTTATAAACCTTGTGCAATAAAAACATAGAGACTTTAAAACATATAATCTCTAAAACATATAGTCTCTAAAACATAGTCTTTAAAACATACAGTATTTAAAACATATAGTCTTCAAAACATATTGCCATTAAAACATACAGTCTTTAAAAAAATGTAGTATTTAAACATATAGTCTTCAAAACATATAGTCTTTAAAACATATAGTCTTTAAAGCATATAGTCTTTTAAACATATAGTCTTTAGAATTGTCGTCTGAGTGCTCAAGACAACTGAGTTATACGTGCATGTAAGCGAACCTTGTACGTGTCATTGTCTTTCAATACGTATGCAAATTATGTTTACGTCACATGCAATGCTCGTGTTGATCGATAAAAGGTGAGTACAGTGCTACTCTCTGCGTGAGTATTTTTATTTTTCAGTGAGGACACACCTAGCTATTTTGAGGCCGGGGGGGGGGTTTAGCTAGAGACTTCAAAAGACTGTTCGTGGCATTACTTTAAAATAGCCGTAGGCGAGCAGTGGCGTAGGGGAGGGTACTGCGGGATGTGTGGCCACACAGGGCGCCGAACTATGAAGGGGCGCAGAAAGTGGCACTGTTTAATGTTTTTGAACTTTTTTTTTTCAGATTGGGCGCCAAAGAAATTAACTCGCACAGGGCGCCACAATAGCAAGACATGGCTCTGGTAGGGGTGGGGGGCGCTCATCATTGCATAAGACTAGATATGAATTAATGTTTGACGGGTCCTCTTTTTTATCGTTGGAGGCCCCCCCCCACACGTTCCAAAAGATCGGATAGGTGTGGAATATGCTTGTTTCTGAAATATATTAATTTTTCCATGTCTAAGTATGCGTCCAAGTAAGTATATGTATTTTATCTGTTCCATTTTCACACAATCGTCAATGCACCCCCCCCCCCGTTCCCCGTTAAGATCAAATTTGACTGCTGCCCACCTTTTTTTTAATTGAGTTGGCCACGAATGTCCAACGTGATAACTAGATACACTCTCTCTTTCTCTCTCTCTCTCTCTCTTTCTCTGTCTCTGTCTCTTTTTCTGTCTCTCTCTCTCTTTTTCTTTCTCTCTTTTTCTCTCTGTCTCTCTCTGTCTTTCTTTCTCTGTCTCTTCTCTCTGTCTCTCTCTCTCTCTTTCTCTCTGTCTCTCTCTCTCTCTCTGTCTCTTTCTCTCTGTCTCTGTCTCTCTCTCTCTTTTTCTGTCTCTCTCTGTCTCTCTCTCTCTCTGTCTCTTTCTCTCTGTCTCTCTCTCTCTATCTCTGTCTTTCTCTGTGTGTCTCTCTCTCTCTTTTTTTCTCTCTGTCTCTCTCTCTTTTTTTCTCTGTCTCTCTCTCTCTTTTTTTTCTCTCTGTCTCTTTCTCTCTGTCTCTCTCTCTCTGCTCTCTCTCTCTCTCTGTCTCTCTCAATGGTGACAATTAACGTCGGTACAAGAACGTACTATGGGCCATAAACAAAGGACTGGCGTAGTCATTAGTAAAGTCACTATAGTAGCGAACAGGAACGAAAAATATAATGCGGGAGGGCGGGGGTCGTAACCTAAGTCTTGACTCATTTACATAGCAGTGCTCATCTCCTTACAGCTTACAGATCCACCATTTACACATTTCTCTAGTGAACATTTATGTTGTTGGTCGGTGGGTTAGCGCAGAAAACATTTACCAACGTTTTAACTTGGCATCACATTGACTCGTCTGACCACATAGCTTACGAACAATCTTCTTATAAAAAGTGACGTATTTAGCCTTGACACAGAAGTTTGAAGGTCATCAACTCCGATCACCCCGTAAGAGATTAGAAAAAAAAATGAATGTAAGCGCGCACACACTCACACACAATGAAGGATTATAAACTCTTTTTGATGTATGGTGCAAGTTTTAAACACGAAATCAAAAAAAAAAGAACAAAATGTTAACAGGCAACAAAAAGTTAACAAACACCGTATGCCATGTATGTCGAAGACGGTTGATCCAAGACCAAACACATGCCACAATCTTGACCTCGACAACCTGTCGGCGATGGTGTGTGTGTGTGTGTGTTTGTGTGTTGGCAGAGCTATTCTTATGTTTCTGGGGGCACAAGGCAAGGGGCAGTGGCGCAACCGGGGGGGGGGCAGGGGGAGCTTAAGCCCCCCCAGACCAAATCATCATACATATTGTACTATATAAACTGTCGTTTTTTTTATATGTGAGCCCCCCCCAGCATTTTGTTTCTATATGTGAGCCCCCCCCCCCCCAGCATTTTTTGCTGGTTGCGCCACTGGCAAGGGAGACACTCGGGGGAGAACCCTAGGATAAGTTAATTTGGGGGTTCCTAAGATGAACTGAAAGTTCAAGCCACCACTTGCTAATAATGGGCCCCCTGTTAATTTTTTTAAAACCGGGGCGCCTCCCTTAAGCCCCCCCCCCCGAACTGTTAAATCCATTTACCCCGAGACCTTGGACCAGGGTTGGGGGGGGGGGTCCCTAAACAGTCACTTAGCTTGCCTACACATAAAAACAGCTCTGTTTGTTGGTGTGTGTGTGTGTGTGTGTGAGAGAGAGAGAGAGAGAGAGAGAGAGTTTGTGTGTGTTAGGGGCTGATAAGTAAGAGATGGGTTGGAGGAGGTATATGATTTACATGTCTTAGACAGTTTGTTTGGTAAATTTCTGAAACTGGGGGATCGGGGAGGGGGGGGTCAATGGGTCAGGGTGAGTAACAAGCAAGACACAATTTCGATATGGCTTCTATCAGTAGATGGTGACTCACACTCTTACGTTCACAGTTTAGCCCTTCTTTTAAGACAGCTTCTAATAGTTTACGTGGTATTCTTATAATTTTTTAAAGTTTTTTTTTTATTATTGGTGGATAGTTTATTGAAGGTGTTTGAAGTAAGTTTACATTTTCCTGAAAGCTGTTTATTTTGTATTTTGTAATAGTTTCAAACAGGGCTGGGGTGTCGTGGTGTCGGTGGTGTCGGTAGTTTTGCCGGTGTCGGTGTGTCGGCATTTGTACTTGGCCCGGTGTCGGTGTCCGTGCCGCTGTCGGCATTTTGTACTTCCTTGGTCCGGGAGTCGATTCTTGGCGTCGGCGCAAAAACACCCCTACTGGGCAATATCTGGCCGACAATTCCACCCCTGGTTTCAAGGGAAGCGGCTTTATTTTTCTGCATGATTAAAAAAAGTAAGTTGATTGGGTTTATCTTGTGCTGCGTCAGTAAGAGTGTTGATTGGGTTTATCTTGTGCTGCGTCAGTAAGAGTGTTGATTGGGTTTATCTTGTGTTGCGTCAGTAAGAGTGTTGATTGGGTTTATCCTGTGTTGCGTCAGTAAGAGAGTTGATTTGGTTTATATTGTGTTGCGTCAGTAAGTGTGATGATTGGGTTTATCTTGTGCTGCGTCAGTAAGAGTGTTGTTTTTTTTTATTGCTCATTAGAAGTTTACAATTATATCCTTTTGAAAATTGGTAATTAGAACTATGTGTCTATACAAATGTACAGCATATGGACTCAACGAAAGATAGAGAAATACATAAGAAAGGTATGTTCCTCTCTAAATTGTCTGTTAAAACTATCGCACCACCGTCCGGTAAATGAAGTCTTATGAGGAGAAAGCGCGCTGCAAATCAATTTTCAGCTTTAATCATA
>JAGDYQ010000220.1:49692-62192 GCA_021962125.1 Bulinus truncatus
GTTTAGGTTAGTTAAGATCACTTTTACCGTGAGAATTATGAATTTATTGCCTCTGTTTGACTGATGTATGCCACAAATATATTTATTTATTTATTTATTTTTTGTAGTTTTGTCAACGTCTTTAGGATATTCTGTAAAATTCACTTAGTTCTATTTCAACATGGGGTAACCATGTGCTTTAAAAAAAATAAATATTTGTTTTTACTTTACTTCATTGTAATATAGAATCTGTCAGATGAAATAATTTGATCTTTCATTCATTTAATGAAGCTTTCGTGACAATATTAAACCTTTTGGAAGCAATCACCTACCCTCACCACCCTCCACCCACCCTCCCACTAACAATCTCAGAAAACTTCATAATTTTTTTAAAGGATAGCGATAGGGGCGGCACGAAGTTTAAATCCCCCCTGATAAGTGCTCATGTTAATGTTCACTGTGGTGTAAATGTCGCAACTACTATTGCGCAGTTTGTTATACAGCCTCCTTTTTATAAAACTTTTCCCTCTTGGTCACATGGGCATCTCTGTATGCAAAGTACAAAGGGGTCTCTCGTACTCGAACCTCTACCCTGTACCAGGGGCAGATTGGGTTCACTTAGCGTCACCGCCTATGGTCGTGTGGTAAAGGCATCTACTGTCAAACTGAGGGGCTGGTCTGAACCCAAAGTGAGGGACAAAATGGATATTTAAAGGTCACAGTTAAAAACCCCGCCATATCTCCCGCAGGGCTTCCAAGGCCATTGCACTATGGGCTATGGTGGAGAGAACACGACTTACGGATTGGGCTACATCATACAAACATTGGGCCAAAGACAACAGATTGGGCTACATCATGCAGATTTGGTTACAACATACATGTAATGGGCTACAACATACAGATTGGGCTACAACATACAGATCGGACTACACCATACAGATTGACCATGATATGTTGGATTAGCTACAATATAGATTGGGGTCTACAAATATACAACATTGAGCTGCCACCACATAGATTGACTACAACAGTAAGATTGGGCTATGAACAGTAAAGATTGTGCTATAACATGCAGATTGGGCTAGCAATAAACATATCGCATTACAACATACATATTATTAAATAAGGTCATTACAGATTGGGCTACAACATACAGATCGGGTTACAACATAAGGATTGGGCTACAATATAAAGATTGGGCTACAACACAAGAGATATTTAGTTACAACAGGGTGATTTGGGCTACAATATAAAGATTGTGTAAACATAAAGGGATTGGGCTACAATATAAGTGATTTGGGGCTACAATATAAAGATTGTGCTACAACATACAGATTGGTTTATGAATATAAGGATTGGGCTACAATATAAAGATTGTGCTACAAACATACAGATCGGGTTACAATATAAGGATGGTACAAAATAAAGATTGTGCCACAACATACAGATTAATGCTCAGTCATAAAGATTGGGCTTCAATATAAAGATTGATTACAACACGGTGATTTTAAAGCTACAACCCACTACGATTTAATAATGAGTCACCCATTAGATTTAATTATATTTTTTTTATTTACATCCTGGTTAAAAGTATAAAACACTCAAAAAATAGACATTTATAAGAAGAAAACAAAATCCAATTGAGACACAGAACAAACACTGTAGAAGGTCTGAATTAAAACAATCGGAGAAAGGCAGTCGGGGGGCGCCAGACTCCTCCTGCAGAGTTACTGTTACTCTTTACTCAGTTTTTTTGAAATACACGACCAGACAGAAGGCGGAAAAAAAAAACTGCAGAATTTTTATTTTAGTATATTAGGTGATAGGGTAATAATATTGTGGGCGTGGCAAGTCACGAGATGACGAGTTTTGTTGATGCAATCGCCATACCAGGAAGGGAGACGATCGGACGCCTGTGTATGGAGTGGTGTTCGGAAAAACATAACAACATAATGACTAGAACCTCTTTTTTATTTATATTTGTAGAAACTATTTTCGGCGTTTTAAAGTAAAACTGAGGTACAATGGCACAGCAAGAAATAAACTAGCCACAACTAAAAGTCAAACTGGTTTCCTTTTATAAATAACGAGATATTGATTGAGATCAATATTACAATAAAGGCATTATTGAGATGTAAAAGTAGAAATAGAATGTATGAGGACACTGGAGTACATAAGTTAGCGATGAATGTGGGATTGAACACACAACCCACATACAATCATTCAAACACAGGCCAGACTGCCACCAAATTTACAGACCATGCGTGAGCAGACTGCTATATATTCACATCTATTTTCATATAAACACAGATATCCCCTTATCTTATACTGAGCCCATGACAATACGATATCCCTTATCTTATACTGAGCCCATGACAACATGATATGTCCTTATCTTATACTAATCTACACAACATGATATCCCCTTATCTATAATGAGCCCATGAAAACATGATATCCCCTTATCTTATACTGAGCTCAAGACAACATAATATCTCTTATCTTATACTGAGCCCATGACAATATATATCCTTATCTATACTGAGCCCATGATGAAGTTCTTCAGAGTGATTGTGTCTTTTTAGTTTCGTCGATGTGGGACCCGCGAGAACCCTGGCTCGGCAGGTTGCCCTCACAAAAGCACATTTTTGTAAGAGGACTCATGAAAACTTTTAGAAAGGGGGGAGGGAGGCGTGCTATCAGCAAACATCAAGGGCAATTAACGCAGGACACAGGTTATAAGCCCCCTTCCCCCAGCTTCACCCGCCAGCTCAGCTTCTCCACCCATCATCAGACGGAGACCTCCTCATAATTCAGGCCAAGGGCTGTGAGTGTTAAATACTATTCCATTGACCCCCCCCACCCCATCAGTTGTATAAACCAGTTTGTTCTTGTTCGGTGAATATCTAACGACTAATATTGTTAATTGTTTCGAAAGAAAATATCATTCCAACGTCTAACGACTAAAATATCAACATATGTGTAGAAATATCCTCAAATATCTTACGACTCCAATATCTAATTACTAAAATATCAAATAAACATCTATCGACTAAATTATCAAACCACTCACATATCAAATACTTAAATATCTAACGACTAAAATATCACATTACTAAAATATCAAACCCTCAAATATCTAACGACTAAAATATCAAACAACTAAAATATCTAACGACTCCTATATCTAACGACTAAAATATCATATTACTAAAATAACAAATAAGCATCTAACGACTAAAATATCAAACAACCCAAATATCGAATAACTCAAATATCTAACAACTCAAATATCTAACCACTCAAATATCAAACAGTTCATGGGTCGGCAAACTTTTTTGAACCGAGGGCCAAAATGTGTTCATAAATTAGAAATTACCAAAAGTAAATGATAAGGGTGATTACATTAAGTAATACAAATTATATGTAAAAACCGTCATTGTAGTGAACAAGCGGAGAGAACCAGAGCGAAGGGCCAGCTCAAACAACTTGACGGGGTCGGGCTTGGCCCGTGGGCCGTAGTCGGCCATTCCTGGGCTAGTTCATGGGGAACACGCATAAAATCAGCGAGTGTCGCATTGTGATTTTTCATGTGGTATAAAATGCTACTAATTAAAAAAAGCCGCAACCGTACAGTCAAACATAATCTTGTGGAAATAATGGTCAAGAAATAATGGTCAAGAAATAATGGTCAAGAAATAATGGTCAAGAAATAATGGTCAAGAAATAATGGTCAAGAAATAAAAGTCAAGAAATAATGGTCAAGAAATAATGGTCAATAAATAATGGTGAAAGAAATTTAATGGTCAAGAAATAAGTCAATAAATAATGGACGCAGAAATAATAAGTCAAGAAATAATGGTCAAGAAATAATGGTCAAGAAATAATGGTCAAGAAATAATGGTCAAGAAATAATGGTCAAGAAATAATAGTCAAGAAATAATGGTCAAGAAATAATAGTCAAGAAATAATGGTCAAGAAATAATGGTCAAGAAATAATGGTCAAGAAATAATGGTCAATAAATAATGGTCAAGAAATAATAGTCAAGAAATAATGGTCAAGCAATAGTCAAGAAATAATGGTCAAGAAATAATGGTCAAGGAAATAATGGTAGTCAAGAAATAATGGTCAATAAATAAGGTCAAGAAATAGTCAAGAAATAATGGTCAAGAAATAATGGTCAGTAAATAATGGTCAAGAAATACACGCTTAGTAAATAACACAATATTCGTTGGGAGTACACTAAACATAAAATTAAGAGCCCTACGCCAACTATCATAGCCTCACTGTGCCATTGTTGGTATAGACCGGGGATAGGGGGGTAGGGGTCAACTTACTACTGGCCCGCAAGCTGGATAAGGACGGTAGGCCAGTTTATCCGGCCCGCCGACGATACTTAAGTTTTGCTAGAAAAAATAAACAACGTCCGTGACACATGTGTTGAAAGTGCAATGATATGCGACCCGCGATCGCCATTCTTCCCACTGTCCGGCCCCCTTGTGACAAAAGTTTGGAGATCCTTGGAATCTAGACAAAAGAAAAGCCAAAGATTAACAATGGTCAGTAGCGAGAATAGCCACAAAAAGATGTCTTTTGTTTATTTGAGGTTAAAGATTGTCATGCGAGCAAGCTATCGAAATTTTAAAGGGTTTACCTATTTTTTATACTAAATTCCTTCACAAGAATCACGGTTAAAGTAATAATGTAGAACAAATAAAACAAACAACAACATGAGACTTGATACTGTTAAAAAGTGTAACTTCATACTGTTAAAAGTTGTTCTTTCATTTGATTGATGATTGAAAGATTGTTGGGTTGTGTGTGAATGTGTGTGTGTACAACCCAGGCCGAAAAAACATATCGTGGTCATCTGGCCCTAGGGGCGACTTAACCTGGAGGTCGGCTAGACTCAGCCGGCGACCAGGTCAAAAGAGCGTATTTTCCCCTGGTCCCAGAGAGAGAGAGAGAGAGAGAGAGTGAGTAGAGAGAGTTGGGGCGGACGGGAGGGCAGGTGTGGGGGAGGGGCGGACAAAACAAATAGCAACAGCGACAATAACAATGAGACAAATCAAGTTGAAAGAGCCGAGTCATCGTAAATCACAGAAACATTGCTGCCGAGGAGAGGAAATAGTTCAGAACAGGATATATTTAGAAATCTAAGCCATTACATCATTGAACTTTGTAATGTGTGAGGGGAGAGGAGGGACTGGTGGGAAACAAAAGCAAATGCACGGGGCCAGCAGGGCAGAATATAACATGGACGTACAATACCAGGCTGTATATAACAGGGCTTATATAACAGGGCTGTGATAGGAACAGGGGCTGTATATAACAGGGCTGTATATAACATGGGCTGAATTTAAGAGAAGGTTGTATGAGTAACAGGGGCCTGTATGGACAACAGGCTGAATATAACTAGGCTGAACACAATAGGGCTGCATATAAACAGGGCTGAATATAACAGGTCTGTAAATCTCACATGTATAAAACAGGACTGTATATAATCAACCAACACAGGGTTTATGTTCATTACTTATGTATTCATCATATGAAATGGTGGCTTATGTCTACCCCGGAGTTTTTTTTCTCCGGAGTCGTGTGCTCTTAAGAACAGAGAGCTCCATAACCATTAATATATTGCTTTATTCTCTTGGTAATAATATATTACCGCAAGTTGTCGGGGGCCGGGAGGGGTGCTTTGAATTGGTTTGAAGTGTTTCTCATTAACTGAAGAGCTGCCTTGTCTTCTCGCAAAACACTTTGACACCCAAGCAATACATTTTTTTTTTTAAACCCTCATGCAAAATACTCACACAGACTGTAGAGCTTGATAGTTAGTTCCTAGTGTGGTTTAGGCATGGGGGTTCGGATGACCTTAGGTCTCACGAGCCGCATATGGCTCTTCCGACGTCAAGTTGTAATTCTTTCGATGTTTCAAATTGCGGTCTAACTGGGAATTCCATAATATTGAAACAGCAATTTTGAAGTGGCCTTTAAAATGAGAAAATTGTAAATTATGAACTTCTAGGTTCTTCCGTCATGGAAAAGTTGCTGACCCCTGGTTGAGGGGTAAGCGATATTACGGGGCTGGCTACACAGTTTTTTACCCATGTTCACAACCTTTTGGTATAAAGGGTGCAAAAACATTTTCGTAGGGTACCTCCTCACACATAAGTTCCCGAATAAATGTGCTTATTTTCATGAAGGAATGTGCAGACATGTCTGGTGCGATACTTCGGGTCATGTGGTTTGGTAAAGAGCCACGCAGCTAAACTGGAGATTCATCTTTCAAACTGAGTTAAAACTTTAAAACGAAATTATATGTCACTGAGTGTTCTTTGATAACCTTTTCCTATGTACTCTCCCCCCCCATACATGACTGAGTAATGCGCATCACAGGTTGGTAGAACCATGATTATATAGTTTCATATGATGAGTAGAAACGAGATGTAAAGTTGTGGTCATTGTTGTAGACTAAGAGATGGCAAGGTACAGTAGGGAGGCAGGTAATTTTCCAAAAAAAAAAAGGTGCAGGTGATGGACCTTATCCCAAAGGTCAGATGGTCTCATCCCAAAAGGTCAGATGGTCCTCATCACAAAGGTCACTTATTTAACCTCTCATGTGGGCAAAGGTCATCAGGATGGTTTCTCACATGTAAAGGTCATCAGATGGTTCCCCATCACAAAGATCAGTTTGTCTCATCACAAGGTCATCAGATGAACTTGGAGCAACAAAGGTCATCAGATGGTCTCATCACAAAGGTCACCAGATGGTCTCATCACAAAGATCAGATGGGCCCATCACAAAGGTCATCAGATGTCCTCATCACAAAGGTCATCAGATGGTCTCATCTCTAAGGCCTGGACACCTATCACAAAGGTCAGATGGCCTCATCAAAAAGATCAGATGGTCTGATCACAAAGGTCAGATGGTCTTGTCACAAAGATCAGATGGTCTCATCACAAAGGTCAGATGGTTCTCATCACAAATGCTAGAGGTCTCATCACAAAGATCAGATGGTTCCCCATCACAAATGTCAGATGGGACCTCATCACAAAGATCAGATGGTCTCATCACAAAGATCAGATGGTTCTCATCACAAAGGTCAGATGGTCCTATCAGCAATGTCAGATGGTTCTATCACAAATATACTGTAGATGGTCTCACTGACAAAGGTCAGATGGTCTCATCACAAATGTCAGATGGTCTTATCACAAAGATCAGATGTTCTCATCACAAATGTCAGATGGTCTCATCACAAATGTCAGATGGTCTCATCACAAAGATCAGACGGTCTTATCACAAAGATCAGATGGTCTCATCACAAAGGTCAGATGGTCTCATCAGCAAAGATCAGATGGTCTCATCACAAAGGTCAGATGGTCTCATCACAAAGGTCAGATGGTCTCATCACAAAGATCAGATGGTCTTATCACAAAGATGAGATGGTCTCATCACAAAGGTCAGATGGTCTCATCACAAAGATCAGATGGTCTTATCACAAAGATCAGATGGTCTCATCACAAAGACCAGATGGCCCTCATCACCTAGGTCAGATGGTCTCATCACAAAGATCAGATGGTCTCATCACAAAGGTCAGATGGTCTCATCACAAAGATCAGATGGTCTCATCACAAAGATCAGATGGTCTCATCACAAAGGCTCGGATGCACTCTTCAGCAAAGATGGAGATGGTCTTATCACAAAGGTCATCATGAAGGTCTCATCACAAATGCTTCAGCAATATTCATTTTGATCATTTGATTGGTGTTCTTTGTCGATTCTCTGTTCGATTTACTAAACTGTTTCCAATCTTCATTGCCACGGGACATGTTTGAAGCCTTTACAAAATATTTCATTTTTTTTTTTGTCCGTGTGTACTATGTAATTAAATACTGTACAATGTGCATTTATTTATTGCCTGCCATTTTCATAAGCTAATTATGAATGCATCCTAAAAAAAATGATACATTTTTGTCCCGCAATTTCCCTTCGGGGTCACCGAGAAGAGAATCCATCTCGTATCCCCGGAACAAACAAAATGCTTCGGGAAATAGGAAACCTTAGTTCAATAATATCTCTATTTTTTTTCTCATACATACAATATGCACCCTAATCCCTCCCCAGTGCCGCCGAAAGTGGGGCAGGGGGGGCCGTAATTCCTAGGGGCCCGCGCGAGTTTTAGGGGCCTGGACTGAGCTGGCCAATCAACTTTTGAAAATATTATTATCAGCACGGGGGGCCCATGACAGCCCTGCCCAGGGGCCCGAAATTTCTGTCGGAGGGCCTGCTCCCCCCCCCTCTATCAATCAGTGATGTGAGTGCCAGTGGAAACATATATCAGGGAGGTGAAAGATAACACGTGTGATTGGTCAACGAAGTGTTGACCCGGGGTGGAGGGGAGAGAGAGAGGGTGGTGGTCAGGGACCTTTCACCCTTTGTGTAGAAATAGCCACTGGAACCACAGCCAACCCAAAAGCCCCCCCCCTCCCTCACCCATCGCCTCACATTAAATGCAAAATAGTGATTGATAATGCACAAAAATAATTAATTCGTTACTCTGAAAAGAAAGAAGTGTGAAATGAATTTAATTTGTTTCTAGATTGACTTGTTCTTACAATGGCATTTAAAGTGCTTAATTAGTTCAGATTCCATTAAATTCAAACTCGCCAGGCGGGGAGAAGGGTTGATGGTTGGGAAGGGGGGAGGTGAGGTCTTCATCGATACGTCATCGAACGACATTATTTATTTCCCTGTCCCTGCTGTGATCAGCATCAGTTTTGCCATAGTTGGATTTTAAGCATAGCTAGAACTTTATCATTTCCCTCACTCTCACTCTCCCCCTCTCTCTTTATATATATATATATATATATATATATATATATATATATATATTAAAAAAAGGTGTATGGTCGCTGTATTTGCCTCTTGTCTGTAATAGTGTACAAATGTACTTTAAAAAAGGACTTGAAATGTCAACGTGGATGCTGTACTTTTGTACATGTCAGTGTCATGAAGGTAAAATTGTTTTTGTACTTTTATAAGTACCATAGCTTTCAAAGTACACTATACGTGTCAGTGGTCCAGTCCTATACAGTTATATGTCAATTCAAGCTATTGGACCGCCGGGTGAGCGGACAAACTCAGAAGAGCTGTTTAAGGGGCATGGGAGGTACATGGGCTTTCTTCTCAGATATTTATGGGCCCTAAGTAAAAGCGTCTATCGGGGCCCTTGATGACATCACATTAAAAAAATAAATAAGGAATTGGAATTGTAGGGAGGAGGGGGGTGCAGGGCCCTAACGCACGTCCGCCCCCCACCATTAGGTACGCTATCGGTTACAGTAATCTGCTATTAAATTACAATATTTCTACGTGACGTTGAGGGATCAAATGGGCCACTTTTGGTGAAGACTTTCACAGGGCCCCAAGATATGTAGTGGTAGTTCTGATTCTCACGCTAGGCACAATCTGTGAAGGGTCAATACAGAGGTGGGCTTTTGCTTGTTGGGACCCCGGGCGCCGAAGAAAAAATAGGACTCTTAAAATAAGGGGAGACAACAAAGGGTATGAATTTATGGCTTTGCAATGCTCCTGACGTACATTTGGGCTTTGGCGGTCGCCCAATGGATCCGATGTTCCATCGACCTCTAATTAAATGGATTAAATTGAAACCTTAAGATTGCACTGTAAGAATGCCACCAAAAAAAATCCTGCGAAACCCAGACATGGAAAGACGACCCCAAAAACCCAGACATGGAAAGACGCCCCCCCTCCAAAACCCAGACATGGAAAGTCGCCCCCCCCCCAAAAAAAAACCCAGACATGGAAAGACGCCCCCCCCCCAAAAAAAACCCAGACATGGAAAGACGCCCCCCAAAAAACCCAGAAAACGAAAGACGCCCCCAAAATAAATCTACTTCACGACGACGTTTCTAAAACATTCCCTAAAAGATTCATGTTATGAAAAACAAAACAAATTAGCAACCAATGATGAATCTCGTTTCCAAAAATCGTGCCCAACTTATTTGTAAAGTGTCATGTGTACGACTGATATTTGTGGGGAAAATAATCGTTGTTATTGAAGTTTAATCATTCGCCGTAACCAAACAGAATCACACACTGCTCTATGACCCCTTTCCAACCTCCCTCCCTTTCCTTCCAATGCGTTCGTCTTCGTCATGATTTTAAATTTATTCAATTAAAAAGATCTGCCGTTATTTCGGAAAATTACAAGAAAAATAAAATTAAACACGTTTAAAACACGCAGTACGGTCGGTTGAACACAGACACACTATTCTCAAAACAGTTGTCCGGGCTAGTTAAAACATGTCTTTTGTTTATCTTTCTCGTTGTATCTCGCATTCTCCGAGAGAGTCGCATGAATTCAGAATCGAGATTTTCCATCGAGATCTAATTGTTGGGGAATCCTAAAGCAACCACGTCATTCTGAGTGCTGGAACTGAAGGAGTTGGAAGTGCTCCAGTGAATAGAGAGGATGCAGAGATTATTCCTTTTTTCTTTTTAATAGATTTCAAGTGTCAGCTTGTCTATGGTGAATTGAATGGAGGAAGTTGATTTTTCGATGGGATAGAAAGCTTGAATATGTCTGTCCGTCTCTTTGGTCCATCCACTTGTTTGAATGTTGACATTTTTTTTTATATAAATTTTAAATTGATATTAGAAAATACGCTCATATGTTTGTCCATGTTGATAATGTGTTGTTGTTTTTTTTTTTGGGTAATTAATACAAAAGTATAAGATAGTTAATAAAAACCTAAACAAAAAATCAGACTTGAAACTCAAAAATGTACCAGTGAAAGTAAAATATGACATGTACATTGGCCTGCATCTTTCATATGTTTGTAGAAATTATTATGGCTAAAAACAACGTCAGCGCCAATATGGATTAGTTATTTCTTTATTTTCTGGTGTCCACTAATCTATCTATCTATCTATCTATCTATCTATCTATCTATCTATCTATCTATCTATCTATCTATCTATCTATCTATCTATCTATCTATCTGTCTGTCTGTCCGTCCGTCCGTCCGTCTATCTATCTATCTATCTATCTATCTGTCTGTCTGTCTGTCTGTCTATCTATCTTACCACCTATATTCATCTATCTCTCTATCGCCTATTTACCTATTTCACATTTTTCAGTCTGTAAGTCATAGTCCATTCTGTATGTCTATTAGTCTGTCTGTATGTCTGTTAGTCTGTCTGTTTGCCCATTAGTCTGTCTGTTTGCCCATTAGTCTGTCTGTATGTGTCTTTGACTATTTATCTCTCTGTTCTTCCTCTGAGCCAACCATTGTACTTTATTTCTGTGGAGTCCTTCAACACTACAGACACATCCGTTTCTTGAATCCCATTAAAATGTTTCCCAGGGTGACAGTTCGCTTCTATCTAAGTCTTGGAAGACACCACCCACTATTGTCTAATTCTAGAAATTAAATATTTTCCAGATATCTGGGGATGAAAACAAAAAAAAAAAAAAAAAAATAAAAATAAAACAACAAGATCAATGACGTCAGAGATAACCTCTCAAAGATCTCTGTCTCCCTCAGCAGTCCATCACAATTTGATATGTTTTGACTTTGAAAAAGAGTGGCTAATTCCGCTGTACTGTTGTCACATCAACACACCGCCATTTTAAAACGGCCATCTTGCTGGGATACGCCCATTTGACATTGAACTACATCAGGCTGAATGATTTAGTTGAAATTTGAAAAAAACAAAACTGGATTTATGTTTTTTTTACTGTAAACATAAACACCATAGATGTACTGCAGCGCCAGAGTCTTGATTGCCCTACTTTATTCCCCCCCCCCAGGTTCTTAATCTATTAAAGGGGCGGTAATTAGCGATAAGCGTTGAAAGATTTACTTCTTCTGATGCATTGTGACAGAAAAATGTTTGGAGGCCGGTTGGTGAGGCCGGTTGGTGAGGCTGGTTAGTGGGGCCGGTTGGTGAGGGTTGGTGAGGCTTGTTGGTGAGGCCGGTTGGTGAGGCTTGCTGGTGAGGCCGGTTGGTGAGGCTTGTTGGTGAGGCTTGTTGGTGAGGCCGGTTGGTGAGGCCGGTTGGTGAGGCTTGTTGGTGAGGCCGGTTGGTGAGGCTTGTTGGTGAGGCCGGTTGATGAGGCCGGTTGGTGAGGCCGGTTGAGTGAGGCCGGTTGGTGAGGTTTTGTTGGTTTTTTTTTGAGGCTTGTTGGTCGAGGCCTGTTGGTGAGGCCGGTTGGTGGGGGCTACTGTCCGAATGTTAGTCTGATAGAAGTGGCGCAGGTCACGGGTGCCGTACCATTGAGCGTTGAAAGTATTACTTCTCCTGATACATTAACAGAAAAGTGGTGGAGGCCGGTTTGGTGAGGCTGGATGGGTGAGGCCGATTGGTGAGGCCGGTATATTATGTCGTATCAAAGCGCTACATCGCGACCCCCTGTACTTTGGCGCGCGGCCTGGGGCGGGGGCGATCTATCTACTTCCCAACCCAAAGGCCGCTAAACTGACAGGATCT
>JAGDYQ010000220.1:67192-79177 GCA_021962125.1 Bulinus truncatus
TTTTTTAACTAGAACATTTCCATGTGTCCCTTAACTGAACATAAATAAACAGTGTCCAAAAATAGAAAGCTATTTTTAGAAACGGGGAGAATCGTTTTTAAATAAAGAAATACACAATGTGAAGTAAAAAAGCAATGGATTAGAGATAAATGTTTGGGAGTGGGGTTGAGGGTGGGGGGGGGGGGAAATCAAGTGGTTCAGGTGACCGCAGAGGGATAGAACGTATGGGTGAACAGTTTACTGGTGATCTGGTTTTAGGGCGTGTGTGTGTGTGTGTGTATGTATGTGTGTGTGTCAGCCCCGTAGCGTGGAAATCCTACAGCAGGGGGCAGGCATTCTACAGCAGGGGCCAGGCCAATAGCGGGGGGGGGGCAGAAAATCAATGTTACTAAGTAAAGAAAACAAGCAGGGGGGGGGCAGACAAAACGCGGGGGGGGGGCGGTGGCCCCCCACAGCCTCCCCCCCGAACGCTACGGGCCTGGTGTGTGTGTGTGTGTGTGTGTGTGTGTGTGAGACGCTATGTTCATGTACGAGAGTATACAGAGCCGTTCTTTTTGGAGAGGCCAACCAAGTTTGTGGGTAGTTCCCCGCTCCCCCTACCCCCATTGCCCCGGACGGGTACTTTCATTTGTGACCGGCTCCTCCGACAAAATGAGGCTTAAGTCGCAAACCATTGTTTTTAAGGAACGGCGTTTAGAAGGTAGTTTTCCGCAGAACTTGTTTCTCCGCATGGTTAACTTCAAAGTATCATATCTCAATAGATAAAAAGATAAATAAAAAACACAAATAAGGTCTCATTTTGAAGTTAATTGAATGCTAAATAAAAAAAAAAAAAATTCATAATGTCAAAATGAGTAAAAAAATCGAGTAAAGCCTCATTTTGTTGGAGCCGGTCACATTTAACCCCCGTAACCAAAAAAAAAACATGTTTAAAACTTTATCGAATGTTATGTTGTTTTATTTTTCCATCATGATCGACACAGAGTCCACCATTGGGAACTGTTTTAGAGATATTTTCAAAGGCCCATGGATATAATGACATCGGAATGGGGGAAGGGGTCAGTAGGGCTCCAGTTGTCACACAGGACTGTCAAAATTAATTGCATGGGTGCCGCCTTTACATCGTTTTGGTTTAGCGCCCCCCCCCCCCCACGACCGTTGATTTATTTTTTTTAATTTTTTTTTTACGCCGCCATTGCCAGCATGATAGGGTGTTGTGTGCCTACCACACCAGCACCTACAGAGTGGCGGGGTGAGTGTGCTGCCCGCTATCATCGGCCGGGATGGCAGAAAATAGGGTTTTAAAGACTTGCCCAAAATGCCAAGACCAGCAGGGTGTGTGTGTGTGTACTGCTGATCGGCCAGAATGGCAAGGCAAGAGGATTTTTTTTCCTGCCACTCGGACAGAGGGGAGGGTGTAATGTGCCTGTACCTTCGGGCGCGAAATGGCAGGCTGCGCAGGTGTGCTTGAGTGGCACAGAGTAGAAGGGTGTTGTGTGCCGACCACATCCGTCACCACCACCAGCTGTGAATACTACGGTCTCTAGAGAACCCCAATGATATTGTCGCTGTAAGCCAAGGCATGTCTTTCAGACCAGGACAGTTTTGATAGATCACAAAACGTCATCTACTAACGAGATCAAATCGTACATCATGCCTTGAATTGTATTTTGTATTGTATCTTGGTTTGTATCTTGCATTGTGTATTGTACTGTATGTATTTTATGTATGCATGTATGTTTTTTTAATATATGTATAAAGTCACCTTGCTATGTAACATATAATACATCGTTTGATATTTGAGATTTTTTGTATTTTTTAGATTTTATTACGATGATCCCCTTCAAAGCCAATGAGAAAAAAACAATGTAAATGGTATTTGAAAAAATATGTGTGTATTCCCTTGATTGAACAAAATGATCTCCCCTTCGATACAGAGGGCGTGTGCACTGAACTTTGATAATTTTGCGTAGAGGTGGCGGGAACAACACATCGACTCCCATAGTTGAATTACATATATTCTCTCTCTCTCTCTCCATCTCTCTCTCTCTCCATCTCTCTCTCTCTACCCATCTCTCTCTACCCATCTCTTCTACCCATCTCTCTCTACCCATCTCTCTACCCACTCTCTCTACCCAACTCCCCCCCTCTTCTCTCGACCCATCCCCCCTCTCTCTCCATCTCTCCCCACCCCATTTACTCAATGAAACAATCTGTCCATTGTGAAACAATTGAGTTCAAGGGTTCCCAAACGTTTTTTTCGATGCCCCGACCCACCAAACCAGCAAAGAAATAAAAAAAAAAGAGAAGCCACAGTAAAACTAAAACTCACTGTTCAGATTCTCTATAATAGGTTTGTACTTTAAACCAGTGGGTCGATACCCACATTTTTAGAATCACTGGTGTAGTTCCAACATGACATAACCGAAAGAGGACAATTTTTTTCCCATTTGGCTTTAGTTTTTTTTTTTTATATTAAACTGGTTAATCTGGCCAATTGGTCTCAATTTAGACTCAAACCTTCCTCCCACATTATCGCCATCTTCACACACTGTGAAGGGGAAAAAAAAAGTTAATTAGAAAAACTAACTGCCAGTTGCCAGTTTGGCTCGTCTTACCGCCACCAGATCAAAAGTAACTTTAAATTACAAAATCAAATTCTACAGAGGAAAAAAAAACCATCATAATTAAAAAAATGTTGTTTTTTTTGTGTTAAGTTTGGCAAGGTATTAATTGCAAACATAATAAATCTCAGTTTTAAGTTGTCGAAAAAAATGACTGCAAAGCGTAGTCTTGCTCGTTTTGTATTTACGATCAGTAAATAGAGGGGGGGGGGGAGGAAGGTCAGCTCGTTAGGGGTTGACTTTCATAGATACAAAGAGCTGCAGACACTTCTTTCTCTCTGTCACAGTTTCTGTGAGTTTTTAAATAAATAAAATCTTCCAAATATTTCCTCATACCACACTCCTGCCGGTTGCGTCATCAACCGAAGGGAAGGTAACAAAGCCGGTCAGATAAAGGCGATGGGTCGGTTAGGGACTTTCCATATGTTTGTACTGTGGTCAACACTGTCTAGCGCTAGAGAAGGTGCGACTCTCTCTCTCTCTCTAACACACACACATACATCCCATGAACCGTAAAACAATCAACACCAACAAAGTTATTGAACGATTCTCAACGTTAATGCTTATACTTAACAAACCCAAAATATTTCTCCTTTGATGATTGGAGGTTCATCGGTCACGCCTGAGTGGATTTGTTGTTCCAGACTGTTGCCACACCAGGCCGGGATCATTAACCGTCTGCTCAGTCCCACGCAAGGTTTTAGGTATGAGCTCACCCCCATTCTCGCACCCAGTCAGACACGAACCTCGACCCCGTGGGGGTACATGTTTTTTTTTTCTATGACGACGAAGGAGCGAACCAGCATGTTGACACTGGCAACTCATCATCGGCGTCGCTATACTTAGGGTGTTACGTCATCGGTACATCTCTGGATGGCCGAGTGGTGTGGATACTCGTCTGTCGACCTTGAGAGTCCTGGGTTCGATCCCCAGTGAGGCCCATGGAAACTTTGCAGTGAAATTCGGCACGAAGTCGCCACACAAGTCCAACCAGCTTTAAACGGGTACCAGACTTTAAGTTGTGGTGAAGTAAAGGCGGTGGGCGTTGTGCTAACCACACAATCCCTTCATATGTCGAGGTTATAGAAACAGGTGAATTCTACACTTCATCCGCCCCGATGGCCCGTTTGGGAACTAAGGGAACCCAACCAAAGTCAAATGTGTGCTACGAATGCTACGATTCTCTGTCAATGGTAATTTTCTTTATTTACTTTTTTCGTTGCATTTTTTAAAATTTATTTTCAACTATTATATTAAATCGGTTTTATGGCTCGAGAATATTAGAGCTGCTTGACCTACTGGCAGATATGATCTGAAGGAGAAGTTCAAGTCAGCCCTTTGCTGGATTTTTTAGGGTGTTTACCAGCAGTGGTATAACCACACCTAAAATCGGCTGCCAGCGTGTGTCACTTTTTGGGTTTGCATCATTTGTGATAAAGCCAAGCGTTTTATTGTACGAAAACAAACAGGTCGAAGAACAGATCGATGTTGACTGACTACAATTTAAATACATGTATGGTGCCATACGAATCACAACCAGCCAACTGGTTCCACAGTTCACAAACATTATACGAAATTGTGAAAAGTTACTTTCTTCTCAATAATTATAATTGTACTCTGTGGTCAGCTTTGTATGTGAATTAAGTTCCTTTGTCTTCATAGGTATTATGGACAGGTAACACTAAGTTTTAGTTGAGAATTAATATGAATAGTAAACTCTTATTACCAAATTAGCACTGAACTGATTAAGTTCGGCTTTTTTAAATGTATTGTGCTTGGGATGATGAAGGTGAATGTGAGAAAATGACAGATAGTGAAAAATACATAGCTATTGATCATTAGTTCATATTTTCACCCGTTGTAAATTATAATTAAAGTAGACAAAATATATATGCGTGCCCGTTGATGCCAATCATGCTTTCAATGTGGCCCTCCGTAGAAAAAGTTTGCCCACCCCCCGCCCAAGCAGAACCGCCGCTATAGGAGGATGAGGGGGTTTGGGACAATCTGACTCCCTCCCCTCCCACTGAGGAATTTAGGGTTCCATTGATTGGGCATTTGCCGAAGGAAGCCCGTCCACCTTTTTTTTTTCTCACGGAGGCCCGCGTGGCGTCGGAGAGTTCCTCAAGACGGCCCAGCCACTAGAGCTAAGTGTTTTAACAGATTGCGAGTGTTTATTTTATTGTTATAAAAGCCGTTGCCATGGATATAAAAAAAAACAAAAAAAAACAAGTCGACAGTGTAGCCGACCTATGAAAATGGTTCCCCTCCCTCCCTCCCCCCCCCCCAGGACATTACAAATCTCGGCAGAATCTGTTAACGTTTACTGCCATAAAATGATGAATCACTCCTCCCTCCCACCCTGGAGCCGGCGCAGGGCCACACCAAAGAAATAAATTATGGGGCCCTGATCAATTCTACAAGTGTGGGGCCCTTTGATAAATTCTGTCAAGTGGGGCCCTCTGATAAATTCTGTCAAGTGGGGGCCCTCTGATAAATTCTGTCAAGTGGGGCCCTCTGATCAATTCTGTCAAGTGTGGGGCCCTCTGATAAATTATGTCAAGTGGGGGGCCCTCTGATAAATTATGTCAAGTGGGGGGCCCTATGATCAATACTGTCAAGTGGGGGCCCTCTGATCAATTCTGTCAAGTGAGGGCCCCTCTGTCTTTATTTTTGACCAGAAACGGTACAGCTTTAAAGTTGAAGGACGATTTATCAGGATATTTATTAATAGTTTTTTCTTCCTGGCAGCGAAGAGACTTGTGATGGCTCACGGGGAAATTCAGGGCACAGCATTGAACACCATGAGAACCGTTTGGCGTTCATGGTGACTGACCATTACGCAAGAAATGTCCATAAAAAAATATCCGGTTGCCTGAAAAACACCATCCGTTGCTCGTGTGTCTTTGGTTGGCCCATATTTTGGACATGACAATATCATATGATAACTGTTGTGTGCCCGTAATACGGAAATGACATTGTCTTATGATAACTTTTATTTTTGATGGCGGGTTCTATTAGCTTTAGGGGAAAGTAACTTTATATGAAATGTTATTATAATGTGGATTATATTTTGCAGTTCCAAAACTTGTCCTAATGCTGAAATGCTCATCGTACCATTGATGTATGAACTATCTAAAAAAAGACTTGGAAAGGAAAGGGTTAAGAGTACAATGTGGGGAGGAACTAGCTTCTTGGATCAGTTGTTGGACATAATTGCGCTTGCGTGGTTTTGATTTCAATGACCCTACTGCAAAGGTCAAGGTTGACACCCCCTCTCCCCCTCCCCAGCCAACTCACTGTATTGCGGCATACACTGGGTGGACGTGAGAATACTGACCAGCAGCAACAGGCTTGGGGGGGGGGAGGGGTAGGGAACATATTGTGTGTCGAAACGAGGGTCAGTGTTTCAACAGAGACTGCAGTAAATATAAACTGGAGATGTGTTTATATAGATTACATGGTGGGAGTTCAATAGAACAGCAACAACACATTGACTGAAGTCAAGAAGCATCATGGCCGAACATCTTCAAACAGCGAAGAACGTTCGTGTGGTAATAAAGACTTTTTTTTATTTAATTACACGTGTGCCTTATTTCACGTTGGGGTATACAACCCAATTAATTGTAAGTTTAAAAATAAAACTGTTAAAATGAATAGGAAGGGGGGGGGGGTGTTACATGGCAACTTGATTTCCCGAGCAAAGCCGGGCATCAAACAGCTAGTGAAGACATAACGGTACAAATGAAATTGATCAAGACTCGAGTTCCACTTTAATAAGTAAATAATTTTACGTAGAGTGGCAAACATGAATAAGAAAAACATTTAAAATAATAGAAAATAATGAAAAGAAAAAGAGATATACTAAAAGCCAGAGATAATAAAGACGAGAGAGCGAGAAAGAGAGAGAGCGAGAGAGAATGAGACTGAAAGAGAGAGAGAGAGAGAGAAAGAGAGAGAGAGAGACAGATACTGACACACACGTTGGAGTGCAACAACGATAAATGAAGACTTCCAGTATAAAGTAAACGAAGAAGATTTAAAGTATACGTACTATGAATACGAAGGGAAAATAAACAGAGAAATGAGAGTGAAACAGAAGTAAGATCATTTCGGATATTGTTCTACAAAGAGTGGGAAGAATACGTCCCTGACATAATTAGATAATTACTGATAAATTGTTACCTTCTAGATCAGTGTTTCCCAAAATTTCGACATCTGGGTACCCCTCCATTTTTTTTTAATTTTCGTAATACTGAGTACCCCATTTTGTTTTCACGGTTCTGGTGTCCCCTCATTTCATTGCTTTCATTTAAGCCTCGCATGTTTATCCAATGTTCTCAACCGTATGCTGCACGTAAACCCTGCCATGGGGTACACATACCGCACTTTGGGAATCACTTCTCTAGACACCTGCCGATACATAATCCCCACTGTACTTTTAAATGTATCTGTGTATTACAAGGAAACCCACGGAATGCACATTATTATATATAAAAACTAGCTGTACCCAGCAAACCGTAGCATAGAGTTATATCCCCTTAGGCTTGATCGGTAGGCTAGGTTATTTTTGGTTTCGGGCAGATCCGATTTTTTTTAATGATTGTATTTTAAACTGGAATACTGTTGTGTTAATTCTATACTTTCGATTTAACGCAGAACCCAAATCGCTATTATTTTATTAGAAATCTGGAATGCTCTCATCTCGTAAGTTTCAGAAATCATTAGGGGTAGAATCATGCTAAGCCAGGTGTGCTTAATCATGTTTCCCATTTTCCTCACTTGCATTTGTATGTAATCCTCAACCACTTATAGGATCAGACATTGTACGAGGTAGCCAACTAACCCAATTCTACGGTCACCTTTATGTAGTGTTGCGCGTGTTGACCTCCACCACTTGTGGCATAGGTGGCAAGTCAGATTGTAGGCCACGAGATTAGTACGAGGACTTGCACCGAGTATCGAAACGATTCTATCGTGATCCCCTGTACAGGGCCAAGTGCGGTTTCCTTATCCCCTACCAGCCCAGGCCGTTACTAGCGTTGGTGGGGCACGCTTCGAGAGCTCGAGCGCGCCCACCAGATCTTGTTCCGGTGGTGATAATTTAGCTATATAATGAAACCATACGTTTTCCAAGAGTAATTTGCAACGAGAAATAACAATGGCAGCACTTAATACATTGCACCCGCGGGAGCCGAGGCGTAGTAGTGTATCCTGCTGCCACTATGATTGACTTAACTTGCTTACTTTATCCAACCAACAGCGGAGCACTATTTTTGGGGTTCCGTGGACCTGAGTGTGGACATCAATAGGCGTCTCATCTGTTTACCTATTCTGAACCAGCCCTGCAGCCTGTGCAATCTCTACAGGAGGGGCGTAGGCATTTTAGCAGGGGCCAGTGCTAGCAGGGGGGCAGGTAATACATTTGACTCAGTGGTAACAAATCAGCTCCATTGTGGGGCAGACAAGGTACGCAGGGGGCCTGGCCACGGCCTGCCTGGAGATTCGATCAAATACCGCTAGATTTTAAAAAAGGGGTGTAAAAAGTTTACCGTGGGTAGGGTTGTTAAAGCTGACGAAATTCAGTTAGACGGGGAACAGACGAGTCAGTAAGTTATTCCAAAATAATACAAATTACATATAAAACGTCACTGTTATGACATGAAGAGTTAGCAGAGTGCGAAACCAGATAAACAAAGAGTCGAAGGGACGCACTTTTTTCAGGAACCATGTTTGCTCACGTCTGGGTCGATCTAATAAGCAAACATGTTCATTCCGCCGATGGAACCCTATTTAGTCACTGTAAGGATGAAATGGCCATCTCTGTCTCTGAGACCTCGAACCGTTGCTGGGGTGGCGTTTTTACCTGATCCTGTGTTCATCGGACATGGAGGCACCACAGTGAATGGAGAAGCTCGGCTGGGATCTAACTCGCAGCACCTTAGACTGAGTAGACACATGAAGTAATAACTATGCAGCAAAAAGTTAGATTAGTAGTACGCTGGACATATGGATTACATTGATTTGTATTGTAATCGTTTTTTTTAAAACGGAATTGCAAAAAATTTTAAAAAGTGCAATGTACTTGAATGAAATGGCACAAATAAATCTCTCCCCGCAACCTTTGGTCTGAGACATATCGTGTATGGAGCAGGTTAAAAAAACACCGCCAGATGAGATGGCACAAGGACAAGTTATGAAACACCGCCAGATATCTGTATGGACGTGATGTTAAAAACCGTCAGAAATATCTGTAATGGACAGACAGGCAAAGAAACGCCGGAGTAATATCTCGCAGACAGGAGCGGAGAAAATGACGCCAGATAGCAGCATCTGACAGTTGTGCACCACGGGGGATACAAGCAAAGATAAAAATAGAAACACTAAGATGAGATCAGTTAAGCATGGCAACAAACACCTCCGTCAGATAGGGGCAAAGATAATATAAAACACCGCCAGATATCCAGGTGAATGTAAAGGATATAAAACAACGCCAGCATAATACATCTCAGCAAACACAGCAAACACCGCCAGAATTTTGTGCCAGCATGGGCTTCATGCATCCATGACCATGGCATTTAACGCGCAGGGGCTCATTGCCGGATTTGACTGATCGAGCTTATTAATAACCGCAGTTGGCCAGGTCGCAGCCCGACCCTGAACCTTCGACCTTTGTAAATGCAGTGCCATTGATTTTTTTTCTTAGTCAGCTGATAGTTCTTCAGCTTGCCTTTGGGAGAGGGTTAAACTATCCGTCCAGCCACCAAGTCCCAGCCTGATAATTTTTCTGTTCAGTGTCATCGGGAAATATCCAGTTAAGCCAAAGGCAGCATAGGGGGGGCAAGCAACACGTGTCGCATGAGTTCCCCAGCTTTTTTTTGCAATGGATTGTTATTTGATCCGGAAGACGCTGCGCACTTCAAATGCTCGATGCATGGTGGCTTTAAAGGTTATTTTTTATGTTGTCCAGTTGGTATTGTTCAACGGATGAAGGACGTCGTTAGGGGGGGGAAAAGCTGGTCAGTTTGATCGGCCAGACGACAGCAGTCGGTTTTGCTGCAACAGGTGCTTGGGTAGTTCCTCGTCGAAGGGGGTTGGCAATCCTTCGGCGTCGAGCATCGCCCATGCGTTGTAACTGTGGCAGCGAAAATCTGGCACGATCGCAGAGACAATAGTCTGGTGAGCACCACTGGCGTTAAAACCATAGAGCAAACACCTGTGTTGTCTGTGGGACGCACACGCGCAGTTAACCCAGAGCAACAACCAGGCAAATATTCCAGTAGAACACCAGTGCCAGTTCCAGTATGCCCATCAGCTGCCCGGTGTTAAAACGCAAGCATAGACACCTGTGTTGAGGTCCAGATAAGAGTGCGCCAAAGACAAACCGCACTGGTAGATCAGATGAAAAAAATGCTTCTGGGCATGCAGTTATTCAGGTGCTAAAAAGCATCTTGACCTGATATTTCTCCAGATTTTGCAACTGATTGGCTGAAAGATGAAGGTTCCGCAGCCGCCAGAGCGGCCCGAATGCTCCTCCAATCTTTGACGGCATTCAGCAAGATCGCCAAAACGTTAACGAACGACGTGCTGAGAAATTAAAGTTTATACTTTTTTCGTCGTAACCAAACAACTCAACTTTCCTCGTTCCCCGTGGAAATTACCTACACATATTATAACATTTTTTTTGGCAAATATCAACACACAACCTGGTAATGAAGTCAACTCACGGCGCGAAAACATTAGAGTTTCAGTTTACAGCCATTGACGCACATAACAACATCGCGAACCCATGAATGATTATCGGTTCCGTCAGCAACCTGAAACAGGGATTATCCTGACAGCTGATAGAAGCAGCGGCAACAACGGACGTCAGTGTTGAGCAAAGACGGCTCTGAACTTGAGCACGCGTTTGAGATAATCCCTTCCTGCTAATATCCAGCTTCCAAACCCCCATTATCTAAAAATGTTTATTATCAGTCTTACAGGAATAAAAACATATTATTAGACTTTTTTGTATTTTTTGAAAAATCTCTTTGCTTTATCCACACCTCATTTAACGTTTTTTTACCAGGCTTTGTCCGCATTTTGAACTGGAAGCCGTTACGACGCACATCGCAGCAGTTAGCCCAAACTGATCCCTTTTCAAAGTGACGATAAATCCATTTTCGGCCCATAGGGCTGGAGTAGGTGCAAGGCAATGACGCCGTAGCTTCAGCTTGTTCTTCCACTGATTGGTCGCACTTAGGATCGCACGTCTTTTCAGCCAGAAGAGCCTCAGCCACCACAAGATAGGGGGGTTGGTACACGCACCCGCCTGAGGTGCCGTTATAAAGACTTTAAAAAAAGACATCAAACGTCGGTACCTCACGAAACTGAGCAGAGGAAAGAGAACGAGCAAAGCTCAATCAGACCGGCGGTAAGTAAACCAAATGTCGGATCTGGCCTCTTCCAGCCCTTTTGCGGTTCGTTTCCTCAATGAGTTTTTTACATCAGATGTCATCGAACAAACTGAAATTCACCGGCAAACCATCCGGTTCTCTCTTCAAATCAATAGCTCACATCGTTGGTAATGGCAATCTATATGGATCGCACCGATCGCCCAATCAAAATCAAGATTTGTAAATTCCCGCAGCTCGATGTATTTCTTTACAGCTGCGCTTCACATTGGCTACGCAAACAAATGAGTTCGCAGCAACCGTTAAAATAAAGCTCGCACTCAGCAGTTTGCTCTGCGCCAAGCTCGCGAACAAAAAGTTGTTGGAGCCTTTGATCCAGATCCTGCGCTCAACAATGAATGCTTTCTTTTGGTTTTATTGTTCTAGCGTGAATCAAACTAACTTGGGGACGCGTTTAACAATCCGCCATTGCTGGCTAAATTACTCTCACACTCACCTTGCCCGACCTGAGGGTCCTGGTTCGATCATCGTGAGGACCAATGGATTTTATCAGATCATGGCTGTAAAAGTCCCCGCTCTATTCTTCTGTGAAATTTCCATGGCCATTGCACTATCGGCTATGGTGGGGATAAAAGAAGGGCACCATAAAAGAAACTGTCCCGTTAGTTGTTTATAGAATGTAAGAGAGATTTAATCTCATCTCATATGGACATCACACAGCCACTAGTCTACAGAAATCTTGTGTTTATTTGATCTGTAGCCAGAACATAGAACACATTATACGATTCGAGCTGCAAACAATTAACTCTTCTTACTGAAAAGGAAACAAATGAATAATGACGTAAGCGTAAATATAGCCTATATGAATACGCAAGCCTGATAAAAGATAATCAAGATAAGATATTATAGATTTCTTAATTATCCAATCCAAACACTGGCCCATTTTTCTTCCTAAAATTTAAAAA
>JAGDYQ010000220.1:79677-134677 GCA_021962125.1 Bulinus truncatus
CCCCCTCTACTCCAATCAGTGATGTGCAAGTGCCAGTGAAAACATATATCGAAGGTCGAAATATAACTTGCGGTGATTGGTCCAACGAAGTGTTGACCCGGGGGTGGAGGGGAGGAGAGAGGGTGGTGGTCATGGGACCTTTCACCCTTTATTGTAGAAATATTCTAATCTACTAGCCTAACCCAAAAGCCCCCCCCCTCCCTCACCCATCGCCTCACATTAAATGAAATATAGTGATTGATAATGCACAAAAATAATTTGTTCGTTACTCTAAAAAGAAAGAAGTGTGAAATGAATTTGAATTTGTTTCTAGATTGACGTGTTCTTACAATGGCATTTAAAGTGCTTAATTAGTTCAGATTCCATTAAATTCAAACTCTGCCAGGTCGGGGAGAAGGGTTGATGGTTGGGAAGGGGGGGAGGTGAGGTCTTCATCGATACGTCATCGGAACGACATTATGTTATTTCCCCGTCCCTGCTGTGATCAGCATCAGTTTTCTGCCATAGTTTGATTTACATAGCTAGAACTTTATCATTTCCACTCACTCTCACTCTCTCCCTCTCTCTTATATATATATATATATATATATATATATATATATATATAAAAAGGTGTATGGTCGCTGTATTTGCCTCTTGTCTGTAATAGTACAAATGTACTTTAAAAAAGGACTTGAAATGTCAACGTGGATGCTGTACTTTGTACATGTCAAGTGTCATGAATAAAATTGTTTTTGTACTTTTATAAGTACCATAGTTTTCAAAAGTACACTATACGTGTCAGTGGTCCAGTCCATATACAGTTATATGTCAATTCAAGCTATTGGACCATGGGCATGGACAAACTCAGAAGGAGCCGTTTAAGGGGCATGGGAGGTACATGGGCTTTCTTCTGAGATATTTATGGGCCCTAAGTAAAAGCGTCTATCGGGGCCCTTGATGACATCACATTAAAAAAATAAATAAGGAATTGGAATTGTAAGGGGAGGGGGTGCAGGGCTCTAACGCACGTCCGGGCCCCCCACCATTAGGTACGCCATCGGTTACAGTAATCTGCTATTAAATTACAATATTTCTACGTGACGTTGAGGGATCAAATGGGCCACTTTTGGTGAAGACTTTCACAGGGCCCCAAGATATGTAGTGGTAGTTCTGATTCTCACGCTAGGCACAATCTGTGAAGGGTCAATACAGAGGTGGGCTTTTGCTTGTTGGGACCCCCGGGCGCCGAAGAAAAATAGGACTCTTAAAATAAGGGAGACATCAAAAGGGTATGAATTTATGGCTTTGCAACGCTCCTGAACATTTGGGTCTTTGGCGGTCGCCCAATGGATCCGATGTTCCATCGGCCTCTAATTAAATGGATTAAATTGAAACCTTAAGATTGCACTGTAAGAATGCCACCAAAAAAATCCTGCGAAACCCAGACATGGAAAGACGACCCCAAAAACCCAGACATGGAAAGACGCCCCCCCCTCCAAAACCCAGACATGGAAAGTCGCCCCCCCCCCAAAAAAAAAAACCCAGACATGGAAAGACGCCCCCCCCAAAAAAAAAACCCAGACATGGAAAGGACGCCCCCCAAAAAACCCAGAAAACGAAAGACGCCCCCAAAATAAATCTACTTCACGACGACGTTTCTAAAACATTCCCTAAAAGATTCATGTTATGAAAAACAAAACAAATTAGCAACCAATGATGAATCTCGTTTCCAAAAATCGTGCCCAACTTATTTGTAAAGTGTCATGTGTACGACTGATATTTGTGGGGAAAATAATCGTTGTTATTGAAGCTAATCATTCGCCGTAACCAAACAGAATCACACACTGCTCTATTGACCCTTTTCCAACCCCTCCCCTTTCCTTCCAATGCGTTCGTCTTCGTCATGATTTTAAATTTATTCAATTAAAAAGATCTGCCGTTATTTCGGAAAATTACAAGAAAAAATAAAATTAAACACGTTTAAAACACGCAGTACTGTCGGTTGAACACAGACACACTATTCTCAAAACAGTTGTCCGGGCTAGTTAAAACATGTCTTTTGTTTATCTTTCTCGTTGTATCTCGCATTCTCTCGAGAGTCGCATGAATTCAGAATCGAGATTTTCCATCGAGATCTAATTGTCAGGGAATCCTAAAGCAACCACGTCATTCTGAGTGCTGGAACTGAAGGAGTTGGAAGTGCTCCAGTGAATAGAGAGGATGCAGAGATTATTCCTTTTTCTTTGAATAGATTTCAAGTGTCAGCTTGTCTATGGTGAATTGAATGGAGGAAGTTGATTTTTCGATGGGATAGAAAGTTTGAATATGTCTGTCCGTCTCTTGGTCCATCCACTTGTTTGAATGTTGACATTTTTTTTTATATAAATTTTAAATTGATATTAGAAAATACGCTCATATGTTTGTCCATGTTGATAATGTGTTGTTGTTTTTTTTTTTTGGGTAATTAATACAAAAGTAAGATAGTTAATAAAAACCTAAACAAAAAATCAGACTTAAACTAAAATGTACCATGAAAGTAAAATATACGTACATTGGCCTGCATCTTTCATATGTTTGTAGAAATTATTATGGCTAAAAACAACGTCAGCGCCAATATGGATTAGTTATTTCCTTTATTTCTGGTGTCCACTAATCTATCTATCTATCTATCTATCTATCTATCTATCTATCTATCTATCTATCTATCTATCTATCTATCTATCTATCTATCTATCTATCTATCATCTATCTATCTGTCTGTCTGTCTGTCTGTCTATCTATCTTACCACCTATATTCATCTATCTCTATCGCCTATTTACCTATTTGTACATTTTTCAGTCTGTAAGTCATAGTCTATCTGTATGTCTATTAGTCTGTCCGTGTGTTTCATTGCCTATTTATCTCTCTGTTCTTCCTCTGCGCCAACCATTGTACTTTATTTCTGTGGAGTCCTTCAACACTACAGACACATCCGTTTCTTGAATCCCATTAAAATGTTTCCCAGGGTGACAGTTCGCTTCTATCTAAGTCTTGGAAGACACCACCCACTATTGTCTAATTCTAGAAATTAAATATTTTCCAGATATCTGGGGATGAAAACAAAAAAAAAAAAAAAATAAAAATAAAACAACAAGATCAATGGCGTCAGAGATAATCTCTCAAGGTCTCTGTCTCCCTCAGCAGTCCATCACAATTTGATATGTTTTGACTTTTAAAAAGAGTGGCTAATTCCGCTGTACTGTTGTCACATCAACACACCGCCATTTTAAAACGACCATCTTGCTGGGATACGCCCATTTGACATTGAACTACATCGGGCTGAATGATTTAGTTGAAATTTGAAAAAAAACAAAACTGGTTATGTTTTTTTTTTACTGTAAACATAACACCATAGATGTACTGCAGCGCCGAGTCTTGATTGCCCTACTTTTATTCCCCCCCCCCCCCAGGTTCTTAATCTATTAAAAGGGCGGTAATTAGCGATAAGCGTTGAAAGATTTACTTCTTCTGATGCATTGACAGAAAAATGTTTGGAGGCCGGTTGGTGAGGCCGGTTGGTGAGGCTTGTTGGTGAGGCCGGTTGGTGAGGCTTGCTGGTGAGGCCGGTTGGTGAGGCCGGTTGGTGAGGCTTGCTGGTGAGGCCAGTTGGTGAGGCCGGTTGGTGAGGCTTGTTGGTGAGGCCGGTTGGTGAGGCCGGTTGGTGGGGGCTACTGTCCGAATGTTAGTCTGATAGAAGTGGCGCAGGTCACGGGTGCCGTACCATTGAGCGTTGAAAGTATTACGTTAACAGAAAAGTGGTGGAGGCCGGTTTGGTGAGGCTGGATGGGTGAGGCCGATTGGTGAGGCCGGTATATTATGTCGTATCAAAGCGCTACATCGCGACCCCCCCCCCGTACTTTGGCGCGCGGCCTGGGGGCGATCTATCTACTCCCCAACCCAAAGGCCGCTAAACTGACAGGATCTGGCGAAAGCCGTATCATTTTTATAACATTAAAAATGTTGACAGCACTACCACTGACAAGTCATGATGTTAGTCTCATTAAAGAAAATATTTTTCTCTACATCCCTCCTTAACACACACACACACACACACACAATCCCAATTCACCCACTGTCACCAAATATCTGTTTAAACCTCTCTTCCCCCCTTCCCACCCCCCCTATCCCTCTGCCTTTCCTCGGCCTCGTAAATCAGTTATAAATAAGATGTCTTGTTGACATCCACATCAGCGCATTAAATCACCGCCGCCGCTAGACGAGTAGCCATGACAACGAGATCTATCTAGACACAAGCACGTAACTCGGGTGACGGAAGGCTATTTATAGGCACAGGAAATTCCCAGACATCCCGGAGCTACTTAATTGTTTATCCTAGTAGACTTCTTCTGACTTGCGCCATTTAGTTTAAAAAAAAAAAAAAAAATTATTTAGATGGGTCAAAAATATTGGTTTCATTTCAACAGGACCGAGCTTAACTCGTCCCCGGGGAACAATACCTTTTAAGAACCCCCCCCCCATTTAATATTATATGTAAAATATACCATTAGGCGCATGATGCCTTCCCATTGCCCCCCTCGCTACGCCACTGCACTTGGCCGGGCCCATGCGATCTATTCTATTTTTTCTAGTGAACTGTTGGTTTCGGGCCCCCCCCAGCGTACTGGATTGTGCAAGAGGCATACAATTCTTTAAAGACGGTTCGTAAAATAACGGTTATAAACCTTGTGCAATAAAAACATAGAGACTTTAAAACATATAGTCTCTAAAACATATAGTCTCTAAAACATAAGTATTTAAAACATATAGTCTTCAAAACATATTGTCATTAAAACATACAGTCTTTACAAAGTAGTCTTTAAAACATACAGTCTTTAAAACATGTAGTCTTTAAAACATGTAGTCTTTAAACATATTGTCATTAAAACATAAAGTCTTTACATAGTAGTCTTTAAAACATACAGTCTTTACAAAGTAGTCTTTAAAACATACAGTCTTTAAAACATGTAGTCTTTAAAACATATAGTCTTTTAAACATATAGTCTTTAGAATTTTCGTCTGCTTGCTTAAGACAACTGAGTTAAACGTGCATGTAAGCGAGCCTTGTACGTGTCATTGTCTTTGAATACGTATGCAAATTATGTTTACGTCACATTCAATGTGCGTGTTGATTGATAAAAGGTGAGTACAGTGCTACTCTCTGCGTGAGTATTTATTTTTCAGTGAGGACATACCCGAGCTATTTTGAGGTGGGGGGGGGGGCTAAGCTAGAGACTTCAAAAGACTGTTCGAGGCATTACTTTAATATAGCCGTAGGCGAGCAGTGGGGTAGGGGAGGGTGATGCGGGATGTGTGGCCACACAGGGCGCCGAACTATGAAGGGGCGCAGAAAGTGGCACTGTTTAATGTTTTTGAACTTTTTTTCAGATTGGGCGCCAAAGAAATTAACTCTGCACAGGGCGCCACAATAGCAAGACATGGCTCTGGTGGGGGGGGGCTCATCATTGCATAAGACGAGATATGAATTAATGTTTGACGGGTCCCCTTTTTTATCGTTGGAGGCCCCCCCCCCCCCCACGTTCCAAGATCGGATAGGTGTGGAATATGCTTATTTCTGAAATATATTAATTTTTCCATGTCTAAGTATGCGTCCAAGTAAGTATGTGCATTTTATCTGTTCCCTTTTCACACAATCGTCAATGAACAACCCCCTCGCCGTTAGATCAAGTTTGACTGCTGCCAACTTTTTTTTTTAATTGAGTTGGCCACAAATGTCCAACGTGATAACTAGATACAATCTCTCTCTCTCTCTCTCTCTGTCTCTCTCAATGGTGACAATTAACGTCGGTACAAGAACGTACTATGGGCCCATAAACAAAGGACTGGCGTAGTCATTAGTAAAGTCACTATAGTAGCGAACAGGAACGAAAATATAATGCGGGAGGGGGGGGGGTCGTAACCTAAGTCTTGACTCATTTACAGAGCAGTGCTCATCTCCTTACACGATCCATCATTTATACATTTCTCTTGTGAACGTTTATGTTGTTGGTCGGTGGGTTAGTGCAGAAAACATTTACCAACGTTTTAACTTGGCATCACATTGACTCGTCTGACCAAATAGCTTACGAACAATCTTCTTATAAAAAGTGACGTATTTAGCCTTGACACAGAAGGTTGAAGGTCATCAACTCCGATCACCCCGTAAGAAGATTTGAAAAAAAAATGAATGTAAGCGCACACACACACACACACACACACACATACACTCACACACACACTCACACATACACACACACAATGAAGGATTATAAACTCTTTTTGATGTATGGTGCAAGTTTTAAACACAAAATCAAAAAAAAACAGGCAACAATTGTTAACAAACACCGTATGCCATGTACGTCGAAGATGGTTAATTCAGGACCAAACACATGCCACAATCTTGACCTCGACAACCTGTCGGCGATGGTGTGTGTGTGTGTGTGTGTTGGCAGGGCTATTCTTACCTTTTTGGGGGGCCCAAGGCAAGGGGGGACACTCGGGGGAGGGCCCTTGGATAAGTTAATTTGGGGGTCCTAAGCTGAACTGAAAGTTAAAGCCACCACTTGCTAATAATGGGCCCCTGTTAATTTTTTTAAACCGGGGCGCCTCCCTTAAGCCCTCCCCCCTCACCCCGAACTGTTAAATCCATATACCCCGAGACCTTGGACCAGGGTGGTAGGGGGGTCCCTAAACAGTCACTTAGCTTGCCTACACATAAAAATGGCTCTGTTTGTTGGTGTGTGTGTGTGTGTGGGAGAGAGAGAAAGAGAGAGAGAGAGAGAGAGAGAATTTGTACGTGTTAGGGGCTGATACGTAAGAGATGGGTTGGAGGAGGTATTTGATTTACATGTCTTAGACAGTTTGTTTGGTAAATTTCTGAAACTGGGGAATCGGGTGGGGGAGGGGGTGTGAGTCAATGGGTCAGGGTGAGTAACAAGCAAGACACTATTTCGATATGGCTTGTATCAGTAGATGGTGACTCACACTCTTACAGTTCACAGTTTAGCCCTTCTTTTAAGACAGCTTCTAATAGTTTACGTGGTATTCTTATAATTTTTAAAGTTTTTTTTTTATTATTGGTGGATAGTTTATTGAAGGTGTTTGAAGTAAGTTTACATTTTCCTGAAAGCTGTTTATTTTGTATTTTGTAATAGTTACAAACAGGGCTGGGGTGTCGGTGTCGGTGGTGTCGGTAGTTTTGCCGGTGTCGGTGTCGGCATTTGTACTTTGCCCGGTGTCGGTGTCCGTGTCGGTGTCGGCATTTGTACTTGTCCGGAGTCGATTCGGTGTCGGCGCAAAAACACCCCCCCCCCTACCAATATTCTGGCCGACACCCCACCCCTGGTTTCAAGGGAAGTGTTTATTTTTCTGCAGCATGATTAAAAAAAGTAAGTTGATTGGGTTTATCTTGTGTTGCGTCAGAGTGTTGGTTGGGTTTATCTTGTGCTGCGTCAGTAAGAGTGTTGATTGGTTTTATCTTGTGTTGCGTCAGTAAGAGTGATGATCGTGTTTATATTGTGCTGCGCCAGTAATAGTGGTGATTGGGTTTATATTGTGCTGCTTCAGTAATAGTGATGATTGTGTTGCGTCAGTAAGTGTATTGATGAGTGTTTTTTTTTTTTTGCATTGAATAATTATATCCTTTTGAAAATTGGTAATTAGAACTATGTGTCTATACAAATGTACAGCATATGGACTAACGAAAGATAGAGAAATACATAAGAAAGGTATGTTCCCTAATTGTCTGTTAAAACTATGCACCACCGTCCGGTAAATGAAGTCTTTACAGATAAAGGCGCTGCAAATCAATTTTCAGCTTTAATCATAACAGTGTTAATCACTGCCTTCTGGTCAGCGACACAAACCCAGCAATACTCCCCCCCGCCCTCTCACTCCCCCAATCACCCACATACAGTCACCGGTATCATTGCTGCACCAATCAAATACGTTTTAAACAAAAGCAAAAGACGATTCCCTAAGAATATATGCATTACAAAAAAAGAAATAAAAAACAATGTTTGTAACAGCAAGAAATAATAATAATAATAAGAACAAAACAACTATTGTCATAGAAGTTAAGACGTAATAGACGGAAATATCTGGAAGATCTAAGACAAGACATGTACACAATGCAACAATCACGAAGAAAACACGGCCAGACAAAGCGGTTCGTGATTTTTAACTAGAACATTTCCATGTGTCCCTTAACTGAACATAAATAAACAGTGTCCAAAAATAGAAAGCTATTTTTAGAAACGGGGAGAATTTTTTTTTAAAATAAAGAAATACACAATGTGAAGTAAACTTAAAAAGCAATGGATTAGAGATGAAATGTTAGGGAATGGGGGGGTGGGGGGGGGAATCAAGTGGTTCACGTGACCACAGAGGGATAGAACGTATGGGTGAACAGTTTACTGGTGATCTGGTTTTAGGGCGTGTGTGTGTGTGTGTGTATGTATGTGTGTGTGTCAGCCCCGTAGCGTGAAAATTCTACAGCAGGGGGCCAGGCATTCTACAGCAGGGGGCCAGGCCAATAGCACACGGGGGGGGGCAGAAAATCAATGTTACTAAGTAAAGAAAACAAGCAGGGGGGCAGACAAATCGCGGGGGGGGGGCGGTGGCCCCCCACAGCCTCCCCCCCGAACGCTACGGGCCTGGTGTGTGTGTGTGTGTGTGTGTGTGTGTGTGAGACGCTATGTTCATGTACGAGAGTATACAGAGCCGTTCTTTTTGGAGAGGCCAACCAAGTTTGTGGGTAGTTCCCCGCTCCCCCTACCCCCATTGCCCCGGACGGGTACTTTCATTTGTGACCGGCTCCTCCGACAAAATGAGGCTTAAGTCGCAAACCATTGTTTTTAAGGAACGGCGTTTAGAAGGTAGTTTTCCGCAGAACTTGTTTCTCCGCATGGTTAACTTCAAAGTATCATATCTCAATAGATAAAAAGATAAATAAAAAACACAAATAAGGTCTCATTTTGAAGTTAATTGAATGCTAAATAAAAAAAAAAAAAATTCATAATGTCAAAATGAGTAAAAAAATCGAGTAAAGCCTCATTTTTGTTGGAGCCGGTCACATTTAACCCCGTAAAAAAAAAAACATGTTTAAAACTTTATCGAATGTTATGTTGTTTTATTTTTCCATCATGATCGACACAGAGTCCACCATTGGGAACTGTTTTAGAGATATTTTCAAAGGCCCATGGATATAATGACATCGGAATGGGGGAAGGGGTCAGTAGGGCTCCGGTTGTCACACAGGACTGTCAAAATGTGCCGCCTTTACAGCGTTTTGGTTTAGCGCCCCCCCCCCCCACGACCGTTGATTTATTTTTTTTAATTTTTTTTTTACGCCGCCATTGCCAGCATGATAGGGTGTTGTGTGCCTACCACACCAGCACCTACAGAGTGGCGGGGTGAGTGTGCTGCCCGCTATCATCTGCCGGGATGGCAGAAAATAGGGTTTTTAAGACTTTCCCAAAATGCCCAGACCAGCAGGGTGTGTGTGTACTGCTGATCGGCCAGAATGGCAAGGCAAGAGGTTTTTTTTCCTGCCACTCGGACAGAGGGGAGGGTGTAATGTGCCTGTACCTTCGGCCCGAAATGGCAGGCTGCGCAGGTGTGCTTGAGTGGCACAGAGTAGAAGGGTGTTGTGTGCCGACCACATCCGTCACCACCGCCAGCTGTGAATACTACGGTCTCTAGAGAACCCCAATGATATTGTCGCTGTAAGCCAAGGCATGTCTTTCAGACCAGGACAGTTTTGATAGATCACAAAACGTCATCTACTAACGAGATCAAATTGAACATCATGCCTTGAATTGTATTTTGTATTGTATCTTGGTTTGTATCTTACATTGTATATTGTACTGTATGTATTTTATGTATGCAAATATGTTTTTTAATATATGTATAAAGTCACCTTGCGATGTAATATACAATACATCGTTTGATATTTTAAATTTTTGTATTTTTTTAGATTTTATTACGATGATCCCTTTCAAAGCCAATGAGAAAAAAACAATGTAAATGGTATTTGAAAAAAAAATATGTGTGTATTCCCTTGATTGAACAAAATGATCTCCCCTTCATTACAGAGGCGTGTGCACTGAACTTTGATAATTTTGCGTAGAGGTGGCGGGAACAACACATCGACTCCCATAGTTGAATTACATATATTCTCTCTCTCTCTCTCTCCATCTCTCTCTCCCCCCCATCTCTATCTCTCTACCCATCTCTCTCTACCCATCTCTCTCTACCCATCTCTCTCTACCCATCTCTCTCTACCCATCTCTCTCTACCCATCTCTCTCTACCCATCTCTCTCTACCCATCTCTCTCTACCCATCTCTCTCTCTCTCTCTCTCTCTCTACCCATCCCCCCCTCTCTCTCCATCTCTCCCTACCCCATTCACTCAATGAAACAATCTCTCCATTGTGAAACAATTCAGTTCAAGGGTTCCCAAACGTTTTTTTTTCGATGCCCCGACCCACCAACCTGCAAAGAAATAAAAAAAAGAGAAGCTACAGTCAAATTAAAACTTACTGTTCATATTCTCTATAATAGGTTTGTACTTTAAATCAGTGGGTCGATACCCACACTTTTAGAATCACTGGTGTAGTTCCAACATGACATAACCGAAAGAGGACAATTTTTTTCCCATTTGGCTTTAGTTTTTTTTTTTTAATATTAAATCTGCTAAATCTGGCCACTTGGTCTCAATTTAGACTCAAACCTTCCTCCCACATTATCGCCAACTTCCCACACTGTGAAGAAGAAAAAAAAAAGAATTAAAAAAATTAAATGCCAGTTGCCAGTTTGGCTCATCTTACCGCGACCAGATCAAAAGTAACTTTAAATTACACAAATCAAAGTCTACAGAGAAAAAAAACCCATAATAATTTTAAAATGTTTTTTTTTTTGTTAAGTTTGGCAAGGTATTAATTGCAAACATAATATGTCTCAGTTGTTCTAAAAATGACTGCCAAGCGTGGTCTTCTTCGTTTTGTATTTACGATCAGTAAATAGAGGGGGGGGGGGAATGTCAGCTCGTTATGGGTTGACTTTCATAAATACAAAGAGCTGCAGACACTTCTTTCTCTCTGTCACAGTTTCTGTGAGTTTTTAAATAGATAAAATCTTCCAAATATTTCCTCATACCACACTCCTGCCGGTTGCGTCATCAACCTAAGGGAAGGTAACAAAGCCGGTCAGATAAAGGCGATGGTCGGTTAGGGACTTTCCATATGTTTGTACTGTGGTCAACACTGTCTAGCGCCAGAGGAAGGTGCGACTCTCTCTCTCTCTCTCTCACACACACACACACATCCCATGAACCGTAAAACAATCAACACCAACAAAGTTATTGAACGATTCTCAACGTTAATGCTTATACTTAACAAACCCAAAATATTTCTCCTTTGATGATTGGAGGTTCATCGGTCACGCCTGAGTGGATTTGTTGTTCCAGACTGTTGCCACACCAGACCTGGATCATTAACCGTCTGCTCAGTCCCACGCAAGGTTTTAGGTATGAGCTCACCCCCATTCTCGCACCCAGTCAGACTAACCTCGACCCCCGTGGGGGTACTTGTTTTTTTTTCTATGACAACGAAGGAGCGAACCAGTTTGTTGACACTGGCAACTCATCATCGGCGTCGCTATACTTAGGGTGTTACGTCATCGGTACATCTCTGGATGGCCGAGTGGTGTAGATACTCGTCTGTCGACCTGAGAGTCCTGGGTTCGATCCTCAGTGAGGCCCATGGAAATTTTACAGGTGAAATTCGGTACGAAGTCGTCACACAAGTCCAACCAGCTTTAAACGGGTACCAGACTTTAAGTTGGGGAAGTAAAGGCGGCTGGGCGTTGTGCTAACCACACAATCCCTTCATATGTCGAGGTTATAGAAACAGGTGAATTCTACACTTCATCTGCCCCGATGGCCCGTTTGGGAACTAAGGGAACTTAACCAAAGTAAAATGTGCGGCCCTTACGAATGCTACGATTCTCTGTCAATGGTAATTTTCTTTATTTACTTTTTCGTTGCATTTTTTTAAAATTTATTTTCAACTATTATATTAAATCGGTTTTATGGCTCGAGAATATTAGAGCTGCTTGACCTACTGGCAGATATGACCTGAAGGAGAAGTTCAAGTCAGTTCTTTTGCTGGATTTTTTAAGGGTGTTTACCAGCAGTGGCATTTACACACCTAAAATCTGCTGCCAGCGTGTGTCACTTTTTGGGTTCACATACATTTGTGATAAAGCCAAGCGTTTTATTGTATGAAAATAAACAAGTCGAAGAACAGATCGATGTTGACTGACTACAATTTAAATACATGTATGTAGCCATACGAATCACAACCAGCCAACTGGTTCCACAGTTCACAAACATTATACGAAATTGTGAAAAGTTACTTTCTTCTCAATAATTATAATTGTACTCTGTGGTCAGCTTGTATGTGAATTAAGTTCCTTTGTCTTCATAATTATTATGACAGGTAACAATAAGTTTTAGTTGAGAATTAATATGAATAGTAAACTCTTATTACCAAATTAGCACTGAACTGATTAAGTTCGTATTTTTAAAATGTAATGTGCTTGTATGATAAAGTGTGAATGTGAAAAAATGACAAATAGTGAAAAATACATAGCTATTATCATTAGTTCATATTTTCATCCGTTGTAAATTATAATTAAAGTAGACAAAATATATATGCGGCCCGTTGATGCCAATCAAGTTTTCAATGTGGCCCTCCGTAGAAAAAGTTTGCCCACCCCCGCCCTAAGCAGAACCGCCGCTATAGGAGGATGAGGGGGTTTGGGACAATCTGACTCTCTCCCCTCCCACTTGAGGAATTTAGGGTTCCATTGATTGGGCATTTGCCGAAGGAACGTCTTTTTTTTTTTCACGGAGCCCCCGCGAGGCGTCGAAGAGTTCCTCAAGGCGGCCCGGCAATTAGAGCTAAGTGTTTTAACAGATTGCGAGTGTTTATTTTATTGTTAGAAAAGCCGTTGCCATGGATATTTAAAAAAAAACAAAAAAAAACAAAAAAAAAAACAAACAAACAAGTCGACAGTGTAGCCGACCTATGAAAATGGCTCCCCTCCCTTCCCCCCCTCCCCCCAGGACATTATTAATCTCGGCAGAATGTGTTAACGTTTACTGCCATAAAATGATGAATCAATCCTCCCCCCCCCACCCCTAGAGCCGGCGCAGGGCCACACCAAAGAAATAAATTAAGGGGCCCTGATCAATTCTGTCAAGTGTGGGTCCCTCTGATAAATTCTGTCAAGTGGGGCCCTCAGATAAATTCTGTCAAGTGGGGCCCTCTGTTAAATTCTGTCAAGTGGGGGGCCCTCTGATCAATTCTGTCAAGTTTGGGGCCCTCTTATCAATTCTGTAGAGTGTGGGGCCCTCTGATAAATTCTGTCCAGTGAGGCCCTCTGATAAATTATGTCAAGTGGGGGCCCTCTGATCAATTCTGTCAAGTGGGGCCCTCTGATCACTTCTGTCAAGTGAGGGCCCCTCTGTCTTTATTTTTGACCAGAAAGGGTACAGCTTTAAAGTTGAAGGACGATTTATCAGGATATTTATTAATAGTTATTTCTTCCTGGCAGCGAAGAGACTTGTGATGGCTCACGGGGAAATTCAGGGCACAGCATTTAACACCATGAGAACCGTTTGGCGTACATGGTGACTGACCATTACGCAAGAAATGTCCACAAAAAAATATCCGGTTGCCTGAAAAACACCATCCGCTGCTCGTGTGTCTTTGGTTGGCCCATATTTTGGACATGACAATATCGTATGTGTGCCCGTTATACGGAAATGACATTGTCTTATGATAACTTTTATTTTTGATGGCGGGTTCTGTTAGCTTTAGGGGAAAGTAACTTTATATGAAATTTTATTCTAATGTGGATTATATTTTGCAGTTCCAAAACTTGTCCTAATGCTGAAATGCTCATCGTACCATTGATGTATGAACTATCAAAAAAAAAAAAGACTTGGAAAGGAAAGGGTTAAGAGTACAATGTGGGGGAGGAACTAGCTTCTTGGATCAGTTGTTGGACACAATTGCGCTTGCGTGCTTTTGATTTCAATGACCCTACTGCAAAGGTCAAGGGTGACACCCCCTCTCCCCCCTCCCCAGCCAACTCACTGTATTGCGGCATACACTGGGTGGACGTGAGAATACTGACCAGCAGCAACAGGCTTTGGGGGGGGGGTGCGGAGGGAACATATTGTGTGTCAAAACGAGGGTCAGTGTTTCAACAGAGACTGCAGTAAATATAAACTGGAGATGTGTTTATATAGATTACATGGTGGGAGCTTAATAGAACAGCAACAACACATTGACTGAAGAAGTATCATGGCCGAATATCTTTAAACAGCAAACAACGTTCGTGTGGTAATAAAGACTTTTTATTTAATTACATGTGTGCCTTATTTCACGTTGGGGTATCCAACCCAATTAATTGTAAGTTAAAAAAAAACTGTTAAAATGAATAGGAAGGGGGGGGGGGTTGTTACATGGCAACTTGATTTCCCGAGCAAAGCCGGGCATCAAACAACTAGTGAAGACATAACGGTACAAATGAAATTGATCAAGACTCGAGTTCCATTTTAATAAGTAAATAATTTTACGTAGAGTGGCAAACGTGAATAAGAAAAAAAAAATTTAAATAATAGAAAATAATGAAAAGAAAAAGAGATATACTAAAAGCCAGAGATAATAAAGACGAGAGAGAGAGAGAGAGAGAGATAAAGAGAGAGAGCGAGAGAGAATGAGACTGAGAGAGAGAGAGAGAGAGAGAGAGAGAGAGAGATACAGAGATACTGACACACACGTTGGAGTGCAACAACGATAAATGAAGACTTCCAGTATAAAGTAAACGAAGAAGATTTAAAGTATACGTACTATGAATACGAAGGGAAAATAAACAGAGAAATGAGAGTGAAACAGAAGTAAGATCATTTCGGATATTGTTCTACAAAGAGTGGGAAGAATACGTCCCTGACATAATTAGATAATTACTGATAAATTGTTACCTTCTAGATCAGTGTTTCCCAAAATTTCGACATCTGGGTACCCCTCCATTTTTTTTTAATTTTCGTAATACTGAGTACCCCATTTTGTTTTCACGGTTCTGGTGTCCCCTCATTTCATTGCTTTCATTTAAGCCTCGCATGTTTATCCAATGTTCTCAACCGTATGCTGCACGTAAACCCTGCCATGGGGTACACATACCGCACTTTGGGAATCACTTCTCTAGACACCTGCCGATACATAATCCCCACTGTACTTTTAAATGTATCTGTGTATTACAAGGAAACCCACGGAATGCACATTATTATATATAAAAACTAGCTGTACCCAGCAAACCGTAGCATAGAGTTATATCCCCTTAGGCTTGATCGGTAGGCTAGGTTATTTTTGGTTTCGGGCAGATCCGATTTTTTTTAATGATTGTATTTTAAACTGGAATACTGTTGTGTTAATTCTATACTTTCGATTTAACGCAGAACCCAAATCGCTATTATTTTATTAGAAATCTGGAATGTCTTATTCCTGTAAGTTTCAGCACTCATTAGGGGTAGAATCATGTATGCCAGGTGTGCTTAATCATGTTTCCATTTTCCTTACTTACATTTGCATGTCGTCTTCGTCCACTGTCTGTTCAGACACACCAAGGTATACAATTAACCCACTTACGGTCATTTTATGTAGTTTGAAAGAAAGTGTGTTAATCTTAACCAATTGTGGCACAGGGGCGTGTACAGAAGGTGGGGCTGCGAGACGAGCATGAGGACTGCACCGAGTATCGAAACGATTCTATCGCGAGCCCCCTCCACAGGGCCAAGTGCGGTTTCCTTATTCGCTACCAACTAAGGCCGTTACTGGCGTTGGTGGGCACGCTTGGAGAGTCGGGCGCGCTCACACTGATCTATACCTGGTAATAATTTAGCTACATAATACCCATACGTTTTCCGTGAGTAATTTTGTAACGAGAAATAAAAATGCCATAATTTAATACAGTGCACCTTATGCTGTATAGCTGTGGCGTAGTATTGTATCGTGTGGCTACTATGATTGACTTAACTGGCTTACTTTATCCAACGAATAGCGAGTACTATTTTTGGAAGCTCAGTGGACTGAGGTGGACATCAATAGGCGTTTCATCGGTTACCAGTTCGATCCAGCCCCGTAGCCTGAAAATTCTACAGGAGGGGCCAGGCATTTTACAGCAGGGGCCAGGCAATAGCAGGGGGGCAGGTAATACATTTTACTTAGTAGAACAAATAAGCAGGGGGGGCAGACAAAACGCAGGGGGGGCCCGGCTACGGGCCTGGTTCGATCAAATATCTAGATTTTAAAAACACGGGGTGTAAAATGTTCTTACCCGTGGGCCACGTGTGTCCGTTAAAATTTGACGAAATTCAGCGGACGTAGAACAGACGAGTCAGTGTTGGTCTAAAATAATACAAATTACATATAAACGTCACTGTTGTGAACAAGAAGAGATAGCAGAGTGCGGGCCCAGATAAAACAAAGAGCCTGAAGGGACGCACTTGGCCCGCGGAACCATGTTTGCTCACGTCTGGGTCGATCTAATAAGCAAACATGTTCATTCCGCTAATGGAACCCTATTTAGTCACTGTAAGGATGAAATGGCCATCTCTGTCTCTAGATCCTTTAACCGTTGCTGGGGTGGCGTTTTTACCTGATCCTGTGTTCATCGGACATGGAGGCACTACAGTGAATGGAGAAGTCGGTTGGGATCGAACTCGCGACCTTAGACTGAGTAGACACATGAAATAATAACTATGCAGCAAAAAGTGATCAGGAGCACGCTGACATGGATTCATTGATTTACATTGTAACTGTTTCTTTTTAAAATGGAATTGCAAAAAATTTTAAAAAGTGCAATTACTGGAATGAAACAATAAATAAATCTCTTCCCTCGTAACCTTGGCTCGACATATCTGTATGGACAGGTTAAAAAAAAACACCGCCAGATATATGTATGGACAGGTTATAAAACACTGCCAGATATCTGTATGGACAGGATATAAAACACTGCCAGATATATCTGTATGGACAGGATATAAAACACTGCCAGATATATCTGTATAGACAGGATATAAAACACTGCCAGATATATGTATCGACAGGTTATAAAACACTGCCAGATATATGTATGGACAGGTTATAAAACACTTCCAGATATATCTGTTACGACAGGTTATAAAACACTGTCAGATATATGTAAGGACATTTTATAAAACACTGCCAGATATATCTGTAAGGACAGGATATAAAACACTGCCATATATATATCTGTACAGGTCGGTTATAAAACACGGCCAGATTTTTGTGTCAGCATATTTTCATGCAATCAGCATTAACTTTGTACATGGGAATGCGCAGGTAAATTAACAAGTTGATTTGATTTATTTATTTTATTACACCTGCAGTTGGCTGCAGGTCGCAGCCTTGACCCCGTCTGACCTTGTAAACAAGCGCTTATTTTTTTTTTCTTGTCAGCTGGATAGGCTCGTTTGCCTAGAGATATTAAACTTATCCACACCAAATACCAGTTCAAATTGAGAGTTTGTCTAGTGTCATCTGTACATCTGCTGGCCATGGGCGTATAAAGGGGGCAGGTCACGTGGCCGCATGAGTTCCCTGTTTTTTTTTACAAGGGAGTTGTTATTCTGACCTAAGACGCTGCGCACTGTAAAGGTCAGATGACGTATATTTTAAAGGTTATTTTTTTAGTGTTGTAAGGTTGGTGACGAAACATCGGAGTGAGTGACGTCGTTAGTGGGGTTAATTGCTTTTTTTTTTTTGGTCAGCCAGACGACAGTAAGTCAATTTTAGTTACAGTCAGGGTTAGGTGTAGGCTCTGTCAAGGGGGGGGGTTGGCAGTCCTTCAGTGTCGGTGCATCTACTGGCGTTGTATCTGGCAGTTAGTACCTAGCGCAACACTGTGACAGTTAGTTCCAGTAGAGCAACACTGTGGCAGTTAGTTCCAGTAGAGCAACACTGTGGCAGTTAGTTCCAGTAGAGCCACACTGTGGCAGTTAGTTCCAGTAGAGCAACACTGTGGCAGTTAGTTCCAGTAGAGCAACACTGTGGCAGTTAGTTCCAGTAGAGCAACACTGCTGTCCGGCAGTTAGTACCAGTATAGGACACTGTGTTGAGGACCAGATAATGAGGTGCTAAAGATGTTCCAGCACTAGTAGGCTCAGATGAAAAAAAGGTTTCTGTGACAAGGGCAGCTACCGAAATAAAAAAAATAGTCTTCGGACTTATAGTTTCTCCAGATTTTACAACGGATAATGGAAAGATAAGGGTCCGCAAATGTTGATGTGTTCAGAATGCTCCTCCTCCCAATTTTTGACGGGCCTGCAGTGACTGCCAAAAGTTAACGGACCGATGTCGAGAAATAAAGTTTACTTTTTTTCGTCGCACCGTCAGTCTCCACCTTTCCCCCCCCCCTCCTCATCCTCTCTGTTCTACTCTACATAACATATACATTTTTTTTGTAAATAATACGACAATAAACTGTATTTGTTTAAATTCACAGTGCTATCACGAGAGCTGTTTACAAGCCATTAATACATAACACATCAAACTCGCGAACATTATCTGTCCCGTCATGCACCTGAAACTAGGATGGTCTTGTTGCTGATGGTGGTTGTTACAACAATGTGACGTCAGTGTTGAGCAGTGACGCAATTTGTTCTGAGAGTACGTGTTTACATCTTTCCTGTTGGTGAACCAGCCGTTTCCCAAACTTCTGTTATCAAAAAATGTCAGTTGGCTATCAAACTTTACAGGTAAAAGAGAGTTACGTTAGATTTTTTTTGTATTTTTTTATACCCTTTGTTTTATGTCCACAATTATTTAATGTTTTTTTTTTATTGTTTTGTCTCGTAGATGAATCGGTTGCCATGACAACATCAAGAAGAAGCCTAAATTAGATTCCTTAAAAAAAGTGATTTGATAAATTTAGTTTTCGGGCTTCATAGAGAATGGAGTGGTGAAGGTGTAAGTGGCAATGACGTGCTGTGAAGTCTTCGGGTTTGAACCCGATTGACGACCACTTATAGACTCCGCTGTGTCTTTTCTGTTATAACAGTCTGGGGCTACCACGGGGAGGTAGAAGGGGTTGGTGTACAACAAATCTGCCCTGATAAAGCCGTTATAAGACTTTGCACATTATCAACAATAAAAAAAAAATTCCCGTATTGAAACTGATGATAAGAGAACATGCAAAGTTCACCCAGACCAAGGGTGGGCAAATCAGGCTGTTTGATCTGGCCTTCTTCCGGCTCCTTTTGCGGCTCGTTCCCTTCTATGAAGTTTACATCTAATGTTCATCGTTCAATTCATCAGCAAATCATCCGGCTCCTCTCTCAAATTTAAGAATACATCGTTGCAGGGCCGGCCTACGACAGATTCGCCTGATCGCTCCAAACTGGGCACCGTGCCTTGCAGGGGCCCCCGCAATTTATACCTTTAGTATTAAAATTAATATTAGTTATTGTAAAATAAATTAGAGGGGCCTCGCAAGCATCCGTTAAATAGGGCCCCGCAATTCGAAAGGCCGGCCCTGCGCTGTGGCCCGCTGTTCAAAAAGTTTGCCATTCCCTTGATCCAGATCCTGCGCTCAACAATGTAAATATTTTCTTTTTGGTTTTATTGTTGTAGCGTGAATCAAACTAAACTTGACGTGTTTAACAATCCGCCATTGCTACAACCACTTACACTCACCTGTCGACCTGAGGGTCCCTGGTTCGATCTTCGGTGAGGACCAATGGATTTATCAGATCATGGCTAAAGTCCCCGCTCTATCTCCCGTGGTGCCTCCATGGCCATTGCACTATCGGCTATGGTGGGGATAAAAGAAGGGCACTATAAAAGAAACTGTCCCGTTAGTTGTTTATAGAATGTAAGAGATTTAATCTCATCCTTATATGGACATCACACACAGCCACTAGTCTACAGAAATCTTGTGTTTATTTGATCTGCATAGAACATACAACACATTATACGATCTGAGTTAAACAATTAACCTTCCTACTTTAAGGTACACAAATGAATTGTAAATTAACGTAAATGTTAAACACAGTCTCACATAATACGTAAGTCTGATGCAAGATAATCTAGATATGATATTTACAGATTTCTGAATTATCCAATCAAACGCTTCCGCTCCATTTTCTTCCCTTTTTTTAAAAAAAAAAAAGTTATCTTACTGACTTCAAAACGTCAAGTGGTAAATAAAAGACTAAAAATCTAATTTTAACAAATTTGTGTGTCTGTCTGCAACGTGTGGATTGGCGTTGGGGGGGGGTCAAGGTCACCAAGGTGCACCTGCAAAGGTGAAGAAATCTAACGAAAAAATAGTGTCGGACGCAATTTATTATTTTCTGCGTTTGTGGAAGAGGATTACGTTGTGTTTGTAGTATGGTGCAGTGGGGGGGGGTACTTAGTGGTGATCTTGTTATGGCGGAGAATTTTAAAAAAGGTGGGCAGACACGAAAGGCGACACGTCGCGTCTGAGACATATCTGCACGTAGTGTATCAATACAAGATGGAGCAATTAAAGTTTAGGACGGCCGTGAGTGTATTGGATTTATATCTACGTGTATTGAGTTAGTATTGACGTGTATTGAGTTTGTATTGACGTGTATTGGGTGTTTATTACTAGTATTGGATATATATTTACGAGTATTTGGTATGTGTTTACGTGTATTGGGTGTGTAATTACGTGTATTGGGTGTAAGTTTACGTGTATTGGGTATGTAATTACGTGTATTGGGTGTGTGTTTGCGTATATTGGGTGTATGTTTACGTGTATTTCTGATTTTTTTTGGTGTTAGTTGGATGTGGGACGACGACAAAAAACGCTCGTGCGTGTGTGTGTGCGTGTGTTTGTGTGCGTGTGTATGTTTGTGTGTGTTTGCATTTGTGTGAATTTAATATCCCTGTTGATTGACTTTGTCTTAACAAATATTGTTATAAGAGAGTTATCTTTTCCTCAAGGATAATCTCCCACTTTCCAACCCCACCTCCCTCCCTCCCCCCCCACCCCACCTATCCCACCTACTTCTACAAAAAAATATATCCAGTGAAATCATTATTTTTTACACCTCATCTGACAAGGTGCGTGTGTTACACTCCTACTACTTGAGGTGTATGTTGCATCATTTTTGTAGATTAGAAAAACTTGAGGAAAGGTGAAAGATAGAAAAAACAGGGACAGAAATATAGAGATAAATATAATGTTTTGGTTTTTTTTTTAAATATAGGGAAAAGAAACACAGAATTATGAAAAGATTTATAAAGTTGACATGGAAATGAAATTTATATCGAAAAAGAAAGATAATTAACAAACAGAAATAAATGAAGAGTTGCAGTTCAACTTTCTGTGCAGGGTATGAGCAGTGAGAAATAATCTTCAACTCACCTTATGCAGTTATTTATTTTCATTTCCCAAGCCGAATTCCCAGCAGACGACAATAACAGCCATTGGACGCATTAGAATAAATAAAAGTTTCCACTCACTGTGCGGACAACACCAGCAACAAGATATGGTTTGCCTACTGCAAATGACGAAATGAGGCGATAAATCACAAGTCTTAATTAATCCTAAAACATATCTATCGCTTTGGATATATAATTCCTTGTTCATAAGTCTAAATAATATATTGATAGAATTTATATATATATATATATATATATATATATATATATATATATACGTTTGTGTGCATCCCTCTCTCTTTATATATATATCTATCTATATATATATATATAGTGCCGCCGAAAGGGGTAGCAGGGGGGGGCAAATACCCAGAGGCCCGGCAAGTTTTAGGGGCCCGGACTGAGCTGGCCAATCAAGTTTTGAAAATATTATTACCAGCATGGGGGCCCGAAATTTCTGTCGGTGGGCCTGTATATATATATATATATATATATATATATAGATAGATAGATAGATAGATAGATAGATAGATAGATATATGTGTTTGTGTGTATGTATATATCATATATAAGAACACAATGTTGCGAATCACGTCGACACCATCAACCTTCAGCCATGTCGTAATATTGTGGAAAAAAAAAAACTACATAGGGTAAGCACACACGGTCAACTTTGGTCAAGCATGAAAAGGGTCACTACTAGGACGGGATTGGACTGAAATAGTTAACAGTCCCGTCACCATTCCCGTTATCTCTCTAAATTGTTCAATTCCGATACAAAACAAATAGATTTCGTAAAGATGTTCGGAATAGAAGATTCTTAAACGCGTAATCGTTCTTGTTCTATTCGGTCTATTTTTTTTTCACAATATTTAGACATGGCTGAAGGTTGATGGTGTCGACGTGATTCGCAACATTGTGTTCTTATCCCAATATATACATACACACAAACTATATATATCTATCTATCTATCTATCTATCTATCTATCTATCTATATATATATATATATATATATATATATCAGGCCTGCGACAGAAATTTCGGGCCCCCCCCCATACTGGTAATAATATTTTCAAAACTTGATTAGTAGCTCAGTCCGGGCCCTAAAACTTGCCGGGCCTACTGAGTAGTTGCCCCCCTGCTACCCCTTTCGGCGGCACTATATATATATATATAGTTTAGACTATATATATATAAGAGAGGATGCACACAAACGTAATATATATATATATATATATATATATATATATATATATAAATTCTACAATCAATATTATTTAGACTTATGTGAACAAGGAGTTATCTTTTATCCAAAGCGATAGGTATATTTTTTAGGATTAATTAAGACTTGTGATTTATCCCCTCATTTCGTCATTTACAGTAGGTAAACCATATCTTGATTGCTAGTGTTATCCGCAAGTCAGATCTTGAAACTTTATTCTAATGCATCAATGGCTGATTGTCGTCTTGCTTTTTGGAATTCAGCTTGAAATGAAAATAAATAACTGCATAAATTAAGTTGAAGATTATTTCTCACTTAGCTCATACCCTATAAAGAAAAGTTGAACTGCAACTCTTCATTATTTCTGTTTGTTAATTATCTTTCTTTTTTCGTATATAATTTCATTTTTCATGTCAACTTTATAAATCTTTCATGAATTCTGTGTTTCTTTTCCTATGACTTAGAAAAACCAAAACATTATGTTCAATATACTGCATTTCTTTGTCCTGTTTTTCTATCTTTCACCTCTCCTCAAGTTTTTTCTAATCTACAAAAATGATGCAACGGCACCTCAAGTAATTCCCAATATTGTCAGGTAAATTGTGAAAAATGTGATTTCACTGGATATATTTTTTTTGTAATGTAGGTAGTGTATAAACCCAAGGAAGGAGTTTGTGCAGGAAGAAAAGAAGAGATTAGTCCTTGAAAAAAGATAACTCTCTTATAACAATATTTGTTAAGACAAAGTCAATCAACAGGGATATTAAATTAGCACAAATGCAAACACAAAAAATTGACACGCACACAAACACGCGCACGAAAATTTTGTCGTCGTCAAACATCAACTGAACACCAAAAAGTCAGAAATAAACGTAAACGCCCGCACCCAATATACGCAAACACACACCCAGCCACACGTAATTGCAATACACGTAAACTTACACCCAACCACACGTAATTACACACTTATACACATGAAACATATAGTAAGTATATCAATACTAATAATAAACACCCAATACACATGCAAACTCAATACACGAATCGAATATAACTCAATACACGTAGATATAAATCCAATACACTACACGGCCGTCTAAGCTTTGTAGCATGTTGTGCGCGCGTGCAGATATGTCTCCAGGTACGACGTGTGTCTGCCTTTCGTGTCTGCCACCCACCACTACTCCGCCATAACAAGATCGCCACCCCCCACTGCACCTACCCTATACAATGTAATCGCGACACAGAAAATATGTAAAGTGCGTCGGTATATTTTTTCGTTGGATTTCTTCGCCTTTGCAATTGTGTGACCCCAAATTTAGGCAGGCACACACAAACAAAATTAGATTTTTAGTCTTTTATTTACCGCTGACGTTTTGGCGTAAGATAACTTTTTTTTTTTAAGGAAAAAGCGATTGGACCAATTCGAAAAATTTATTAAATATCGTATCTAGGTATCTTTGCATCAGACGTATTATGTGAGTTTGTGTTTAACATTTACATTTACAATTCATTTGTGTGCAAATAGGAGGTTAGTTGTTTAACTCAGATCGTACTCTATGCAGGTAAACAAACACAAGATTTCTGTAGACTAAGTGGCTGTGTGTGACGTTGTCCATGGAGGTAAAAATCTCTTACATTCTATAAACAAAGAACGGGACAGTTTCTTTTATAGTGTACTTCTTTTATCCCCGCCATAGCCGATGATCGCCATAAGGAACGCCGGGAATAGAGCGAGGACTAGCCATATGGTCACCGAGATCGAACCATTTTCAGATCGACAGGTGGTAGCCAGCAATGAATTTCGGATTCCAACGTCAGAGATTTGGATTTGATTCGCGCGCAACAATAAAACCAAAAGAAAATATTTACGTTGTTGAGCAAATCACGAAATTGGCAAACTTTGAGCAGCGAACCACAGCAGGGCGGCCTTTTCGGCAATTTAAGCGAGACCCCTCTACGGATGCTACGGGCCCTCTAATAATATTAATTTTAATATAAAAATTATAGAACTTACGATGCTGAATCTGCAAACCGGCCCTTACAACGATGTGTTCTTCAAATTGAGGAATTGTGATATGAAACTTCATAGAGGAACGAGCGCAAAAAAAGGAAACAGGTGATAAGCAATGATTTGCCCGCCCAATGTTGAGCTTTTTTGCATGTTCTCTTATCATCCACCATACGAATTTTTTTATTGTTGATAATGTGCAAAAGTCTTATAACGGCTTTATCAGAGGCAGACTGACGTACACCAACGCTCTACCATGGCACAGCATATAACAGAAAAGACACAGCGAGACAAGTGTCAGGTTCAAACAACTTCACAACACGTCGATATACACCTTCACCCTCCATTCTTCTATAGAGCCCGAAAAGCTAAGATAATCAAAATCACTTTTTTAAGGAATCCTGAACTTCTTCGCTTGATGTTATGGCAACCGACAAAACTAATATAAAAAACGTAGATATTGGACATAAAACAAAAAAAATTATAAAAATTCAAACGAAAAAAAATCTAACGTATTTCTCTTTACCTCATAATTGGTAACAACTATTTTTGATAACAAAGGGTTTGAAGGTTGAAATGTAAGCACATACTCTCAAACAAGAACCGTCACTGCTATAACACCATCACATTGGTGTAACAACCACCATCAAAACCATCTAGTTTCAGGTGCATGTGAAATTGATAAATGTTTTGAAGTTTGATATTGTTATGTATTAATGGCTATGCTAACATAAATGATAGCGCAGCCAATTTAAACAAATACAGTTTATTGTCGTATTATTTACGAAAAATGGTATGGTATGTAGAGTAGGACAGAGGAGGGATGGGGAGGGAAGATTGGAGACTATTGGTGTGTAAACTTATTTCTCGTCCGATGCGCGTGGGAGGAGGCATTCCTGGCCCATCAGCGCCTCTTTCCGTGTATCCGTTGTAAAAATCTGGAGTCGAGATATTTTTTATTTCGATATTTGCCCTTGTCACAAAAATAACAAATGCTGATTTATATACTTTTATCTTTTGCGTATTATCTGGTCTCAACACAGTGATAACTGCCGGACTAGCAGTGACGCTTCTACCAGACAACTGCCACAATGTTTAGCTCTGCTGGAACAACTGCCACAGTGTTGCTTCTACAGAACTAGCTGCCACGGTGTGGCTTCTACTGGAACAACTGCCGCAATGGTAGCGCGGCCAGCCGCAGTGTTGCTTCTACTGGAACTAACTGTCGCAGTGTTGCGCTGGAAAACGCCTGCCAGATGCAACGCCAGTAATCTCGACACTGCCAACCCCCTTGACAGAGCCACACCTAACTAAAATTGACTTGCTGTCGTCTGGCCCCTGACAAAAAGCAATTAGCCCGTAACGGCGTCACTTCACTCCGATGTTTCACCTACAACACTAAAAAAAATAACCTTAAAATATACGTCATCTGTTGCTTTACAGTGCGCAACGTCAGAATCTCTTTAACTCCACTTATGCAGGGAACTCATGCGGCCACTGCCTATTGGCCTAGTGCTTACAGATGACAAATAGAACATTTGGTAATGGATAAGTTTAATATCTCTGGGCAAACAATCAACTGACAGAAAAATAAGCGCTTTATTCCCAGGTCGAACGGGGCAAAAACGCGACTGCAGCCAATACAGGTGTAATAAAATAAATAAATCAAATCAACTTGTGTTGCCATGGCAAAATGCTGATTACATGAAATATGCTGACATGGCCGTGTTTATAACCGACCTGTACCACAGATATATATATGGCAGTGTTTTAAATATTTTGTCACCCCACAGATATATCTGGCAGTGGTATAAAATGTCCTTACATATATCTGACGGTGTTTATAACCTGTCGTAACAATATATCTGGAAGATGATTTTATAACCTGTCCATACATATATCTGGGCTGCGTTAAATCGAAAGTAAAGAATTAATATAACAGTATTCCAGTTTAAAATACAATCATGGAAAAAAAATCGGATCTGCCCGAAACCAAAAATAACCTCGCCTGCCGATCAAGCCTAAGGGGATATAACTCTATGCAAAGGTTTTGAAGGGTACAGCTATTATTACTAATAATTATACAGAAAAAGATTTTAACCTTATATCGCTAAAACCAACATTATTTTATAATTATTTAGTCATTCATAAAAACAGATGGAGTGCGCTGGAGAGTGATAGCAGAGTGAAATAAATGAAAGATATTTCAGGACTCCATCTCAGTTGAATACTATGTCACATCGACCTACTTTTTGAAATGTCAACCTATATATCGATTTTCAAATTATAAGCAGGGTGCGACTAGTGACGGTTGAGGCGCCGGGCAAAGAAGAAGAAAATATTGCGCCTTTTAGAAAAAAAGAGAGATCTTTCAAAAGATATAAAATTGGGCCTTGTGGGGGGCCCCTAAATATTCGGGAGCCCTGAACGCGGGGCCCGCTGCGACCGTCCTTAAAATTAGCCTCTGACTGTAATTGGTGTTTAAAATAACACATTCAAGCAATAAATTAAAATAAATAAATATATATATATATAAAGCCAGCCTGTTCAGTTTCACAAATTTGTTGATTTAAATCCTCATCACGTGAGTATCGTTCAAAAAATAAATATCAGAAATAGGGAACAACCTCCCCCAGCCTTCTCTCCCCCCCTCCCGAAGGTCGGGGAGTGTAGTGACTTGTTTACTTACCTTCTTTAGCACTTAAAACATCCTCCCACCGACGCACCTACATTAATACACCTGTAATGCAGTGCTCAATCTTATTCTTTTACACATACAAAACACATTCTTTCAATTCCAAAATTTCTCAACTAAAAAAATAAAATAAAATGAACAGCACAACACACTCACGCACACACACACACACACACACACACACACACACACACACACACACACACACAGTAAATATGGGATAGAACAAAACTGTAAATCACTCCACTTGTTTCATTTGGCAACTATTGACCAAATCTTTTTTTTTTTCGCTTGTGTCAAATAAAATGGTAAAAAATTAAATAAACAAAATGGCGCGAAGATGTAGCAACAATCAACTCAGCTTTACTTGGGAACTTCCGTTATTTACTAGCTGACAGGAAGTTATGCAGGTGAAATGAAACATTGCACACTTCATCTGGGGGGGGGGGGGGAGGGGCGGGAGTGCTGTTTGGGTGCCGCGCGGTGGGCGCCCATAGACAGTAAATAAAACCATCAACAAATACTTCCCCCCTCCTCCCCTCCCCCAGCCCCATCACCGACATTGGAAAATAGAGAAATATGCGTTCTAAAAATTGATTGTATAAAAAAAAGTATAAATGGACAAAAAAACAATGTCTAAGATGAAATATTGTTCCTCTTGTTGAGTTTGAATACAATCGCTAGTAGGGATTTGATCAAACGATCATCAGTTGACAGTGTGTGTGTGTGTGTGTGTGTGAGTGTGTGTGTATGTGAGAGTATATGTGAAGTCCCTGTAATAAAGAAATGTCTATGGTGCAACGGCATTGGAGGCACCACGGGAGATATAGGTATCACGCCCTACTTATGAACCTATTGGATTGCAATTACAAGTTAACATCAATTAAAGCGAAGACTTATCCAGCATCAATAAGTATAAACAAATTCACCGCTTGGAAATCTCCCCTCCCCTCCTCTTTATAAACTTTGAAAACAACCCCCACCCCTTCCCCGGCCCCTTCTCCGCCACTGATAGCCCCCCCCCCACCCAAATAAAACAACTCATTTTCATCCGAGACTATTGACAAGTGACGGGTTAAAATTCCTTGAAGAAGGCCGGAAAAAAAATCAATCTCGAAAAGGGGCCAAAAAAAAAGCGGTGGGGGCCCCTTTTCGTGATATGTTTACGCCTAGTTTGCCTCTCCATGTGAACGGCCCTGCTAAAAATAGGTCGGAAATTCTCACCTATAGTTTCTATAGCCGTTTCATGGAGGTCTTTAAAGGCCGACCTATCCCTGACTTTGGGGGGGGGGGGTCAATGTTGTACGCGCTTTACAGCAGTACCATGTTTCATTAATCACACTATAGGCCTACATATCTGTTGGTGACTACCAGATGAGAGCAGTCGAACAAATTTGTTTGCGATGATAGTCAATTTATTTAGTCTAATATCTCCTCTGTCCCCCACAACTTTCGGTCAATCACAGATTACGTCAAGAGAAAACAAAGATAAATTTGTTCAAGTATTTTTACTTTGTTTTTTAAATACTTTTATTTTTAATGAATATTTAAAGAATGGCTCAAATGTATCAAGCAGACAGCAAATCACTTTGTAGCAGTACAAATAAATGCATTTTATTCCAGGCATTGACAGAGTAGCAGACGACAGTTACGAGACTCTCAGAACGAAATATAACGATTTATCATGATTGCTTAAAAATACGACAGGTTTGCCGTTAGCGCCATACTTTAACGACGTCATGGTTTGGCTGGCCTTTGACCTCTCACCTCTGTCCCATCTTACCGTCATATTTAATACCCGCAGCGTTCTTGCTAAGTCTGAAAGTACGGACATAATATCGAGCTGTTGGATGGGCGTGAAATGTTTGCTAAGATGTATTCATTCACTAATTCATTACAAATGCTTCTAATTAGATATCTAAAATATGTTACCGTTGAAATTGTAATGAAGACAAAAAAAAATCGATGACATCACCTGATAAATATCTGGACACATACACAGTGGTGTAGCGAGCTTAACTAGCGCCCGGGGCACAATACCCACATTAGGGGCGCAATTAGGAAGCGCCATTGAACGCGAGTAAAATGGATCTTTTTAGATCCCTTATTCGTACTTTTAGAAATTCCATAATTTCTTTAAGAAAGGAGAATTTCGATAGAAAATTACTTCAAAATCTTTTTTTTTTCCTGAAGAATATAACGACAATGTTTTTTTTAAGGTGACTGATTCACAATAATAAACCTGCATAGTAAACACAATTCCACAACAAGCTGGATGAGGCGCTCTACTCTATATCTGTGATTTTAACACGTCATTTAATTAGGGAATTTGCACTTTATAAATTTACCCCATGCAGCGGCGTAGTGTGGGTTTCGGCCGCCCAGGGCGGAAGACGATTTTGCCGCCCTCTCATTTAGGTATTTCAATTTAATCTATACATTTTTGCCGCCCCTCCCACCTAAAAAGTAATAAAAAGTGCCGCTGGTGCGGACTGCACCCACCGCACCACCCTAGGTACGCCACTGACTCCATGTAATATACATATCTATCTTAACATATGAAATAAGTATTCCATTGATTTAACACCTAGGCGTTTGTTTCCCAGACCAAGGGGAAATGCAATAGCTTCTATTTAGAAGAATACTGCTATTGAAAACATAACAAACACGCACACACACACTGCACAACAAACAGTGACATAAAAATGCACACAATTTAAGACATACATACATACATACACACACTCACTCTAAAGAACACCACACTCTCGCGCAACAAAACACGTGCTTTATTGCAACTTCCCCCCCCCCCCCAAACCCAGAGTAACCAATCAAATTTCTCCACCAATCAGAGGGCCGGGAAATGTAATGTGTAAAGAGACATCATCCTTCGATTCACTGCGGGCCTGCGTCTCCTGGGTGTCGTTCAAACGACAAATACATTGGCTACAAAGACGCCGAACAAATTTCAAGGTCGAGGATAGTAAATCAACCCCCCCCCCCCCCACACACACCCCTCATCTACATTTACACATACGCGGTATATATATATATATATATATATATATATATATATATATATATATATATATATATATAACATGTACACACAAGCAAAGATAACACAAACACACGGGTATGTGGGACACACGATTTTGCCCATGTGCCAATGTGCTAGTGATGTAAATACTCTATCACGCCATTCAGAGAATTCCCAATGTATTGTTGTCTATCCACTGTGAGGAAGGGATGTCTCACAAATGGAATAATTGTTTTATCTACTTAGAATTAGCGGCATTAAATGTAAGGCTTTTCTATTGATTTCTCTCATACCAGGCATTGAAGCCAACAAGAGCGCCTTCGTTTATCTGCTGGAGGTCGTCCCAATTATCAACTTTACATGTATAAACAGACCAGCACTTTCGTTTTTGAGTGGCCCCCCAGGCTAATCTTTTGACAGCTGGGGCCCCCCCCACCCACCCCACCCCCCACCTCAAAACTGTAAAGTCACTTTTTTTTTTCCAAGTCCATTAAAACAGTGGTTTCCCAACCCCCCGGGCCGCGGACCGGTGCCGGCCCTTGGATCAAATGGCACTGGGCCGCCCAAGAAACATTAAATTATCTCCTTTTTATTTATTATTTACTGTGGTGTATTTGTCTCTCGGGATTGTGCGACTTTTAATGGTCGAGAGGTTAATCTTGGAGCTGAGCGGATGTGAGCGGAAGTGGCATTGTACATCAAGCAATCTAAAATATAAATAATCAACGATCCTCTCTCTCCCCCCCCCCACCCCACCCCACCAGACTGTAACCCTGCCCCCCCCACCCACCTCTCCTCCTGCCACCAGACTGTAGTCCCCGCTCATGCCTACAGACCGACTACATGGAATGAGAAAGAAATAGATACCTATGAGAACGTAGAAGAGTGGAGGCACAAAGAAGAAATAAAATCAGGGGGGGAGGGGGGCAATTTGAATGGGCCAATAATTGAGTGCTGGAGGAAGTCTGAGAGTAGATTAGAGAAATATTTGAGTCTAGACCAGGGGACGGCCGCCAGTAAGGTCGATGGGGGCCGCATTCAGTTTTATTTTTTTTTTTATTAGGAGAACAAAGGAAAAAAAAATACTTAAAAAAATAGATCGACGCTGAGGTAAATTGAACAAAAGATTTAGTCAAGAAATGGTCTCAATGGGTGGGAGCTGCGGTACAATCGACTGAGAGTCACAGCATGCGGCCCTAGGGCCCATGATTGGCCGCCCCCCCTGGTTTACAATGAAAACAAAACGCAGGTTAATCAAATATTGACATTTAAAAAAAAATCTAGTAGAATTTTATCCGGGCTAAGGATTATCCGGTTTTGGTGTGTGTGTGTTGCATAGGTGTAGCAGAATATAAAAAAAAAAATCTCCTCCTTATCCGGATTTGAGTCATCCAGCATGTACACGCACAACATTAGACCGGATAATCGAGAGTAGTGTCAAAGTTAAAATGAAATGCACAGCAAAAGTAACTATTTAAAGAAGACAAAATGTATGTATTGTATGTTACGTAAAAACAACAAAGCGTGATTTTTACATTGAATTCAAATTGAATTCACAGTATATGTACTGTTTCATTCTGATATGTATTACGATGAACAGTTGCTGGGAGCTGGGATAGGTTTTTTTTTATTGCTGGCTTCCACGTTCCATCCATCATGGTTACAATAATACATTGACATAATGAGAGTACGACGTTCAGTGGCAAGACGCAGACACATTAGCGGCTGGCTCAGTTCTCTTAATCGATATAAATGAGTCAACTTAGTGAAGCACACACACACACACACACACACTCACACACACACTCATTCACACACACACACACTCATTCACACACACACACACACTCATTCACACACACACACACACACACACACACTCATTCACACACACACACTCATTCACACACACATACTCATTCACACACACACACACGCACACTCACACAATCGCAGATCTCAATATCTGCCTGTGTGCACAACTACCTGTCTGTCTTTTAATATCTATCTATCTATCTATCTATCTATCTATCTATCTATCTATCTATCTATCTATCTATCTATCTATCTATCTATCTATCTATCTATCTATCTATCTATCTATCTATCTATCTATCTATCTATCTATCTATCTGTCCGTCCGTCCGTCCGTGCGTCCGTCCGAATCCATTTATCCATCCATCCATCCATCCATCAATTCATCCTTCCATCCATCTATCTATCTACCCATCTATCTATCTATCTTTCTATCATCGATCTATCTAACAACTATCTATCCAAATATATATCTGTCAGTCTTTCTATCTATCTGCCAGTTTGCGTGCAAGTCTGCTTATCTTTCAACTAATCGATACAATCAGTCGCTGTCATTCATCCCATCCATCTCGATATAAATATAAACACATGCATAATATACCAACAGATATATCTGAAATACAAATGCCTGCAGCGACCAAGTGAAGTTCAGTGTCACACAAAGAGTGATTGCAAGGACAAAGAACAACAACTCCCAGTTTAAGACAAAGGACAACAACTCCAGTTTAAGACAAAGGACAACAACTCCATTTTAAGACTAAGGACAACAACTCCAGTTTAAGACAAAGGACAACAACTCCAGTTTAAGACTAAGGACAACAACTCCAATTTTAAGACAAAAAATAGAATGTTGATAGACAAAAATGGCGGCTGGAAGAGTCCAACAAGCGGTCTGAATTCAGGGCTAAGACAATTTGTTGTCTCTTGACATTTTATTTCTAACTTTCTATCCATCTATCTTGTTTTTAGTTGCTTTTTTTTTGTTTTTTTTTTTGCCAGTCTATTATCTTGAGACTCTGATGACAAATTTCTGGAAATTGTCTCCTCCCCGCTTAACCCCTCCTCCCCCTCCTCCCCCCCTCCCCCGGGCTTCCTAATGTTTTACCCACATGAATAAACGTGTCTGACTGAGCAGCGCTGACCATTGCATGCCTGCATACAACATGAGCACACACACACGCACACACACACACACGCACACACACACACACACACACACACACGCGCACACACAAGGCGCTTCCGCCTACGCGAGTCCAGTGTGAGGGTCAGTATGGACGCTGCCCGGGACACATTAAATCACCAATCAAACTCAAAACTTTTTCATTGGGGAGACACTTTTTGTTGTTTTTTTTTTTTTTGGTTTACAGGGGGGGGGGAAAGATTAAAAAAAGAAACAATAATTAATTGACGAGGGGAAATTATTCGCATTTTTCAAAATAAATAAACACACACACACACACACACATACAATTGTATTGACTTGTATGTTGAACTAAAAGTAGTTACTGTGTTATTGGTTGTTTTAACATTACTTTGTACTTTTTGTTCGGTGGCTATAAGGGGGGGGGGGAAAAAAAGAGGCGGGTGGGTTTTCAGAAGATTTTATTAGACACAACGTTAGTGACTGAACTTCAGAAAATATCGGCTTATCAAGGCAACGTAACATTTGACCTCCCTAAAGCCGTCCACCGTGGAAGGGGGGAAAACTATGAGGCTAAGCTATCTCCCTCCCCTCACCCTAAATGCTTGGAATGAGGTTGGAAAAAATGGTGTTTGGGGGGGGGGACACCACTAATCTTACCATAAGGAAATGAATATTGAAAGTTAACTCTGGTTTGATATTGATTCTTAGCTCACCACCCTCCCCCACCCCGCCATACTGCTTAATGGTGACCTAGTTATAAAGACGAAAAGTTTTTGGGGCTGGGCTCACTTCCTGGTAGGCCCACGATAACATCTGAGCTAGGCTGGCACCAGGTACAAACGTAGGGCAGCAGCCTCGACTTAAGCTAAAATGGATTTGGCAGCTGTTTTAATTATATTATATCAAAGGGAACATGGATTAGATGTGTCCATGTAGTACACATATGGGGGGCCCATGGGGTGTGTGTCTAGCTGCAAATGACCAGGCTCCACCCAGTTCATTATTGTGTCGAGAGCGTCCTGCAAGATAACTTGACTCAGAACCCTCCAAGCCAAAGGATACGACCCTGTGAGTTATATATATATATTATTCTAACGATAAGCTGTCTGTATTTCACCGAATTTGGTCCATTACGCAGTGACGGATGGCCGAGTGGTGTAGATACTCGACTGTCAACCTGAGAGTCCTGGGTTCGATCCTCGATGAGGCCCATGGAATTTTTCCAGGTGAAATTTGGTGCAAAGTCGTCCAATAAGTCCACCCAGCTTTAAAATGGGTACCTGACTTAAGTTGGGGAAATAAAGGCGGCTGGACGTTGTGCTGACCACACAATCCCTTCATATGCCTAGGTTATGGAAACAGGTGGATTCTACACTTCATCTGCACCATTTGGCCCGTTATGGCCAAGAAGGGAAACTTTACTTTTTTTTTACTAACATTACGCAGTGAACGAACTAGCTACTTTCTACCATCCATCGGTAATTGTTTTATATTTTAGTCCTGGGTGTTATTACATTTTACAACATGCATTCTTGCATATCCGTTTGTATGGGTGAGGCACGCTAGGTCACCACTTGAGGCCTCAAAAGTCAAAAGACCCCCCCCACCCTCCGTCCGTTCATAATGGTCAAATTTGATCTTTTCAGGGCCTTGACTAGTACTGCTAAATATCTCTACCATTCTGGTCCAGGGCACCCGAAAACCTAAAACCGGATATGATTTTTGGACGTACTCTCTAGCCACCGAGACTAAACTATTCACATTTCATTTGATAAATTGGTGTAGAGAGTATATTTTGGTACCCATCACATCATTGGTCAGCCCAGGCCGAACACAAAAGTACTCTTGTGGACGACACAAGTGGCACTCGTTTTAGAACACCATCTGTCTGTCCCTACGTGACGAGAACGCATTGACCAGCACAAGACGTAATGACCAGACTGTAGCTGTTTGCTAATCTGACCGGAACACTTCCCTTCACGTATGTCCAGTGAACATCTTATTATTATTTTTTATTTATGTATGTACTGCAATCTCATTCTTAATGTTGACATATGCAGTACTCACAGAATGGAAGGCTTTCTGTTTTAGCACTACATTAGATTACGGCGTAGACTCACAATGGAAGGCTTTCTGTTTTAGCACTACATTAGATTACGGCGTAGACTCACAATGGAAGGCTTTCTGTTTTAGCACTACATTAGATTACGGCGTAGACTCGCGGTTCTCATACTTTATCGCGACTGTACCCCAAAAGGTGCGAAAGTTACCACCTCACACTGAGGTGGACGGATGGTCGTGCGGTAAAGCGCTCGACTGTCGACCTGAAGGTACCGGGTTCGATCTCCAATTTATATTTCACGTCATGGATCTATTGTCACTGCACTATCGACTATGGTGAGGGATGAAAAAAGGGTACAATTAAACCGTCCCATTAGTGGTTTATAGTCTCTAAGATATTTCATCTCGTCCTTACAGGGATCCCTTACAGTGATTTCACACACCCCGCACATGAAATTTCTTCAAATTCTTGGTTGTGTTAAAAGAAAATTCTATGTCTCTGCGTATCCCTTGCATACGTTTTTACGTACCCCGCTTGGCGTACGCGTACCACTGGTTGAGAATAGACTGTGTTACTAAGTTAATATGAAACATTAATGAACGAATACAATAACAAGTAACAAGACACTTTCATTCGTCCTTTCGTTCAATCACAGGTATAATACTATCTGTCATCACAGATACTATCTGCGACGGATGCTATCTTTGACAGTTGACATATGCGGTACTCGTGCAATCTTTATGTTTTAGCACTTTATTAGATTACGGCATAGACTGTGGTACCTGAGTTAAAGTTGGTGTAGTAAAAGACAATCAATTGCCGGTAATAATATGAAAGTGGCTACAAAAACAGACTCTAAGCCCCATTTCCCCTTTTAAGGAATTCTTTACTCAGTGTAAAAACAAGTGTACTTGTTCTAATATATAGGCCTACACAATTCAACATTGTATTACTATCGACGACTATCATCCATTCATTTACTTTTCCCCAATAAGAAGCGGCGAAATGAATAAAATTATGGTCCATGCAAGGAGGCTGTTAAAATGCCAAGGAATTTGAAAGGAGACATTGGGGATTTCCGAGATTCACAGGAAGTGGACGGAACAATCTTATAATTATCACGGTCTGACGTGATAGGGTCAGACATGTCTAGTCATAAGGACAAATACTTTGGTCAACGAGTTATCACCATAGTCCAGCCCATTGTCCGAATGTCTTCATATTTATACCCAGCGGCCCAAAAAGCAATTGTGCTGACTGGTCGTCCTATTATTATTTTTTTGTCTTCCGGGCATGGCACTATTAGTTATTAGTCATCGTGTGTGCCAGTCACTGTTAAGGGAGGGGTGGGGGTAGGGACGGACAGGGTCCACTCATGCCTGTAGAACTCCCTCCCGTTGACACAGACGATGGAACTTGTCCAGTACAGATGTTTTAGTTGAGAAGGTTATAACAGTCGTGGAGTTTTCTCATTAGCTTGTTATTGGGTTAGCAGGTCTCGGTATTGTTAGGTTTTTTTTTAAAACATAGGGTATGGGTTGATATGTACTTCTAAAACGTGAAAAATACTGACCATGTAGAAAAAAAAATCAACTATATCACATTTAGCAAAATGTACTTTTGATATCTATCTATCTATCTATCTATCTATCTATCTATCTATCTATCTATCTATCTATCTATCTATCTATCTATCTATCTATCTATCTATCTATCTATCTATCTATCTATCTATCTATCTATCTATCTATCTATCTATCTATCTATCTATCTATCTATCTATCTATCTATCTATCTAATCTTTCTTTCTATATATATATATATATATGTATATAAATAATGATTTTTCAACTGCTAGTCCCTCCAGACTATATGCTGGTTTTAGCTTTGAAAGAATTTTGAATTATATCTGCTGGATGAAGTTTAACTAAACTGTTAATATTCAAGCCAAATAGTACACCGAGCATATTGATATATTGACACGTTGAGCACATATACCAGAGCAGTTGTACATAACACACAATAATGATCGAAATAACATGTTTGAGTGTTAAGTTAATTTGGAGACCCAATGTGAAAGGGTAGGGTATAAAATAGGTCCAGTGACTGTCATTGTCTTTTTGTGGTTAGGCTGTATTGAAAAGTTGACTGCAAGAAACAAACAAAAAAACTGAATTTCAAGCTATTGTTTTAATACACACAGAGAGAGAGAGAGAGAGAGGAGGAGAGAGAGTGAGAGAGAGAGAGTGAGAGAGAGAGTGTGCGTGTGTAGAGAGAGAGAGAGAAGATAAAGGGAGAGATAAGATAGAGATTTAGATAGATAGATAGATAGAGAGAGAGAGAGAGAGAGAAGATAAAGGGAGAAATAAGAGAGATTTAGATAGATAGATAGATAGAGAGAGAGAGAGCGAGAGATAGATAGATAGATAGATAGATAGAGAGAGAGAGCGAGAGATAGATAGATAGATAGATAGATAGATAGATAGATAGATAGATAGATAGATAGATAGATAGATAGATAAATAGAGAGATAGATAGATAGAGATAGAGAGAAGATACAGGGAGAGAGAGATAAGATAGAGATTTAGAAAGATAGATAGAAAGATAGATAGATAGATAGATAGATAGATAGATAGATAGATAGATAGATAGATAGATAGATAGATAGATAGATAGATAGATAGATAGATAGATAGAGAGTGAGAGAGAGAGAGAGAGAGAGAGAGAGAGAGAGAGAATAAAATGACATGTAAACTGATGTCGTCTGGCTTCTCAAAATGTGGATTCTCCACGACAACAACGATATGTGATTTTAAACCCGCACCGTAACCAAGGTTTCTGTTAGACTGAACACACATAACAGGTTTCGCGACATTGAACATATAACGGGTTTCGCGACATTGTACATATAACGGGTTTTGTGACATAGTACACATAGCAATGTTTTTGTATCATTCTACGTATAACACTTTTACTCGACCTACTGAAGATTAGCCTGGATTTGTGGCGATCAACAGAAATATTTCTCTTTTCGGACAATTGACTTTTCGGACAATTGACTTTTCGGACAATTGACTTTTCGGACAATTGACTTTTCGGACAATTGACTTTTCGGACAATTGACTTTTCGGACAATTGACACGTGAACTGTTCGTGTGACCCCCCCCTGCCCCTACCCCCTCTCCCCCACCACAGAGGCTGATAAAGTTGAGACGTGTTGGTCGATCTCCAATAAATGGTGATCCAAAATGATCAATTAGGAAGGTACAATAATAAATCAACGATGCAGTAGCTCTTTTTTAAAAAAAATATTAAAATGTCATTTAGGTCAATACAAAAACATGTGCACACTACTGCACGCGGGTCAAATATGGACCCGTCAAGGGATTTGGTACGACTGGTGCTTTTTTATCCTCTCCGCCGTTAATCGAAGTTTAGCACATTCAGTTCGCATTATTTCATAGAGTGGCTCCTTTATTCTTCTCTCGGCCCTGACTAATGCCAAATTCTATAACTTGACGTGGCCCGCGGTTATAAAAGTTTGCCCACCCTTTTTTTTAATAGGAGGAATGGCGTAACGAAATAGAATGACCAAATTACAATTAAAGTTCTTGAGTTCATCTTTGTGTGACAAAACCGTTTTTTTAGTATGTGAGAATGACATGTGCCGTGTTGGTGAAGAGTTCAAATCTTATCACAACCCATGTATCTGTAGCCTTCGTCTTGCTTCCTGTAGGATTAATCAAACTCTTTACATTTTATCTGCATGTTAATTATCACATTTATTTTTTTTTTTCGTTAGTTTATTTTTATTGTGTCCCACCTATTTCGAATCGTTTAAGCTACTTGATGTTGGTTTCATAAAACACAAACGAGAATAAAAACTTGGATTGTCCGATTGGTTTATTCCAACCGACATTTCTGAACTGAATGTTATTTATATCCTAAACTGTTATATCTCAGGGGCTGTTCATTGCAAGAATGTACATTCAGACAGACTACAGAATACATGTGCTAACGTCATCAAGCCATGTACGACCTAAGCTGTTCGCGTGCGCACACAAATTATATCAGTGCGCACACACATTATATCAGTGCGCACACACATTATATCAGTGCGCACATCTGTTAGTTTACCAGGCCAACATGCCGTTATGTCGCTCACAGACAATGTACCACTGTGTCGCTCACAATGTACCACTGTGTCGCTCACAATGTACCAATGTGTCGCTCACAGACAATGTATAACTATGTCGCTCACAGACAATGTACCACTGTGTTGCTCACAGACAATGTACCACTGTTTCGCTCACAATGTACCAAAGTGTCGCTCACAGACAATGTATAACTATGTCGCTCACAGACAATGTACCAATATGTCGCTCACAGACAATGTACCACTATGTTGCTCACATTGTACCAATGTGTTGCTGACAATATCTTTTCTTCCAGAGTTCACAGCCAGTGGTGTCTTTTTGAAGTGGGCACAGGCTCTGGCAATATATATTGGATTAAAACAAAATGATGTGAACCACTGTTGTTAAGTGAATAGGTTCAACGATAAATAGGTTCAACGAAAAATAGGTTCAGCGATAAATTGGTACAACGATAAATAGGTTAAACAATAAATAGGCTCAACGATAAATAGGTTCAACAATAAATGAACTCAACAATAAATGAGATCAACAATAAATAGGTTCAACAATAAGTAGGTTCAACGATAAATAGGTTCAACGATAAATAGGTTCAACGATAAATAGGTTCAACGATAAATGAGCTCAACAATAAATAGGTTCAACAATAAATGAGCTCAACAATAAATGAGCTCAACAATAAATGAGCTCAACGATAATAGGTTTAACGACAAATAGGTTCAACGATAAATAGGTTCAACGATAAATAGGTTCAACGATAAATAGGTTCAACGATAAATAGGTTCAACGATAAATGAGCTCAACAATAAATAGGTTCAACAATAAATAGGTTCAACAATAAATAGGTTCAACGATAAATAGGTTCAACGATAAATAGGTTCAACAATAAATAGGTTCAACAATAAGTAGGTTCAACGATAAATAGGTTCAACGATAAATAGGTTCAACGACAAATAGGTTCAACGATAAATAGGTTCAACGATAAATAGGTTCAATGACAAATAGGTTCAACGACAAATAGGTTCAACGATAAATAGGTTCAACGATAAATAGGTTCAACGATAAATAGGTTCAACAATAAATGAGCTCAACAATAAATAGGTTCAACAATAAATAGGTTCAACAATAAATAGGTTCAACGATAAATAGGTTCAACGATAAATAAGTTGAACGATAAAAAGGTTCAACAATAAATAGGTTCAACGATAAATAGGTTCAACGATAAATAGGTTCAACAATAAATAGGTTCAATAATAAATAGGTTCAACAATAAATAGGTTCAACGATAAATAGGTTCAACAATAAATGAGCTCAACAATAAATAAGTTCAACAATAAATAGGTTCAACGATAAATAGGTTCAACAATAAGTAGATTCAACAATAAGTAGGTTCAACAATAAATAGGTTCAACAATAAATAAGTTCAACAATCAATGAGCTCAACAATAAATAGGTTCAACAATAAATAGGTTCAACGATAAATAGGTTCAACGATAAATAGGTACAACAATAAATAGGTTCAACAATAAATAGGTTCAACGATAAATAGGTTCAACAATAAATGAGCTCAACAATAAATAGGTTCAACAATAAATGAGCTCAACAATAAATAGGTTCAACAATAAATAGGTTCAACAATAAATAGGTTCAACAATAAATGAGCTCAACGATAAATAGGTTCAACAATAAATAGGTTCAACAATAAATAGGTTCAACAATAAATGGGCTCAACAATAAATAGGTTCAACAATAAATAGGTTCAACAATAAATAGGTTCAACAATAAATAGGCTCAACAATAAATAGGTTCAACAATAAAATAGGTTCAACAATAAATAGGTTCAACGATAAATAGGTTCAACGACAAATAGGTTCATTAATAAATAGGTTCAACAATAAATAGGTTCAACATTAAATAGGTTCAACTAGAGATCAAGCAGATATAATATAAATACCTAAATATCCAAAACCTATCGCACCAAAAAAAACCTCCTGTCCCTCTCCACCCCAAATCGCCCCCCCCCCCCCTTTTCCATCACCCCGGTTAGATTAAAAAGTTTCTGAATGTTATGTCTGTATTTCTGCATCGGGCTTTATGAATATTTCATTGGAATGCCTCGTGCACTTTCCCGCCAAAAAGAAACAAGGGACAGCAGCAGTAAGTCCTACATGTCATCTAAACAGGGGAGGAGGGGGGGGGGTCAAACATCTGACAGAATATAACAGGGTGTGGAGAGAGCCGAGTGGTTCTCTTTCATTTCATCCAATGACCCCTGTACACTTGGTGTCTGGAAATTACAATTGTCATAATGTAAAAGTGGGTAATGTAAACAAACCATTTTAAGAAGAACACATGACGTTATAACAGACCAAGTTGTTTGAAATTATTTGAAAGTTGTAGCAATAAGGAGAATAATTTACTCGTACTTTATTTTTTGTTGCTTCTTGTCATTTTATTTCTATTGAAGTGCCTAAAAAATTCGATTAAAGTGGCTGTGAATTCCATTTCAGCGGCTATAAATTCCATTTCAGTGGCTGTAAATTCTATTTCAGTGGCTATAAATTCCATTTCAATGGATGTGAATTCCATTTCAGTGGCTATAAATTCCTTTTCAGTGGCAATAAATTCCAATTCAATGGCTAAAACTTCCATTTCAGTGGCTATAAATTCATTTCAGTGGCTAAAACTTCCATTTCAGTGGCAATAAATTCCAATTCAATGGCTAAAACTTCCATTTCAGTGGCTACCATTTACTTCAATAGAGACACCTTGATTCAGATTCTCGTTAAGCTCAATATTTCAGCTTTGAGAACCACTGTACAGACACTATGAATGAAGAACTTCAACCCAGTAGCTTGTTGTGTATAAGGTACAGTCATCGGCAAATTGTATTATAAATTCAATCGTACTTTCTGGGGAAAACAATACACATCTACACAATTGGTCACTTTCAAAATGAAAGAAAATAAAAGAGAGAGATCAGGTTAAAATAAAACATTCTCAAAGTGTGGGTAACAGACGACATTAAGGTAAACTTTCAGATCGATAAACTATGTATGAATATTTACAGTCTATATCTTTCTATGTAACATACATATATATAGTTGTGTCAGTAGAAGCCTCGGGCGTATAGGAAAATGTTGGGCCCTTTTGAAAATTTGAAAGACATACTGAAGGAATTAGAATTTGGGCTATGCGGAGCCCCCCTAAATATTCGGCTCCCAGTGCCCCTGCCCTTAAATCCGCCTCGGATAATTACCATTTTAATGTTTTTTCATTTATTGGACTTTTTATTTTACAAATAGAAGGCAACAAACAACAAACAACAATAACAATGAAAAACAGTTTTCATGATGGGTCGCGAGACGTTCAAGTTTGAGAACCAATGGCCTGAAGATGTTAGGGGTGGGAGGGAGGTAGATTCAGTGCGTTCCAGGGTACGGTTGCGTTACATCGGCAGTATCAGGGGAGGGAGGTATGTTCAGTGTGTTCCAGGGTACGGTAGTGTCACACCACAGTATCAGGGGAGGGAGGTATGTTCAGTGTGTTCCAGGGTACGGTAGTGTCACACCACAGTATCAGGGGAGGGAGGTACGTTCAGTGTGTTCCAGGGTACGGTAGTGTCACACCACAGTATCAGGGGAGGGAGGTACGTTCAGTGTGTTCCAGGGTACGGTAGTGTCACACCACAGTATCAGGGGAGGGAGGTACGTTCAGTGTGTTCCAGGGTACGGTAGTGTCACACCACAGTATCAGGGGAGGGAGGCACGTTCAGTGTGTTCCAGGGTACGGTAGTGTCACACCACAGTATCAGGGGAGGGAGGTACGTTCAGTGTGTTCCAGGGTACGGTAGTGTTACACCACAGTATCAGGGGAGGGAGGTACTTCAGTGTGTTCCAGGGTACGGTAGTGTTACACCACAGTATCAGGGGAGGGAGGTACGTTCAGTGTGTTCCAGGGTACGGTAGTGTCACACCACAGTATCAGGGGAGGGAGGTACGTTCAGTGTGTTCCAGGGTACGGTAGTGTTACACCACAGTATCAGGGGAGGGAGGTACGTTCAGTGTGTTCCAGGGTACGGTAGTGTCACACCACAGTATCAGAGAGACACCGCTGTTGGATATGACTCCTGAATGTCGGTGAAAGGTCAACGAGTGCTACAGTGTTTGTGTGGTCAGTGCAGTGTCCGAAAATAGCCTCAGGGTAACTGCAGCTGTCGTGCTCACCAGAAAATAAAAAAAAATTGAAGAAATAAGAAAGTAGCGTGTCGAGACCACGTGACTTTCCATTGGCCAATGAGAGTTGAACATTGTCAACACGGATAAGTAAGTTGTATTAATACGTTTTAGGTAGACGGATTATAGTATGGTGTTAGGGTAAGCGGGAAATCGTTTACTTCGTCACACAAAAAAATATGAATCTATGTTTTACACAAAGTAAAAAAAAAACAAACGCACTAATTTTTTTTTTTTAATCTCCGTAAAGATAACACCTTCATCACGTTCTAATGCACAGTATGGGTGACGCCCCCCTGTCAGGTGGAGATGGAAACATCTTGGATTTCTGTAAGCTTGGATTTCTCATTGCGCTCGTCTTTCATCCCCCCTCATATCCCATAGTGCAGTGGCCTTTGGAGGCACCACGGGATATATATATATATATATATATATATATATATATATATATATATCGGGGATGTTAGCCATGACTTGAAATATCCATTGGTTCTCTTCAGAGATCGAACCAGATACCCTCAGATCTTCAGTTGAACGCTTTGCAGCTCGACCACCCGCCCCTGTTTCTAATCAACAGTAGTGTAAGGACATAGACAGACATAGATAAATAGACAGACACATTGTTAGATAGTTATATAGATAGACAATTAATTATTGTATTAATGTAGATGTTAGAGGGAATTCCCTGTAGTACGGTGACGCACCTAATGAACGGGTTATTGAACGGGGGAAAAGAAAAGGGAGAAAAACACACAGACGGTTGACGAGGAAAGAGAACATTGTTTTGGTTATTTTTGTTTTGTTTTAAGTTTGAAGAAGGAAGGAACAGAGGAGCTAGGAAGAAGTATTTATTGTATTAAAAGAACGGACAACTGGTATTTATCGTAGAGACATGATTTAATGGTTAATGTTCATTATTGAATAACTAGTTCTTATGATTATTCAATAAAGTGATTTCGAGTTAAAAACTGGAGGTGTTATGAACTTGTATAAGTTGTGCAGTTAAAGAAAGTAATTAGAAAAATAAATATATAAAAGAGACCACCGCATCCGTACCCTGACAAGTAGAAACATTTAACTGTTTCACTCCAGACGCGATAGAAACTTTTGTTTCGTATTCCAAAGTAAGATGCTGATGACCTCTGTTAGTTGAAACTTCAAATTTAAACTATTTCACCTGCTGGACTAACATCAAATACAACTGTCGTATCCCACTTGTGCTCTAATTAAATCAGACGACACAACTCCTTGTATTGTAAAAGAATTAACTGAATTTTTAATGCGTGATATTTACAGATGAGAATATGATAACACAATATAAACACTTGAGAAGATGAATCGATAAATCACATGTATAATTCTATAATTTAACACACACGATAAAAACTAAGATCAATATTAGATGAGAGATGTGGCAATAAATCACAAGTAACTGCTACCACTATAAACCAGTACACGAGTCTATAACTATTATAATTCTCGACTGCACTGTCCACTTAGTCCACGTGTTATATCTAGTATCCCCTTCATGGGTCTCTAGTCTCTCTCTCTCTTGTGTGTGTGTCTCCGTCTCCCCTCCAACAACCGTGGTAACTTCCCTATTTATAGGATATATATTGCATCACTGATTGCATCATGGATTGCGTCACTTGGGTGATTGCATCATTGATTGCCTCACTGGGATGATTGCATCACTGGGTGATTGCATCATGGATTGCGTCATTGATTGCATCACTGGATGATTGCATCACCGGTGATTGCATCATGCATGCCTGACCCTGCAAGCACTTACAAGGGATAGGACAACAACTCTAGTAACGAAAACACATTAAAGCTTTTTTTTTTAATATACACGTTACACCAGCGTTTCTCAAATTTCTTCCATTATATACACCATTTTTTAAAATTTCCTAATATTCAGTACCTCTTGTTTTCTCTTTAACCTTGCATGTTTACCAGATGTTCTCAGCCCGGGAGCAGCACATACCCCTTCACGTTACCCCTGGGGTACGACATCCATACTTTGGGAAACACTACGTCTGACATTAGACCTAAAAAATCATGATTTAAAACATGACCCCACCCCAAAGTAAAAAAATTCCAGTGAAATATTCCACCCCATCGAGTTCCATCATGTTGGAGATGAAGTTTGATTTCAAAAATTTTCTTTAAAAAATTTGTTTATTTATTTGTTATTTTTTATTTATTTTTTGTTGTGTTGAAATAAATTGGATGCCTCGTATGTCGGCTTGGTTTATGTCATTGTATTTCTTGAACCAAAAAATACGCCATATTGAAAGATTCTATAAAGGGCCGTTCTTCGGGGTAGGCAAACAAGGCAGACCACAAGGCCCCGCCCCCCCCCCGCAAGACGGACCTTTTATTTTGAAAACCACAAGGAAGGGCAGTCTGGGTGCTAGTAAGGGCCCCCGTGTTAAAATGTCTAAACAGTTATCAAAGGAGCCCGCAAGTATCAAGATTATTAGGGAGCCTAATATTTGCAAAGCATTTTTTTTCTAGGGGCCCCCAGAACTACTATTTCTTATAGCTCCCAAATGTAGCTTGCCCAAAGGCCTACAAAGGTACAAGTGTCTAGGGCCCCTTTAATGTATTTTTGCTGAGTACACCTGATGTACCTTTTCCCGGATCCTCCCAAATTCGTAAGATATTTATTCTGACACTACAATTATAGTTTTTTGTTGTTTTTCATGCCGGTTATTGTTTCGGCTTTGTGTGTCTACGCCATGGATAGATTACACATATGCACTACAACTACGTCCATGCGCAAACACACATGCGCAGACGTAAACACACAAAGCAGCTGGTAACGCCTAAGCCAACGTTTTTTTTTTGACCTCCAGTGCAGCTGGTTCATCGCGGTCACATCCATGGATGTATTGACAGCCTGTCTGGCAGACCCCGGCGGGGTAGTCCCCCTGCCCCCCCCCCCGCCCCGCCTTGAAAGTATCTTGCCAAAACAAATGTCATCGTTGTGCTTGTAAGAACCAGACAGAGCTTTAAGCGTTAACGGCTTTGTCTACCTGTCAATCAAAACACGTAACACTGGAGGTTACCCGTTACATACATATATCACACTTTCAGAAAGGAGGTTAACAGAATTATGGGCCCTTGGGGAAAACCAGGGGCTGATCAGAGGCGGACGAAGGTTTATTTAGGTCCCGTGCGTGAAGGATAATATATGGGATCCCTAAAACAGACAGGAAACAGGCTGAACAAGAAACAGGCTGAACAAGAAACAGGCTGAACAAGAAACAGGCTGAACAAGAAACATGCTCAACAAGAAACATGCTCAACAAGAAACAGGCTGAACAAGAAACAGGCTGAACAAGAAACAGGCTGAACAAGAAACAGGCTGAACAAGAAACATGCTCAACAAGAAACAGGCTGAACAAGAAACAGGCTGGACAAGAAACAGGCTCAACAAGAAACAGGCTGGACAAGAAACAGGCTGAACAAGAAACAGGCTGAACAAGAAACAGGCTGGACAATAAACAGGCTGAACATAAAATGTACTGAACAAAAGATTGTCTGAACAAGAAATAATTACGGTTACTTATCGGATTTCTGATTAATTCGGGGCTCCAGGCTTAAGCCAGGTGACGCCTCTTTGACAGATTTTTTTACGGCAACCTCTCACGAGAATGAAATGTTGATGTTTGTCCTGGGACACGAAGTGCAAGTGTTAAGTAGGCGCATGCGTTAGAAATAGATTGTGTGCACATTACAGATTCATATCAAGCGGACCTAGCCTATATAAAACATAAATCAACCGGTCACAACTGGAATATCTTTACTATTGATGGGGAAAAAGTACATGAAACAAATCGAGAGATGAGTGATCCGACTTGGTGGCTTTTTGGTTGCCACCTCGATCTGTTAAAAGTCCTAGCCCCGGCTACTCCTAGTTGTCTGTGTCTTGTGTGGTGCTTCAATATGCATTGCAGCTTCGGCTATTGTAAGTACGCCGAAAGATAGCAATAGTTGTTATTGGGTTATGAGGAAATTTGTCATTCTCATAGGGCTCGGGTGGCAAAGCTTGACGCCGATGACAACCGTGTGACGTCGATGAGAGAGCCCTGTGACGTCGACTCGAGCCGCAAGACGTCGATGATGAGAGGCACACGAGGCTTAACAAGGAACAGATCGTGTTTCACGTTTTCACGGATCAAAACATTCTCAGATGTAGATAGTGAGACATGAGTCTGTTATTTAAGAATGATTTAAACAAAAAAAAAATCCAAATTAAATTCCTATCCCAGAATCCTCGACTTTTTGCTGAACTTGATTTCAGACTTGATTTATGTAGCAGCTGCTACAATGTAATTGAAACTTTATGTCTATCTGGGAACAGAAAAAAAGATAACAGCAGAGATAATACTACTCGTTATTTCAGGAGAACAGACGCTCCAGTTCGAATGACTAATTTGACCTCCTTGTTATGTCTATAAATAGAACCACGCGCTTGATGTAAGACAAGGTTATGATCAGTAGAAAAATCTAAATACGGAATCTCAAAAAGAGTCCAATCATTTTTGATTTACGCGCAGAAAATATTCAATGACAAGTGAAAACCAATTTAGAAACAATGCTAAGAAACTTTGCAAACATGGCACATTTATACTACCGGAACTGTCAATAATGTATATATATACATATACATATATATATATATATATATATATATATATATATATATATATATATATATATATATAAGCGATTTGGGCTCTGCGTTAAATCGAAAGTAAAGAATTAATACAACAGTATTCCAGTTTAAAATACAATCATGAAAAAATCGGATCTGCCCGAAACCAAAAATAACCTAGCCTACCGATCAAGCCTAAGGGGATATAACTCTATGCAAAGATTTTGCAGGGTACAGCTAGTTATATATATATATATATATATATATATATATATATATATATATATATATATATATAAAATAAAAAAGTTTGGTGTTGCTGTTTTTTTTTTTTACCTCGTATCTAGGGCTACACCTACGGTGGAATCCCCAGAGCAAGAGAAAGGTAAGCCGCCCACCTGGTGAAGTTCTCTCAAATAGAAAATGAAGTGCTGAAACCTGACCCCAAAAACGTCTCCCAAAAAAAAAACAGAGTCCGCTGACGAGTTATTACCGATGTCCTTTGCTCATATGGCGCATATGGAATTAATTCATTCAGTTCTTGGGTAAAGAAAAACGTAAATATTTAGATGCATCAGTTTAGTGTGTTAAAAACTAACAGTGTGTGTGAAGTCCATGTAAGGATGAGATGAAATCTCTTCGGTTTCCTAAAAACCACTAATGGGACGGTTTTTATGGTGCCCTTCTTTCATCCCCACCGTAGCCGATAGTGCAATGACCATGGAGGAACCACGGGAGATATAGCGGGGACTTAAGCTAAGACCTGAACAATTTCTTTGGTCCTCAAAGGAAATCGAACCAGGTACCTTCAGGTCGACAGTCGAGAGCTTTACTACACGACCATCCGTCCCCGTAAAAAAAAAAAACAACTAATGGTGGAGCTAGCCAACGATGATAAATGCACAGAAGATATTTTGTGCCAAAGATAAATCATAAATAGGTACAACAGGGGCGAATGTTTGATCGTAAACGCGCTAGACTGTAGACCTTGAAGGTGCCTGGTTCGATCTCTGGTAAGAGAACCGAGGGAATTTTTCAGGTCATGGTAAAAGTTCATTCCATGTCTCTGTGGCTATTACACTTCCGGTTGTGGTGGAGATGAAAGAAGGGCACCATAAAAACCGTCCCATCAAATGATTTAAAGGATCTAAGATATTTCTTCTCATCCTAACAGGGACTAACCACTTACAGAATATACTGGGATACGTGAGGGGGAGGGGAAGAGAAGAGGGCGAACTGAACATTTGTTGGAGGCCTAGAACATTTTTAGGCCCGGTCGTTTTTCATTCAGTTCGAAATTTAAATGACAGATTGAAAAAAAAGGGGGGGGTGGTGGGGGCTCAACCTTCATAGATTGTCGGTGGGGGGGGCTCAATTTTCATAGATTGTCGGTGGGGGGCTCAATTTTCATAGATTATGTCGGTGGGGGGCTCAATTTTCATAGATTGTCGGTGGGGGGGGGGCTCAATTTTCATAGATTGTCGGGTGGGGGGGGGGCTCAATTTTCATAGATTGTCGGTGGGGGGGCTCAATTTTCATAGATTGTCGGTGGGGGGGGGCTCAATTTTCATAGATTGTCGGTGGTGGGGGCTCAATTTTCATAGATTGTCGGTGGGGGGGGGCTCAATTTTCATAGATTGTCGGTGGGGGGGGCTCAATTTTCATAGATTGTCGGTGGGGGGGGGGCTCAATTTTCATAGATTGTCGGGTGGGGGGGCTCAATTTTCATAGATTGTCGGTGGTGGGGGCTCTTTCATAGATTTGTGGTGGGGGCTCAATTTTCATAGATTGTCGGTGGTGGGGGCTCAATTTTCATAGATTGTCGGTGGTGGGGGCTCAATTTTCATAGATTGTCGGTGGTGGGGGCTCAATTTTCATAGATTGTCGGTGGTGGGGGCTCAATTTTCATAGATTGTCGGGGGGGGGGCTCAATTTTCATAGATTGTCGGTGGTGGGGGCTCAATTTTCATAGATTGTCGGTGGGGGTGGGGGCTCAATTTTCATAGATTGTCGGTGGGGGGGGGCTCAATTTTCATAGATTGTCGGTGGTGGGGGCTCAATTTTCATAGATTGTCGGTGGTGGGGGCTCAATTTTCATAGATTGTCGGTGGTGGGGGCTCAATTTTCATAGATTGTCGGTGGGGGGGGGGGGCTCAATTTTCATAGATTGTCGGTGGGGGGGCTCAATTTTCATAGATTGTCGGTGGGGGGGCTCAATTTTCATAGATTGTCGGTGGGGGGGGCTCAATTTTCATAGATTGTCGGTGGGGGGGGGCTCAATTTTCATAGATTGTCGGTGGGGGGGCTCAATTTTCATAGATTGTCGGTGGGGGGGGCTCAATTTTCATAGATTGTCGGTGGGGGGGGCTCAATTTTCATAGATTGTCGGTGGGGGGGGCTCAATTTTCATAGATTGTCGGTGGGGGGGGGGCTCAATTTTCATAGATTGTCGGTGGGGGCTCAATTTTCATAGATTGTCGGTGGGGGGGGGCTCAATTTTCATAGATTGTCGGTGGTGGGGGGCTCAATTTTCATAGATTGTCGGTGGGGGGGGCTCAATTTTCATAGATTGTCGGTGGTGGGGGCTCAATTTTCATAGATTGTCGGTGGTGGGGGCTCAATTTTCATAGATTGTCGGTGGTGGGGGCTCAATTTTCATAGATTGTCGGTGGTGGGGGCTCAATTTTCATAGATTGTCGGTGGTGGGGGCTCAATTTTCATAGATTGTCGGTGGGGGGGGCTCAATTTTCATAGATTGTCGGTGGTGGGGGCTCAATTTTCATAGATTGTCGTGGGGGGGGCTCAATTTTCATAGATTGTCGGTGGTGCTCAATTTTCATAGAGATTGGTGGTGGGGGCTCAATTTTCATAGATTGTCGGTGGGGGGGGGGGGCTCAATTTTCATAGATTGTCGGTGGTGGGGGCTCAATTTTCATAGATTGTCGGTGGGGGGGGCTCAATTTTCATAGATTGTCGGTGGTCGGGGGGGGCTCAATTTTCATAGATTGTCGGTGGGGGGGGGGGCTCAATTTTCATAGATTGTCGGTGGGGGGCTCAATTTTCATAGATTGTCGGTGGGGGGGGCTCACTTTCATAGATTGTCGATTAGGGGGGGCTTTTCATAGATTGTCGGTGGGGGGGCTCAATTTTCATAGATTGTCGGTGGGGGGGCTCAATTTTCATAAGATTGTCGGTGGGGGGGGGGATTAGCGGTGGGGGGGGGGGCTCAATTTTCATAGATTGTCGGTGGTGGGGGCTCAATTTTCATAGATTGTCGGTGGGGGGGGCTCAATTTTCATAGATTGTCGGTGGTGGGGGCTCAATTTTCATAGATTGTCGGTGGTGGGGGCTCAATTTTCATAGATTGTCGGTGGTGGGGGCTCAATTTTCTATAGATTGTCGGTGGGGGGGGCTCAATTTTCATAGATTGTCGGTGGGGGGGGCTCAATTTTCATAGATTGTCGGTGGGGGGGGGGGCCTCAATTTTCATAGATTGTCGGTGGTGGGGCTCAATTTTCATAGATTGTCGGTGGGGGGGGGGCTCAATTTTCATAGATTGTCGGTGGTGGGGGCTCAATTTTCATAGATTGTCGGTGGGGGCTCAATTTTCATAGATTGTCGGTGGTGGGGGCTCAATTTTCATAGATTGTCGGTGGGGGGGGCTCAATTTTCATAGATTGTCGGTGGTGGGGGGCTCAATTTTCATAGATTGTCGGTGGTGGGGCTCAATTTTCATAGATTGTCGGTGGGGGGCTCAATTTTCATAGATTGTCGGTGGGGGGGGCTCAATTTTCATAGATTGTCGGTGGGGGGGGGCTCAATTTTCATAGATTGTCGGTGGGGGGGGCTCAATTTTCATAGATTGTCGGTGGTGGGGGCTCAATTTTCATAGATTGTCGGTGGGGGGGGGGCTCAATTTTCATAGATTGTCGGTGGGGGGGGGCTCAATTTTCATAGATTGTCGGTGGTGGGGGCTCAATTTTCATAGATTGTCGGTGGTGGGGGCTCAATTTTCATAGATTGTCGGTGGTGGGGGCTCAATTTTCATAGATTGTCGGTGGGGGGGCTCAATTTTCATAGATTGTCGGTGGGGGGGCTCAATTTTCATAGATTGTCGGTGGGGGGGGCCTCAATTTTCATAGATTGTCGGTGGTGGGGGCTCAATTTTCATAGATTGTCGGTGGGGGGGGGCTCAATTTTCATAGATTGTCGGTGGGGGGGGCTCAATTTTCATAGATTGTCGGTGGGGGGGCTCAATTTTCATAGATTGTCGGTGGTGGGGGCTCAATTTTCATAGATTGTCGGTGGGGGGGGCTCAATTTTCATAGATTGTCGGTGGTGGGGGCTCAATTTTCATAGATTGTCGGTGGGGGCTCAATTTTCATAGATTGTCGGTGGGGGGGGCTCAATTTTCATAGATTGTCGGTGGGGGGCTCAATTTTCATAGATTGTCGGTGGGGGGCTCAATTTTCATAGATTGTCGGTGGGGGGGGGGGCTCAATTTTCATAGATTGTCGGGGGGGCTCAATTTTCATAGATTGTCGGTTGGGGGGGGCTCAATTTTCATAGATTGTCGGTGGGGGGGGCTCAATTTTCATAGATTGTCGGGGGGGGCTCAATTTCATAGATTGTCGGTGGGGGGGCTCAATTTCATAGATTGTCGGTGGGGGGGGCTCAATTTTCATAGATTGTCGGTGGGGGGGGCTCAATTTTCATAGATTGTCGGTGGGGGGGGCTCAATTTTCATAGATTGTCGGTGGGGGGGCTCAATTTTCATAGATTGTCGGTGGGGGGCTCAATTTTCATAGATTGTCGGTGGGGGGCTCAATTTTCATAGATTGTCGGTGGGGGGCTCAATTTTCATAGATTGTCGGTGGGGGGGCTCAATTTTCATAGATTGTCGGTGGGGGGGCTCAATTTTCATAGATTGTCGGGTGGGGGGCCTCAACTTTCATAGATTGTCGGTGGTGGGGGCTCAATTTTCATAGATTGTCGGTGGGGGGGGGCTCAATTTTCTGGATTGTCGGTGGGGGGCTCAATTTTTATAGATTGTCGGTGGGGGGCTCAATTTTCATAGATTGTCGGTGGGGGGCTCATTTTCATAGATTGTCGGTGGGGGGGCTCAATTTTCATAGATTGTCGGTGTGGGGGCTCAATTCATAGATTGTCGGTGGGGGGGGGCTCCAATTTTCAGTAGATTGTCGGTGGGGGGGGGGCTCAATTTTCATAGATTGTCGGTGGGGGGGGCTCAATTTTCATAGATTGTCGGTGGGGGGGGGCTCAATTTTCATAGATTGTCGGTGGGGGGGGGGACACGTTAGGGATTGATGAATCTCCGGCGACTTCCCTGCTGGCATGGTATCACTAGGGAGGAGCGGCTCTTGTACTCTGCCACAAGCTGACTGTACAGGTGCTTAAAGTGGGGGATGGGGGTGTTGGATCAAAGACCTGGGCGAAATGTTATGGTTCGTTGTGAGAGATGTGAAAAGAACAATACAAAAACCTCACTCACTCCATCCCAACCCACCCCCAAACCTCTACAAATCTTATCTTGGTGAGAACCGCTTTAGACATTAATCAGTGGGCGTTCCCCTCCTTCCTCCCCCCCCCCTTTTCAAAAAGAAAAGTCTATACATAGTAGACTCTCGTCTATCCGGCCTATACCGTGTCGAGAGAGCGTGTCGTATCCTGCCAACTCAAGGTATGCCCGTGTTCTTCAGTAAACACATTTCTGACTCGTCTTGTTTTATTAAAAAACAACAATAACAAACAAAAACAAAACAAACACACAAACAAACACACAAACACACTTACATCCCTTTTATAATTAAATCCCTCATTTATTCACCATTTTATGACGGATAATAATTTGAAACCGGATAGTAAGGAAGACAAACAGTCGCGAACAAGTTACTAAGGGCTGCTGGAAACAATATTTTTTCAGTGATGTTCAGATAACACCTGGAAAGGGGGGGGGTACGAGAACTCTTCCCGTTCCCCCCACCCACCCACCCTAAATGTCGTAAATATCAGGTGCACTCTCTGGTGAGGAAAAATAAAAAAAGTTGGTGCACTTTAACCTTTGACCCATGAACTGAATGATGTAAATACCGGAACAAATTCCAAAGATGTACTCTGGAAACGCGGGAGACATTTGGTGGCTGCACGCACACAATTATGGGTACGTACGGTGCACAAGAAGTAGGAAACAAGTGTCAAAACAGGTTTTGGAAACTTTTAAATAAACAATAACACTGTTTTAACCACACAATGTTGAGAGTAACACAGAGAAACAGAGCAAAACAGAGAAACAGTGGAAGTAGATAGGACTCGTTACATTGTAAATTAATGGCCAATTTGTTTGTCCCTGCAGGGGTACCGACCGTTACATGAACACAATTTAATGGAGTTTTGTGACATATATTGTAT
>JAGDYQ010000220.1:137177-142177 GCA_021962125.1 Bulinus truncatus
ATTGATTTCTACCAAGATGCTGAAGCATACAGTTTAAAGACTGCTACCAAGACGCTGAAGCATTCAGTTTATTGATTGCTACCAAGACGCTGAAGCATACAGTTTAAAGACTGCTACCAAGACGCTGAAGCATTCAGTTTATCGACTGCTACCAACACGCTGAAGCATACAGTTTATTGACTGCTACCTGCTACCTGGCGTACACGTTCAACGACAGTCGTAATGAAGGCACATGTATTGTTTGTAAAGGACACTCGAGGAAATGTTTCAGTCCATTAGTGTGAGTAATTCTACTGAATATACTACTCCCTCCCCCCCACCCCACCCCACCCCCCCCCACACCCTCTCACAACGCACTGTCGCTACACGGTGTGTCTCTATTGAGCATTGATCTGTTCTAACGATCCTGGTGCGAGAGTACGCCATCACCGTGTAATCACCCTCTTTATTGCCTACCTCGTATGACGACATAGCTATGGCGCTGGTGCACCTGACAATGATGGTGCATTCTAGAAAAAAAAGTGTTTCGTATTGAATTATTCAGATACTGTTACATTCTAAATATGAAATATGGCAATATTTCAATTTTATACCAAAAAAATACATGGCATTTAAGAAAACTGGTTAAATTATAGCTGTAAATCTATGTTTTCGCTGTTTACCTATGAAGTCAGAATAATTTAAAACTATAAAAATCTACTACAATTCAACTGTTAATTATGGCTTTATTTCAAACTAACAAATCTGGCATATTTTAATCTAGCTGCACTTCAGCATGCACATATCATCTGTACATGAAAGTCATACAACTTGGCGACAAGCAAACGTATTTTTATAATTACCGAACTTCATTTCAGCAAGGTCATGTCTTTGATGTACATCTAACATGCCATCCCTTAAACAGTGGCGCAACCAGGGGGAGGAGGGGAGGAGGGGGTGCTCAAGCCCCCCCCCCCATCCGACCAAATCATCAATACATGTTTTACTATATAAAGTTACTAAAAAGACTGTCACACTGTCTTTTTTCTATATGTGAGCAACCCCCCCCCCCCAGCACATTTTGCTGGTTGCGCCACTGTTTCTAAGCCTTTCACATTTTATGTGTGGATTATTATATTTTTATTTTTAGTAAATATTTTCCTAACTTCCATTTAGAATAAATCGATTTGCACTAGACCCCCGGGCGAAATCAATCCAATAGAAATAAAATCAAAACAGAAAAAGTTTTTTTTTTTAAATTAATTTACTGTTTTTTTTTAATGACTTAATCACTTGAAATATGCATGGACATAAATATGTAAAGATATAAATATGTAAAGACAGAAATATGTAAAGACAGAAATATGCATGGACAGAAATATGTAAAGACAGAAATGTGTAAAGACAGAAATATGTAAAGACAGAAATATGCATGGACAAAAATATGTAAAGACAGAAATATGTAAAGACAGAAATATGCATGGACAGAAATATGTAAAGACAGAAATATGCATGGACAGAAATATGTATGGACAAAAATGGACGTTAAAGGCCGAGTGTACAGTATTTGAGAATATCCAATGGACCGTCTAGCGTCACGGTTCTCAATCGTTGTTACACCCCAAAGGGTAGGGAAACCTTTTTATTTTAAACTTGATTTGTAACAGTTTCAATGTATGCAAGACTAATTGGGTAATTCTCCACTGGTCACACCAACATGGGTTGTTACCTTGAGGGCTTTCGGTCAGATTATTTAAGTGTATAAATAAGATCTCCAAAGAATGCAATAATACTACTAAAACTGAAGTCAATATCTTTTGAGATAATTTTTAGAACATTTTCGAAAAAAAAATGCTCTATTGTCCCCGTTTTGTCTGTCTGTCTGTCTGTCTGTCCGTCATCACCCTAGATCTCAACAACCATAAGTACTAGACCCATGAAATATTTATCATTTTGTAGGTCTTGGCCTGCCATGTGTGCAGCAAAAGTCCATTTCGCAATCTGATCTCTCAGAGCCAAAATATAAGAGTTTCTTATGTACCGTTTTTGCTTATATTTTAAATATAAATAATAAAAGCTAATCAAAGGGGCGTAATCATTATTTATTTTTGTAATAGTTATTCAACATGATTACTTCCATCTCTAAATTTATCAAAATTCATCCGCGTGGAGCAATATTTATGGCTGTTACCCGGAAAAAAAAATACGGATTTCGTCCGGCGAAAATGCTCTAAAATGTCCTTTGTCCGAAACGGAAAAGACTTAAATTGCTTGTTTTTTCTAGAGGAATGCACAAATTTGATTGGTTTAAAACACCGCACCATACTATTCCTTGACACTCTTATGAAGGCCGCATATATATTTTAAAAGACCGCATGAGGCCTTTAAGGGGGGCGCGGTTGCCCAACCCTTGTCCTAGATATCCTAGATAGAAGATTTAACTCAGACAGCAAAAAGATGTTTTTTTTTACTAAATAAGATTTCTGTACACAATATCTTTCTTAAGCTCTGTGAAAAAAATATATCCATGACTGCCAGATATTAATACTCTAACATTAAAAGTTTAGAACACAAATCGATAGACAGATCTGTGATAGATTCTATTGAAGGACAGTAATAGGAAAACACACACACACGCAAACGAACAATTTACAATAAAAAAAATTTGCATCAGGAAAAAAAAAACACCTTCGACAAGAAAAAAAGATTTCAATGTCAGGCAGAGCGCTACAATGCTGGATAAACGACACCCCGCATCTTCCTAGGTCAGAGGTTATTGTATTATATGAATATTATAATGATGTGTAAAGGATTGAATCGGGTCGTAGATGTAATGTTCCAAAACGCTGACTGCTACGATAAATAAAAAGACGGTAAAACAACTACTGTTAACGCAACGAAACACTTATTTTTAACGCAACGAAACACTTATTTTTAACGCAAGGAAACAACAATTTAGAAAACAAAACAAGACGAAAGCGTCAATAATTTCAAAGTCCAGGCGGACAAAGTTTTATTTCCGATGTGGATCAATAAGAATAAACAACTCACGTGTATTTTTTAATTTGTTTCTTTTCTACAAATGAACTGAACGCAAACCACTAGCCCAGTGTGAACATGAAGTGAGTACAAACACACTGATAGTCCGCACGTCACAGCACAAATCTCCGAGATTTAGAATGTGACAAATTAGGGTTTTTGGTTGCTAGTTCAAGGCCAGCGTTGTTTTTGTTTTATTTGTTTCATCGTGGTTTATCTCCCGATTTCCTCTCTAAGCGCTTGATTTAAGTTTATAGATGGAGGGGTCAAGGTCAGAACCAGGTAGATGGTAATAAACTTATGTTCAGAAGAATGACTGAGGTAAGATATTAATTGGAAAGCTGTCAACACCATACGCTACAAGATCACCTACCGGTCTCATGGCGTCGCCAACACCCGCAAAGTTGGATTAGTGCAACACGGACGACACCAGGAGATTTTTGTATGTTTTGTTGTCTGGTGGTCATTGATAGGCAAGCACTCGGACACTTGTTAAACTGACCACACCCTTTAGAGTACTATATCCCCCCGCCATCGCCCGTTACCTCCTAGGCGTACATCGCCCGCGATAGCCCGACTTTTATCAGTTTTGGCTATCAGCATATATAGATAGCAAAAACTGTTTTTTTTTCTAGCACCAAATCTTGGTTTTTAATTGCAAATAGGGTATCAATAAAAATTAGAATTCTTTGGCGGGACCCAGTAGTGCTTTTAGTCATGAGCCCGATCAGCATGCTATAGTTGGGGAGGGGGGGTCAATCAAAGTTACCTATATATATATATATATATAAATATTCCGTAGTGACTTCATGGGCCATATCAGGCTCGGCCATTATGAGGATGACAGAAAAATGTTGCACTGCAAAAATCCTCCCTATAACTGTTGTACAACACCAGAAATTAACATCTCATCCTACAGGGGCTAGAGTAGTTGTGATTGGTCATGTGTCCCAGTGTGGTCATGTGTCGTCACAGTGTGGTCATGTGTCGTACCAGTGTGGTCATGTGTCCCAGTGTGGTCATGTGTCGTCCCAGTGTGGTCATGTGTCTCAGTGTGGTCATGTGTCGTCCCAGTGTGGTTATGTGTCACAGTGTGGTCATGTGTCCCAGTGTGGTCATGTGTCGTCCCAGTGTGGTCATTTGTCCCAGTGTGGTCATGTGTCGTCCCAGTGTGGTCATGTGTCGTCCCAGTGTGGTCATGTGTCCCACTGTGGTCATGTGTCGTCCCAGTGTGGTCATGTGTCGTCCCAGTGTGGTCACGTGTCCCAGTGTGGTCATGTGTCCCAGTGTGGTCATGTGTCGTCCCAGTGTGGTTATGTGTCGTCCCCAGTGTGGTGATGAGTCGTCCCAGTGTGGTCATGTGTCCCAGTGTGGTCATGTGTCGTCCCTGTGTGGTCATGTGTCGTCCCAGTGTGGTCATGTGTCGTCCCAGTGTGGTCATGTGTCCCAGTGTGGTCATGTGTCGTCCCAGTGTGGTCATGTGTCCAAGTGTGGTCATGTGTCATCCCAGTGTGGTTATGTGTCGTCCCAGTGTGGTCATGTGTCCCAGTGTGGTCATGTGTCGTCCCAGTGTGGTCATGTGTCGTCCCAGTGTGGTCATGTGTCGTCCCAGTGTGGTCATGTGTCCCAGTGTGGTCATGTGTCGTCCCAGTGTGGTCATGTGTCGTCCCAGTGTGGTCATGTGTCGTCCCAGTGTGGTCATGTGTCCCAGTGTGGTCATGTGTCCCAGTGTGGTCATGTGTCGTCCCAGTGTGGTTATGTGTCGTCCCAGTGTGGTCATGTGTCCCAGTGTGGTCATGTGTCGTCCCAGTGTGGTCATGTGTCGTCCCAGTGTGGTTATGTGTCGTCCCAGTGTGGTCATGTGTCCCAGTGTGGTCATGTGTCGTTCCAGTGTGGTCATGTGCCCCAGTGTGGTCATGTGTCGTCCCAGTGTGGTCTTGTGTCCCAGTGTGGTCATTTGTCGTCCCAGTGTGGTTATTGGT
>JAGDYQ010000220.1:147177-153256 GCA_021962125.1 Bulinus truncatus
ACTCTCTCTCTCTCTCTCTCTCTCTCTCCGTCTTTTTCCTTCCATCTCTCACACCATGGATATGTCTCACACATACATTCTCTCTCCACCTCTTTGAACTCTAGTTAGATTTATTTATGATGTGTATTAAGGAAGTATTTTTGAGTAGCTTTTCCCCGGTATTGTATTAACACACACACACATATACTGAGTTATTGGTAAATTTTTGTGACCGGACCAATCGAGCGTGTTGGTGCAGTTACTTCCTGAAATATGACCGCTGTGAAAAGAAAAATGTATTTTTATTTTTTACTATGTAACAAATATTGTTTAGAACATCCTGCATTTAATGGAGATAATCTTAAGGGTCACTTTGCCACGTGAATATGGGTCTTTGTGACATTAGTACAGGCCATTGTGACATTAGTATGAGCCATTGTGACATTAATGTGAGCCATTGTGACATTAGTGTGAGCCATTGTGACATTAGTATGAACCATTGTGACATTAGTGTGAGCCATTGTGACACTAGTGTGATCCATTGTGACATTAGTGTGATCCATTGTGACATTAGTGTGAGACATTGTGACATTAGCGTCAGCCATTGTGACATTAGTATGAGCCATTGTGACATTAGTGTGAGACATTGTGACATTAGTGTGAGCCATTGTGACATTAGTGTGAGACATTGTGACATTAGTGTGAGCCATTGTGGCATTAGTATGAGCCATTGTGACATTAGTGTGAGACATTGTGACATTAGTGTGAGCCATTGTGACATTAGTGTGAGACATTGTGACATTAGTGTGAGCCATTGTGACATTAGTATGAGCCATTGTGACATTAGTACAAACCATTGTGACATTAGTACAAGCCATTGTGACATTAGTGTGAGCCATTGTGACATTAGTACAAGCCATTGTGACATTAGTATATAAGCCATTGTGACATTAGTAGTAGCCATTGTGACATTAGTATATAAGCCATTATGACATTAGTATATAAGCCATTGTGACATTAGTAGTAGCCATTGTGACATTAGTATATAAGCCATTGTGATATTAGTAGTAGCTATTGTGACATTAGTATGTAAGCCATTGTGACATTAGTGTATAAGCCATTGTGACATTAGTAGTAGCCATTGTGATCAGTAACAGCCTGAGGGGATGGAGAGAGTCGCCCCGAGTCCAGCTACTGCCAAGACAGCACCTGATTGTGACATTTGTAAGAACATTAGAACCTCGCTGTGATATTACGACGATTTTCTGTGACAATATTTGTGGTTTCGTGACAGCGTTATCTGTCTCTGTGACAGCGTTATCTGCCTCTGTGACAGCGTCATCTGTCCCTGTGACAGCGTTATCTGCCTCTGTGACAGCGTCATCTGCCTCTGTGACAGCGTCATCTGTCTCTGTGACAGCGTTATCTGTCTCTGTGACAGTGTCATCTGTCTCTGTGACAGCGTCATCTGTCTCTGTGACAGCGTTATCTGCCTCTGTGACAGCGTCATCTGTCCCTGTGACAGCGTCATCTGTCCCTGTGACAGCGTCATCTGCCCCTGTGACAGCGTCATCTGTCCCTGTGACAGCGTCATCTGTCTCTGTGACAGCATTATCTGTCTCTGTGACAGCGTCATCTGTCTCTGTGACAGCGTCATCTGTCTCTGTGACAGCGTTATCTGTCTCTGTGACAGCGTCATCTGTCTCTGTGACAGCGTCATCTGTCCCTGTGACAGCGTCTTCTGTCCCTGTGACAGCGTCATCTCTCCCTGTGACAGCGTCATCTCTCCCTGTGACAGCGTCATCTGTCCCTGTGACAGCGCCATCTGTCTCTGTGACAGCGTCATCTGTCTCTGTGACAGGCGTCATCTGACTCTGTGACAGCGTTATCTGTCTCTGTGACAGCGTCATCTGTCTCTGTGACAGCGTTATGTCTCCGTGACTTTGAGACCATAGTATGTAAGTTTTAGACAGAGCCGTACTGACGCTCTGCGGAGCCCTAGACACAGATACATTTGGTGGCCCCTAGGCGGATATTGGGCCCACGCGTAAAATCTTTACGCTTAGGCCCTCTGATACTCCCTAAATGTTAAATAAATATAGCCCGAGGCCCCATACCAGTGCTCGGATCTACCTTCATTGTGGGCTGGCCAAAACAAAATATCTACCGACAGCGGCCCCTTAAGAAGTGGGGGCCCTTCACGACCGCCCAGTTGTCCTATTAATCCTACATTCAATATTTCAGTGTCATATTTCACCATCCTGGACTATCGATTAACCAGGGGAACGGATGGTCGTGCGGTAAAGCGAGCGAATGTCGACTTGAATGTTCCGGGTTCGATCTCCGTTGAGGACCAAGGAAAATTTTTCAGGTCTTGGCTCAAGTTACCGATATATCTTCCGTGGTGCCTTCAAGGCCATTGCACTATCGGCTATGGTGGCGATGAAAGAAGGGCACTGCAAAAAACCGTCCCATCAGTGGTTTGTAGGATCTAAGAGATTTCATCTCATATTTACAGGGATATCAAACATCGAACAAAAAAAAAACCATAATGAGACCATGTCAACAGATACATTAAACAACAACAGCTATAAAACAGCACGCAGGGTGAATTCCACAAGTATCAGTTAACATTCATTCCTTTAACAATTAAAGTAAAATAAAACAACTCAGCAATTTTTCGACAGGCTGTGACCATTTTTGGGAGGAAAAAAAATAATTCCTTTTTAATAGTAAGGGGTTTTCCCGCAAACACCAAAACAAAAACAAAAAACTTGCAGCTTGTGGCAACATTATAATCGAACAGCTGGAAATGGGAAACAATGTGTTTACATGTATATGTTGACAAAAAGGCGAGACTATGTAAATATATGGGTAAACACCTTTATTTACCAGTAACTGTTTGCTCAGGTGAGGGTGTGGGTGGGGGGGGAGGTATTCTAAGCATATTTATAAAATACTTAGATTTTATCCACTCACCACACACACTTAAAACATGATAACAACACTGCAACAGCAACAGTACAGTACTTGCATGACCCGTATAAAGATACACACACACTCACTCACACCAGTACCAACACACTGATCCACGCATGAAGAAGAAGCAGATCAACACGCGTGGGGCAACTGTTCCATTTTTTCGCAGCGTGGAGTCCCAGGGCCCTTTGGGGAAACACTGACAAGTGGGTGTCGCCCCCCCCGGTCCCACCTTGAAATAGGGCCCGAACTTCGTCACTTAAAAAAAAAAATAAAACACATCGAAATGTGAAGCCTGTCTCCACTTGAAGCCGAGAAGTGTTCAGGCTTAAACAGCCCCCCTGGCCTCCCCCGTGAGATAGCCCCCGCACCCAGAAAGTCTTCTACGGAAGAGGAGCCACACAGCCACTCACACAAATTTCAACTCACGCACTTACATTAAAGCTGTATTATCCCTAAAGTTGCCATCGGGATGGATGAAGTGTAGAGTTCATCTGTTTCTATTACCGCGGCATACGAAGGGATTGTGTGGTGAGCACAACGCCCAGGTGCCTTTACTCCACCAACTAAAGTCAGGTACCCATTTAAAGCTTTGTGGAAATAAGGGTCTGAGCCATCTTTTACCTGGACCGGGTTAAATGCCCTCTGTTCTCCCCGATGATTAAACCCGTGATTCTCAGGTCAGCAGTCGAACTCTCTACACCGCTCGGCCACCTGTCTCTCATTCGGTTTCCCCAGCGGATAACCCCCCCCCCAGCGGATAAAATCCCCCAGCGCACAAAACCCCTAGCGGACAAAACCCACCCTTAGCGGATAAACTTCCTTAGCTGACAAACCCAAAGCAGAAGAAACCCCCAGCGGACTAAATCCCCAGAGGACAAAAATCCCCCGTGGAAAAAAAAAAACATCAGCGAACAAAACCATAAGAGGACAAAGCCCCATTTTAATTTTTAAAGGGCGTTATGTCCGCTTGGGGTTTTGTCCTACACTCCCCTCACAAATATAAAGCAGACACACAGATACGATCACGAACACATGTCACAAGGAACGTCACAGTTGAGCTCATATTGAGAACAGCAGAACTTTAGCACATCACTTTGCAGAACTTTAGCACACATCACTTTGCAGAACTTTAGCACACATCACTTTGCAGAACTTTAGCACACATAACTTTGCAGAACTTTAGCACACATCACTTTGCAGAACTTTAGCACACATCGCTTTGCAGAACTTTAGCGCACATCACTTTACAGTCTTTAGCACACATCGCTTTGCAGAACTTTAGCACACATCACTTTGCAGAACTTTAGCACACATCGCTTTGCAGAACTTTAGCACGCATCACTTTGCAGAACTTTAGCACACGTCACTTTGCAGAACTTTCGTATAAATCACTTTTTTTTTAAGTCTAAGTTCGTAAAACTCTCGTCTAAATTCTGATCATATATTAAGGCGATGGTGCTAACCTGATAGTTTATTCCCTAACTAGCCCCCCCCCACTCCTCCCGCCGCCCTTTCAAAGTCACATGGTGGCGTCGATGATGGTCTTTGCCCGAACAGGTTGATAGGTGAAAGGTCAGAGTGTTCGAAAGCCACATTGTATGAAGGCATAGTTGGAAAAAAAAATAATAAAAAAAACAGCAACAATTATTTCACTGTCATAAATTAGAAAAAACACAAAATATTGAGAGTCTGGTCGGCCTAAATTATTTTTCTGTACAATTCACTGACAACCTCCCTTCCCTCCCACACACTCCGTCCCACCCTTTAAAACTCCAGTCACAGCTTATATTAATGTAATCCATAAATGTAGCCCACACACATCTTTTATTCAATATAATTTTTTTAAAATAAATATTTGTATGATGTATGCCTAAGGAATCATTATTTTACTTTTTTTTATTAAAGGTATTTTAAACTTTCTCTTTACGAAAAATGTTTTAACGTTTCGTCTTCTGACGTCAATTTGGCCGTAGGGCAACGCAACCTTGACATAAAAAAAACAAACAAAAAACTGATGATGTTGGACAAACATTATTACTGAGCATAAAAATCACATTCCTGTGTTGGAAACGGGACAACGTTTATAAAGCATCACGTCGCCAGCATGTCATTTACACAGGGCAAGTTTCCAACATGTCATTTACATAGGGCGAGTTTCCAATATGTCATTTACATAGGGCGAGTTTCCAATATGTCATTTACATAGGGCGAGTTTCCAACATGTCATTTACATAGGGCGAGTTTCCAGTATGTCATTTACATAGGGCGAGTTTCCAACATGTCGTTTACATCGACCACTGAAAGTTTTGACTAACAAATAAAAGTATCCACTGGTACGGTAAAGGTCAATCATAAATCCAGTTTTATTGGTCAGTTGACTGGCTGTTGTCTGCAGAAAAGTTCTGTCGACTTTTAATTTTACTTTATTAATATCTGAATTTTTTTTTTCTTTAAATATGCCGATGGGTACCATCTTTAGAATAAAATACAAATCGTTAACAATTAAATAATTGCACTTCAAATTCATTTTTTTTTAAATTTTGGTTTAATTTTTGTGGGAGAATTATGTTTAATGAGATGGACACAAATATGTTCTACTTATCACTCACTAAAATGATTTAAAGTCCGAACAACATGAAAAAAAAATGTTAATACAGGGGGCCAAGTTACGGGAGAACTAAGAAATATGAAGGAATGAGGGAAAAACAGACAATAACTTAACCAGCTTCACAGACAATAACTTCACCAGCTGCACAGACAATAACTTCACAATCTGCACAGACATTAACTTCACCAGATGCACATAGGATAACTTCACCAGCTGCACAGACAATAACTTCTCCAGCTGCAGAGACAAAATAACTTCACCATCTGCACAGAAATTAACTTCACCAGATGCACATAGGATAACTTCACCAGCTGCACAGACAATAACTTCTTCAGCTGCACAGACCAAATAACTTCACCAGCTGCACAAACAATAACTTCACCAGCTGCACAGACAATAACTTCACCAGCTGCACATATGATAACTTCACCAGCTGCACAGACAATAACTTCTCCAGCTGCACTGGCCAAATAAGTTCACCAGAGCAATACGTAACTGAACGAAGCATAC
>JAGDYQ010000220.1:153756-258756 GCA_021962125.1 Bulinus truncatus
ACACGTTGGAGTGCAACAACGATGAATGAAGACTTCCAGTATAAAGTAAACGAAGAAGATTTAAAGTACACGTACTATGGATACGAAGGGAAAATAAACAGAGAAATGAGAGCGAAACAGAAGTAAAAGATCATTTCGGATATTGTTCTACAAAGAGTGAGAAGAATATTACCCTGACATAATTAGATAATTACTGATACATTGTTACCTTCTAGACCAGTGTTTCCCAGAATTTCGACATCTGGGTACCCCACTTTTTTTTTTAATTTTCGTAATACTGAGTACCCCATTTTGTTTTCACGATTCTGGTGTGTCCCCTCATTTCATTGCTTTCATTTAAGCCTTGCATATTTATCCAATGTTCTCAACCGTATGCTGCACGTATACCCTGCCATGGGGTACACATTCCACACTTTGGGAAACACTGCTATAGACACCTGCCGATACATAATCCCCACTGTACTTTTAAATGTATCTGTGTATTACAAGGAAACCCACGGAATGCACATTATTATATATAAAAACTAGCTGTACCCAGCAAAACCGTTGCATAGAGTTATATCCCCTTAGGCTTGATCGGAAGGATAGGTTATTTTTGGTTTCGGGCAGATCCGATTTTTTCTAATGATTGTATTTTAAACTGGAATACTGTTGTGTTAATTCTTTACTTTCGATTTAACTCAGAACCCAAAATCGCTATTATTTTATTAGATATCTGGAATGTCTTATTCCTGTAAGTTTCAGCACTCATTAGGGGTAGAATCATGTATGCCAGGTGTGCTTAATCATGTTTCCATTTTCCTTACTTATATTTGCATGTCGTCTTCGTGCACTGTCTGTTTAGACACACCAAGGTATACAATTAACCCACTTACGGTCGTATTATGTGGTTTGAAAGAAAGTGTGTTAATCTTAACCAATTGTGGCACAGGGGCGTGTACCGAAGGTGGGGCTTCGAGACGTGCATGAGGACTGCACCGAGTATCGAAACGATTCTATCGCGGGCCCCCTCCACAGGGCCAAGTGCGGTTTCCTTATTCGCTACCCACTAAGGCCGTTACTGGCGTTGGTGGGCACGCTTGGAGAGTCGGGCTAGCTCACACTGATCTACACCTGGTAATAATTTACCTACATAATACGCATACGTTTTCCGTGAGTAATTTTGTAACGAAAAATAAAAATGCCTCCATAATGTAATACAGTGCACCTTATGCTGTATAGCTGTGGCCTAGTATTGTATCGTGTGGCTACTATGATTGACTTAACTGGCTTACTTTATCCAACGAATAGCGAGTACTATTTTTGGAAGCTCAGTGGACTGAGGTGGACATCAATAGGCGTTTCATCGGTTACCAGTTCGATCCAGCCCCGTAGACTGAAAATTCTGCAGGAGGGCCCAGGCATTTTTACAGCAGGGGCCAGGCAATAGCAGGGTAGCAGGTAATACATTTTACTTAGTAGAACAAATAAGCAGGGGGGAGCAGACAAAACGCAGGGGGGCGGCCCCCTGCCCCCACCCCGCACGCTACGGGCCTGGTTCGATCAAATATCTAGATTTTAAAAACACGGGGTGTAAAATATTCTTACCCGTAGGCCTCGGGTGTCCGTTAAAATTTGACGAACGTAGAACAGACGAGGCAGTGTTGGTCTAAAATAATACAAATTACATATAAACGTCATTGTTGTGAACAAGAAGAGATAGCCTTTGCAGACACTGCAGGGAAGTGGAGGAAACCGTGGATCATTTGCTTTTCGAGTGTCCCGGGCTGGCGGACCACAGGGTGGACCAGTCAGGAAGCTTGCTGGCCATTGGGCTCTATGGCAGTCTCCAGATGTTGAGAGACACAGCAAGTCTGATCTCACGGGCTCTAAGAGACTAAGTCTCAGCCCGCAGATTACTGAGAGAGTTCAGAGAGAGAGAGAGAGAGAGAGAGAGAGAGAGCAGAGTGCGGGCCCAGATAAAACAAAGAGCCTGAAGGGACGCCCTTGGCCCGCGGAGCGATGTTTGCTCACGTCTGGGTCGATCTAATAAGCAAACATGTTCATTCCGCTAATGGAACCCTATTTAGTCACTGTAAGGATGACATGGCCATCTCTGTCTCTAGATCCTTTAACCGTTGCTGGGGTGGCGTTTTTCCCTGATCCTGTGTTCATCGGACATGATGGCACTACGGTGAATGGAGGAGTCGGTTGGGATCGAACTCGCGACCTTAGACTGAGTAGACACATGAAATAATAACTATGCAGCAAAAAAAAAGTGATCAGGAGCACGCTGACATGGATTCATTGATTTACGTTGTAACTGTTTCCTTTTAAAATGGAATTGCAAACAATTTTAAAAAGTGCAATTACTGGAATGAAACAATAAATAAATCTCTTCCCTCGTAACCTTGGCTCGACATATCTGTATGGACAGGTTATAAAACACTGCCAGATATCTGTATGGACAGGATATAAAACACTGCCAGATATATCTGTTAGGACAGGATATAAAACACTGCCAGATATATCTGTATGGACAGGTTATAAAACACTTCCAGATATATCTTTTACGACAGGTTATAAAACACTGTCAGATATATCTGTATGGACAGGTTATAAAACACTTCCAGATATATCTTTTACGACAGGTTATAAAACACTGTCAGATATATGTAAGGACATTTTATAAAACACTGCCAGATATATCTGTAAGGACAGGTTATAAAACACTGTCAGATATATGTAAGGACATTTTATAAAACACTGCCAGATATATCTGTAAGGACATGCTATAAAACACTGCCATATATATATATATATATATATCTGTATAGGTCGGTTATAAAACACTGCCAGATTTTTGTGTCAGCATATTTTCATGCAATCAGCATTAACTTTGTACCTGGGATGCGCAGGTAAATTAACAAGTTGATTTGATTTATTTGTTTTATTACACCTGCAGTTTGCTGCAGGTCGCAGCCTTGACCCCGTCTGACCATGTAAACAAGAGCTTATTTTTTTTTTCTTGTCAGCTGGATAGGCTCGTTAGCCTAGAGATATTAAAATTATCCACACCAAATGCCAGTTCAAATTGAGAGTTTGTCTAGTGTCATCTGTACATGTGCTGGCCATGGGCGTATAAAGGGGGCAGGTCACGTGGCCGCATGAGTTCCCTGTTTTTACAAGGGAGTTGTTATTCTGACCTAAGACACGACGCACTGTAAAGGTCAGAAGATGTATATTTTAAAGGTTATTTTAGTGTTGTAAGGTTGGTGACGAAACATCGGAGTAAGTGACGTCGTTAGTGGGGTTCATTGCTTTTTTTTTGTCAGCCAGACGACAGTAAGTCAATTTTAGTTACAGTCAGGGTTCGGCGTAGGCTCTGTCAGGGGGGTTGGCAGTCCTTCAGTGTCGGTGCATCTACTGGCGTTGTATCTGGCAGTTAGTGCCAGTAACGACACACTGTGGCAGTTAGTTCCAGTAGAGCCTCACTGTGGCAGTTAGTTCCAGTAGAGACACACTGAGCAGTTAGTTCCAGTAGAGCCACACTGTGGCAGCTAGTGCCAGTAAGGCCACACTGTGGCAGTTAGTTCCAGTAGAGCCACACTGTGGTAGTTAGTTCCAGTAGAGCCACACTGTGGCAGTTAGTGCCAGTAGAGCAACACTGTGGCAGTTAGTTCCAGTAAAACCACACTGTGGCATTTAGTTCCAGTAGAGCCACACTGTGGCAGCTAGTTCCAGTAGAGCCACACTGTGGCAGCTAGTGCCAGTAAAGCCACACTGTGGCAGTTTCAGTAGAGCCACACTGTGGCAGTTAGTTCCAGTAGAGCCACACTGTGGCAGTTAGTTCCAGTAGAGCCACACTGTGGCAGTTAGTTCCAGTAGAGCCACACTGTGGCAGCTAGTTCCAGTAGAGCAACAATGTGGCACTGCTGTCCGGCAGTTAGTAACCACTTCAGGACACCGTGTTGAGGACCAGATAATGAGGTGCTAAAGATGTTCCAGCACGAGTAGACACCTGAAACTAGGATGGTCTTGTTGTTGCTGCTGGTGGTTGTTACAACAATGTGACGTCAGTGTTGAGCAGTGAAGCACTTTGTTCTGAGAGTACGGTGTTTACATCTTTCCTGTTGGTGAACCAGCCGTTTCCCAAACTTCTGTTATCAAAAAATGTCAGTTGGCTATCAAACTTTACAGGTAAAATAGAGTTACGTTAGATTTTTGTAATCTTTTTAAACCTGTGTTTTATGTCCACAATTATTAACTGTTTTTTTTTATTATTGTTGTATCTCGAAGATGAGTCGGTTGCCATGACAACATCAAGAAGGAGCCTAAATTAGATTCCTTAAAAAAAAGGGATTTGAGAAATTTTGTTTTTGGGCTTCATGAAGGTGTAAATGGCAATGACGTGCTGTGAAGTCTTCGGGTTTGAACCCAATTGACGACCACCTATAGACTCCGCTGTGTCTTTTCTGTTATAACAGTCTGGGGCTACCATGGGGAGGTAGAAGGGGTGGGGGTACAACAAATCTGCCCTGATAAACCGTTATAAGACTTTGCACATTATCAAGAATAAAAAAAAATCACGTATTGAAACTGATGATAAGAGAACATGCAAAGTTCACTCAGACCAAGGGTGGGCAAATCTACGTCCCCGCGTACACGGGCCATCAGGCTGTTTGATCTGGCCTTCTTCCGGCTACTTTCCGGCTCGTTCCCCAGCTAATTATGTCCAGCTCTTCTCTCAAATTTAAGAATACATTGTTGCAGGGCCGGCCTAAGACAGATTCGCCCGATTGCTCCAAACTGGGCACCGTGCCTTGCAGGGGCCCCCGCAATTTATACCTTTAGCATTAAAATTAATATTAGTTATTGTAAAAACAAAAATTAGAGGGGCCTCGCAAGCATCCGTTAAATAGGGTCCCGCAATTCTTAAGGCCGGCCCTGCTGTTCAAAGAGTTTGCCATTCCCTTGATCCAGACCCTGCGCTCAACAATGTAAATATTTTTTTTTTGGTTTTATTATTGTAGCGTGAATCAAACTAAACTTTACGTGTTTAACAATCCGCCATCGCTACAACCACTTACGCTCACCTTTCGACCTGAGGGTCCCTGGTTCGATCTTCGGTGAGGACCAATGGATTTATCTGATCATGGCTAAAAACCCCGCTCTATCTCCCGTGGTGCCTCCATGGCCATTGCACTATCGGCTATGGTGGGGATAAAAGAAGGGCACTATAAAAGAAACTGTCCCGTTAGTGATTTATAGAATGTAAGAGATTTCATCTCATCCTTATATGGACATCACACACAGCCACGAGTCTACAGAAATCTTGTGTTCATTTGACCTGCATAGAACGTACAACACATTATACGATCTGAGTTAAACAATTAACATTCCTACTTTAAGGTACACAAATGAATTGTAAATTAACGTAAAATGTTAAACACAATCTCACATAATACGTAAGTCTGATGCAAGATAATCTAGATATGATATTTACAGATTTCTGAACTATCCAATCAAACGCTTCCGCTCCATTTTCTTCCCTTTTTTTAAAAAAAAAGTTATCTTCCTGACTTCTAAACTTCAAGTAGTAAATAAAATACTAAAAATCTAATTTTAACAAATTTGTGTGTCTGTCTGCAACGTGTGGATGGGCGTTGGGGGGTCAAGGTCACCAAGGTGCACCTGCAAAGGTGAAGAAATCTAACGAAAACCCAGTGTCGGACGCAATTTATTATTTTCTGCGTTTGTGGAAGTGGATTACGTTGTGTTTGTAGTGTAGTGCGGGGGATGATTGGGGAGGGGGTGGGGTACTTATTGGTGATCTTGTTATGGCGGAGAATTTTTAAAAAGGTGGGCAAACACGAAAGGCGACACCTCGCGTCTGAGACATTCTGCACGTAGTGTATCAATACAAGATGGAGCAATAAAGTTTAGGACGGCCGTGATTGTATTGGATTTATATCTACGTGTATTGAGTGTGTATTTACGTGTATTGGTGTGTGTTTACGTATATTGGTGTGTTTACGTGTATTGGGTGTGTGTTTACGTGTATTGGGTATTTGTAAAACTAGTATTGAGTATGTATTAATGTGTATTGGGTGTGTGTTAACGTGTATTGGGTGTGTGTTTACGTGTATTGGGTGTGTGTTTACGTGTATTGGTGTGTGTTTACATGTATTTGATATTTGTGATTTTAATTGTGTTAGTTGGATGTGGGACGACGACAAAAAAACGCGCATGTGTGTGTGCGTGTGTGTGTATGTGTGTGTACGTGTTTGTATGTATGTGTGTGCATGTGTATGTGTTTATATGTATGCATTTGTGTGAATTTAATATCCGAGTTGATTGATTTTTGTATTAACAAACATTGTTATAAGAGAGTTATCTTTTCCTCAAGGATAATCTCCCCCTTTCCCACCCCCACCTGCCACCTATCCCACCTACTTATACAAAAAAATATATCCAGTGAAATTATTATTTTTTTACAACTCATCTGACAAGGTGCGTGTGTTACACTCCTACTACTTGAGGTGTATGTTGCATCATTCTTGTAGATTAGAAAAACTTGAGGAAAGGTGAAAGATAGCAAAACAGGGACAGAAATATAGAGATAAATACAATGTTGTTGTCTTTTTAAATATATGAAAAGATTTACAAGTTGAATGAAAATGAAATTTATAGAGAAAAAGAAATATAATTAACAAACAGAAATAGATGAAGAGTTGCAGTTCAACTTTCTGTGCAGGTTATGAGCAGTGAGAAATAATCTTCAACTCATCTTATGCCAGTTATTTATTTTCATTTCCCAAGCTGAATTCCCAGCAGACGACAATAACAGCCATTGGACGCATTAGAAAAAACAAAAGTTTCCACTTACTGTGCGGCCAATACAGACCCGCCGAAGGGGGGGGGAGAAAAGGGGGGGGGGCAAATGCCCAGGGTCCCGGCGAGTTTTAGGGGCCCGGACTGAGCTGGCCAATCAACTTTTGAAAATATTATTATCAGCACGGAGGTGTTTAACTTGATGGCACTTGAGACATCTTGATGACTAGGAGGTAGCCCGAATGTATCATCATAGACTGAGGTGCCAAGTGAAGCGTGAACATACGTCATAATACATGTACACATACGTACGTACATTCATATTCATACACACATACATACTTACATACACATAAACATACACACACACACATACATACATACATACATACTTACTACATACATTCATATTCATACACTCATACATATTTACATACACATATACATATATACATACACACATACACATACATACATACATACGTACATACATACATACAATCATGCATACATACAAACACACCGACGCACGCATGCTCACACGTTAAACAGAAAACAACTATTGACGTTATCCATCCGTCTGTCTGTCTATATATCAATCTATTTATTTCTCTATCCGTCTATCTGTCCATCTGCTTATCTATTCACTTATCAATTTCTGAATCCAACAATATATCTCTATACTTATAAGACGCATTTGTTGTCTGTCTGTCTGTCTGTCTGTCTGTCTGTTCCCTTATAACTCAAGATCCAGATAACCAAAAAACGTGAAATTTGTTACACATACACATAATTACATGGGGAAGGTTATAGGACAGGTTTCGTTTCATCTGGATGGGTAGTTTAATTGTAATTAATTTTTTTTTTATTTTAGTATCTCTATACTTATAAGACGCATTTGTTGTCTGTCTGTCTGTCTGTCTGTCTGTCTGTCTGTTCCCTTATAACTCAAGATTCAGATAACCAAAAAACGTGAAATTTGTTACACATACACATAATTACATGGGGAAGGTTATAGAACAGGTTTCGTTTCATCTGGATGGGTAGTTTAATTGTTATTAATTTTTTTTTATTTTAGTATTTTACTATATTAAAGTAATCTCGACGGCGCCATAAATAAAATTCCTCTGTGACGTCATTTCCCAATGGTCGAATAGAACTTGCGCGCTGGTGCTGTATTGTGCCTTTGTGCTGCAAAGAATTGTTGATGTTTTTTCATGCTTCCCTATTTGTACAGCTTGAGGAAGTTAAAGGAATGAAGAAGGATTTTAGAAGAAGTGTGAAACCATAATAATAAGTATATATATATATATATATATATATATATAGAGAGAGAGAGAGAGAGAGGGAGGGAGGGAGGGAGAGATAGATAGAGAGAGAGGGGGCAGGGGGAGAGAGAGGGAAAGCAGGGTAGGAGGGAGGGAGGGAGGGAGGGGGAGGGAGAGGGAGGGAGGGGGATGGGCAGGGGGAGAGAAGGAGGGGAGAGTGGGAGATGGGAGAGGGAGAGGGAGGGTGAGAGGGGAGGGAGGGAGGGGGAGAGGGGAGGGAGGGAGGGAGAGAGAGGGTGGGAGGAGAGGGGGAGAGAGAGGGTGGGAGAGAGGGAGGGAGAGAGATAAGAGTGAGGGGGCAGGGAGGAGACGGAATGAGGGGGAGGGAGGAAGAGGGGGAGAGAGGTGGAGAGGGGAGGGAGGGAGAAGGAGGAGGGAGAGAGGGGTTAGGGAGGGAGGGAGGGAGAGAAGGGAAGGGAAGGAGAGGGAGAGAGAGGATGGGAGAAATGGGGGGAAGAGATAAAGAGAGAGAGGGGGCAGGGAGGGAAGGGGGAAGGGGGAAGGGGGAGAGAGGGAGGGAGGGAGAGAGGGAAGGAGGAAGGGGGAGAGAGGGAGGGAGGGAGGGGGGATGGACAGGGGGGAAAGAAGGAGGGGAGAGGGGAGATGGGAGAGGGAGGGTGGGAGGGAGAGAAATGGGAGAGAGAGGGAGGGAGAGGGAGGGAAAGGGAGTGAGAGGGAGGGAGGGAGGGGGTAGGGAGAAAACAGAAGGTAAACAGAAAACCTTATTTAAACCCGGGCAAAGCCGGGTACTTGCAACTAGTTATACTATGTTACGTAATGTATCGTTCTGTCTATCTGTCTATTTTCATCTATTATAATCAACCTACCTACGTCTGTAACTATCTGTCTATCAGTATAAACGTCTGTGTGAGTAAAAACCCATAAAACAATGATCTACCGCAGACGTCAATACGCCATTTACTCATAATGTCTGATGTTGCGGAAGACATGTACTGGTTCTAGATAAAAAAGAAAGAAATAATACTCCATAAACAAATTTCCCCCATGTAGCACTATAAGATGGACATCACACAAACATCTGGACTATGGGGGGGGGTGTAGCGTGGTGAGACTGGGCAGTGGTCAAGTATTCAGTTAGAAATTATCGCAGCTCGGCGTAACAACAGTTCGAGCGAGGGCAAACCACTCAGACGTCACTTTAATGCATTTACTTTATGATGTTGATTGAAATGGCGGGAAAAGGGTGGCGGTGGAGGGGTAGCGGTGGGTCGATGATGGGGGCTACTTATAAAACACACACACACACACACACACACCGTTGAGTGGTGAGACAGAAGAAAGAGTGTGGGGGGAGGGGGGAGAAGCGCAGGTCCCTGGACACTGCAGGTCATGACAGCGGGCAGCAGTGAAAGGAAATCTTCAGCCATTTAATCGGGTGAGGATCCAAGGGTCAAACTTGTTTACATCCCGGAGACTTTCAAGTAAACAGCAGCGGCGTTGTGTGCCAGGCGGCCTTCAGGTTTATTATATATATAGTCTACCAAATTCCGAAAATTGTGTTCTAGGCCATTTAGGCCCAAGATAAAAACGTCATTGGGATTGCCTAACCTTACTAACAACTCATTTAAATTTGTTCCTATACAAATAATTCTCAAGTCAGGTGGCCCAATGTAAGCCCCTCATCCCCCCCCACCCCATTTCTCACCTTTTATAACCCTCTCCCTGATTATCGGTAGTGCGCGATGAATAGGGAATTCCCGTAGAACAGCGCACCGTATAAATTACGTAATGAAACCAGTGACTTTGTGACATAAGAGCAGCAGACTTGTGATGATGAAGCCGGCAGTGTCGAAAGATGGCGGCCATTAATGATGTTGATTGCAAATAAATTATCAAATGATGTGTTTTTTTGAACACACACCATTGCTTTGTGAATTCATTTAGAGCATGTAACAATTCATTCATTTGTTAAAACATTTTCAAAAATGAAAAAGCAAATGCAAAGTTGTGTATATCAAAACATATGTAGCATGTACTACTGCTTACGTACAGCATCTACCACCGAAGCTCTCAACCGGTGGTACGGGTACCCCAAGGTGCACGGGGAAAAAAATTATGGGCGAAGTTTCCTTGTGGGCACAAAGCTGGTCTAGGTTCATGGGATAACTTCCCGATGAATAAAATAAATCGAACTATATCTGGCACATTGAACGCTCGGAAATATGCATTGTATACGTGCATACACAGACATGACACATAGCTATGGGTGGTGGTGGTGGTTGTGGGGAATGAGTGGGATGGGAGAGGTAATACGTCACCACCAAGTCACTCAGCACAAACACTCACGCATCCTCAAATTACGATGACGTGCACCATGACCGGATTCCAGGCGCTTTCATTCATACGCGCGCACGATGTTAAAACAAGACTTAACACACTTCGGTTAAAGTACTAACGAATAAACACAATACGATAAACACGGGTTGGGGGGGGTGCTATTTATTTATTTTTTTTTTTCGTTTTTCTCCTGTCGAACTTTCTCAACAGGTCATGAAGCAAAAAAAAATATATATATATATATACACGTATGTGTAGGCGAGGTTTTGATTTCCTTAGTTGTTTGTTTTATGTTTGTCTTGAATGATTGCAATGTTTTAAATAGTTATTTTGGTTTATTTGTTTTGTTTTTTCCTCTGCCTACACTTACAACAACCAAACGTTCCGCCTATTTACATGCAGTATAGGTGGTTAGGGTTTGAAACTGTAGAGAATTACATCAGAAACAGGGGCGTTGTTCCCCCCACCTGCCTAATACATCATGACACGTGATCTCAAACAAGCACCTGGTTATGCCATGGGAAGGGGAGGGCACTAAGAAACAATTCGAACACCCCCCTTGTACCTGCTTCATGTTTCCTAAAGAGTTATCCCCACTTTACACCTTTTCCTTACATCAAAAGAGACAACGCCCACCCCCTTTTTTTTTTCCCCATTTAGACCCGATCAATCACTTAAGTTTGTACTGAGACATTGGCACTGTGAAGTACAGTTTAATGCTTTCGATCGTAAGGGGCCGGGGGTGGGTGGTGGGTGTGTGTGTGGGGGGGGGAGGGAGGGGAGGGAGGGGAGGGAGGGGGGGAGATGTGGTACCCTACTCGAGTTTAGATTTAAATTCAAAGTATTTATCTTTGATGCAGTGGCTACTGGTCTGTATATTGAGTGATGGGGATGATGGTGGTGGGGGGGGGGGTCCTAAGCGATGATTAATGTAAATAGGGTATCATTAATCCATGATATTGACTTAATCCCTCGTCTGTTGAGGGCGAACACGGTCACATTTTGACCATTGCACCGTAATCCACATTTAATCCTTGGGCTGGTTGGAAAACTTTAAATGGAAAGTAGTCATCCTTTTTTTTTTTAATTACTTTCACTCAATCACAATGCCAATAAATTACTTAATCATGATATTTTTTTTTACCCCTGCGCCAAGCCGAGCACACAACAGATACGTCATCAGGTTGTCGCCCCCTGACACAATACCACTCTGTCAATGCATCACATAATCATGTGTCTGAAATAACTATTTCGAGTCACAATATGGTTTAAATAGCTCCATTCACAGTAAAGTACACCGACTCCTTTAATTAGATCAGCACGTCTTCATATGACGTCATCAATGTTAAACCTTTTATCACTTATTAACGTTAAAAGCAAAGCACTTTTTTTTAATCTCATTATCACATCACTTAATCACCATGTCATGAATTTAATTGATCGTGTAGACATTATATCACATGAAAATAAGTCAATTTTTTTTTTGTTTCCACAATGTCATTATAATATATATATATATATATATATATATATATATATATATATATATAATAGCGATTTGGGCGCTGCGTTAAATCGAAAGTAAAGAATTAATATAACAGTATTCCAGTTTAAAATACAATCATGGAAAAAAAAAATCGGATCTGCCCGAAACCAAAAATAACCTAGCCCACTGATCAAGACTAAGGTGATATAACTCTATGCAAAGGTTTTTGCAGGGTACAGCTAATATTACTAATAATTATACAGAAAAAGAATTAATTACTTAATCATTCATAAAAACAGCTGGAGTGCGCTGGAGAGTGATAGCAGAGGACCTTTTGCTCCGTAAAGAGTTCAAGGAATTAAGTTAAGTGATGAAACAGCTACAAAACATGTTTTTTTTTATTGATTAACTTCCTTCTACGCCACGTGTAGAGTGAAAATAAATAAAAGGCATTTCAGGACTCCATCTCAGTTGAATACTATGTCACATCGACCTACTTTTTGAAATGTCAACCTATATATCGATTTTCAAATTATAAGCAGGGTGCGACTAGTGACGGTTGAGGCGCCGGGCAAAGAAGAAGAAAATATTGCGCCTTTTAGAAAAAAAGAGAGATCTTTCAAAAGATATAAAATTGGGCCTTGTGGGGGGCCCCTAAATATTCGGGAGCCCTGAACGCGGGGCCCGCTGCGACCGTCCTTAAAATTAGCCTCTGACTGTAATTTGTGTTTAAAATAACACATTCAAGCAATAAATTAATATACATATATATAAAGCCAGCCTGTTCAGTTTCACAAATTTGTTGATTTAAATCATCCTCACGTGAGTATTGTTCAAAAAATGAATATCAGAAATAGGGAACAACCTCCCCCCGCCTTCTCTCCCCCCCCCCGAAGGTCGGGGAGTGTAGTCACTTGTTTACTTACCTTCTTTAGCACTTAAAACATCCTCCCACCGACGCACCTACATTAATACACCTGTAATGCAGTGCTCAATCTTATTCTTTTACACATACAAAACACATTCTTTCAATTCCAAAATTTCTCAACTAAAAAAATAAAATAAATGAACAACACAACACACTCACGCACACTCATACATACACACACACACACACACAAAGTAAATATGGGATAGAACAAAACTGTAAATCACTCCACTTGTTTCATTTGGCAACTATTGACCAAATCTTTTTTTTTTTCGCTTGTGTCAAATAAAATGGTAAAAAATTAAATAAACAAAATGGCGCGAAGATGTAGCAACAATCAACTCAGCTTTACTTGGGAACTTCCGTTATTTACTAGCTGACAGGAAGTTATGCAGGTAAAATGATACATTGCACACGTCATCTGGGGGGGGGGCGGGATTGTTTGGGTGCCGCGCGGTGGGCGCCCATAGACAGTAAATAAAACTATCAACAAATACCCCCCCCGCCGCTCTCCCTCTCCCTCTCCCCTCTCCCCCTCCCCTCGCCCCATCACCTACATTGGAAAATAGAGAAATATGCGTTCTAAAAATTGATTGTATAAAAAAAAGTATAAATGGACAAAAAAACAATGTCTAAGATGAAATATTGTTCCTCTTGTTGAGTTTGAATACAATCGCTAGTAGGGATTTGATCAAACGATCATCAGTTGACAGTGTGTGTGTGTGTGTGTGTGTGAGTGTGTGTGTATGTGAGAGTATATGTGAAGTCCCTGTAATAAAGAAATGTCTATGGTGCAGCGGCATTGGAGGCACCACGGGAGATATAGGTATCACGCCCTACTTATGAACCTATTCGATTGTAATTACAAGTTAACATCAAATTAAAGCGAAGACTTATCCAGCATCAATAAGTATAAACAAATTCACCGCTTGAAAATCTCTCCCCCTCTCTCCTCTTTGAAAACAACCCCCACCCCTTCTCCGCCACTGAACTTAATTCCACTGAACTTAATTCCACTGAACTTAATTCCACTCAACTTAATTCCACCCAACTAAAACAACTCATTTTCATCCGAGACTACTGACAAGTGATCGGGTTAAAATTCCTTGAAGAAGGCCGGAAAAAAAATCAATCTCGAAAAGGGGCCCAAAAAAAGTGGTGGGGCCCCTTTTCGCGATATGTTTACGCCTAGTTTGCCTCTCCATATGAACGGCCCTGCTAAAAAAAGGTCTGACATTCTCACCTATAGTTTCTATAGCCGTGTCATGGAGGTCTTTAAGGGCCGACCTATCCCTGACTTTGGGGGGTGGGGGGGGGGTTTCAATGTTGTATGCGCTTTACAGTAGTACCATGTTTCATTAATCACACTATAGGCCTACACATCTGTTGGTGAGTACCAGATGAGAGCAGTCGACCAAATTTGTTTGCGATGATAGTCAATTTATTTAGTCTAATATCTCCTCTGTCCCCCACAACTTTCGGTCAATCACAAATTACGACAAGAGAAAACAAAGATAAATTTGTTCAAGTATTTTTACTTTGTTTTTTAAATACTTTTATTTTTAATGAATATTTAAAGAATGGTTCAAATGTATCAAGCAGACAGCAAACCACTTTGTAGCAGTCAAAAATAAAAGCATTTTCTGCCGGGCATTGACAGTAGCAGACGACAGTTATGAGACTCTCAGAACGAAATATAACGATTTATCATGATTGCTTAAAAATACGACAGGTTTGCCGAGCGCCATACTTTAACGACGTCATGGTTTGGCTGGCCTTTGACCTCTCACCTCTGTCCCATCTCTTACCGTCATATTTAATACCCGCAGCGTTCTTGCTAAGTCTGAAAGTACGGACATAATATCGAGCTGTTAGGATGGGCGTGAAATGTTTGCAAAGAGGTATTCATTCCCTAATTCATTACAAATGCTTCTAATTAGATATCTAAAATATGTTACCGTTGAAATTGTAATGAAGACAAAAAAAAATCGATGACATCACCTGATAAATATCTGGACACATACACAGTGGTGTAGCGAGCTTAACTAGCGCCCGGGGCACAATACCCACATTAGGGGAACAATTAGGAAGCGCCAATGAACGCAAGTAAAATGGATCTTTTTAGATCCCTTATTCGTACTTTTAGAAATTCCATAATTTCTTTAAGAAAGGAGAATTTCGATACAAAATTACTTCAAAATCTTTTTTTTTTCCCCTGAAGAATTTAACGACAATTTATTTTTTTTAAGTTAACTGATTCGCAATAATAAACGTGCAAAGTAAACACAATTCCACAACAAGCTGGATGAGGCGATCTAGTCTATATCTGTGATTTTAACACGTCATTTAATTAGGGAAATTGCACTTTATAAATTTACCCCATGCAGCGGCGTAGTGTGGGTTTCGGCCGCCCAGGGCGGAAGACGATTTTGCCGCCCTCTCATTTAGGTATTTCAATTTAATCTATACATTTTTGCCGCCCCTCCCACCTAAAAAGTAATAAAAAGTGCCGCTGGTGCGGACTGCACCCACCGCACCACCCTAGGTACGCCACTGACCCCATGTAATATACATATCTATCTGAACATATGAAATAAGTATTCCATTGATTTAACACCTAGGTGTTTATTTCCCAGACCAAGGGGAAATGCAAAAGCTTCTATTTAGAAGAATACTGCTATTGAAAACATAACAAACACACACACTGCACAACAAACAGTGACATACAAATGCACACAATTTAAGACATACATACATACATACATACACTCACTCTAAAGAACACCACACTCTCGCGAAACAAAACACGTGCTTTATTGCAACTTTCCCCTTCCCCCCCCCCCCACAAACCCAGAGCAACCAATCAAATTTCTCCACCAATCAGAGGGCCGGGAAATGTAATGTGTAAAGAGACATCATCCTTCGATTCACTGCGGGTCTGCGTCTCTTGGGTGTCGTCCAAACGACAAATACATTGGCTACATAGACGCCGGACAAATTTCAAGGTCGAGGATAGTAAATCAAACCCCCCCCCCCACACACACACCCTCATCTACATTTACACATACGCGGTATATATATATAACATGTACACACAAGCGAAGATAACACAGACACACGCGTATGTGGGACACGATTTGCCCACTATTATATTATTCTTCTTGTTATTTATTTAGATGCCAACGTGCTATTAATGTAAATACTCTATCACGCCATTCAGAGAATTCCAATGTATTGTTGTCTATCCACTGTGAATAAGGGATTCCTCACAAATGGAATAATTGTTTTATCTACTTAGAATTAGCGGCATTAAATGTAAGGCTTCTATTGATTTCTCTCATACCAGGCATTGAAGCCAACAAGAGCGTCGTCGTTTGTCTACTGGAGGTCGTCCCAATTATCAACTTTACATGTATAAACAGACCAGCACTTTTGTTTTTGAGTGGCCCCCTGGGTAATCTTTTGAAGCTGGGCCCCCCACCTCAAAACCGTGAAGTCACTTTTTTTTTTCCAAGTCCATTAAAACAGTGGTTTCCCAACCCCCCCCCCCCCCGGGCCGCAGACCGGTGCCGGTCCTTGGATCAAATGGCACTGGGCCGCCCAAGAAACATTAAATTATCTCCTTTTTTTATTATTTACTGTGGTGTATTTCTCTCTCGGGATTGTGCGACTTTAAATGGTCGAGAGATTAACCTGGAGCTGAGTGGCTGAGAGCGGAAGTGCCATTGTACATCAAGCAATCTAAAATATACATAATCAACGATCCTCTCCCTCTCCTCCCCCCCCCAACCAGACTGTAACCCTCCCCCACCCACCTCTCCTCCTGCCACCAGACTGTAGCCCCCCGCCCATGCCTACAGACCGACTACATGGAATGAGAAAGAAATAGATACCTATGAGAACGTGGAAGAGTGGAGGCACAAAGAAGAAATAAAATCAGTGGGTGGGGGGGGGCTATTTGAATGGGCCAATGATTGAGTGCTGGGGGGAAGTCTGAGAGTAGATTAGAGAAATATTTGAGTCTAGACCAAGGGACGGCCACCAGTAAGGTCGATGGGGGCCGCATTCAGTTGTTTTGTTTTTTTTTATTAGGAGAACAAAAAAAAAATACTTAAAAAATAGATCGACGCTGAGGTAAATTGAACAAAAGATTTAGTCAAGATATGGTCTCAAAGGGTGGGAGCTGGGGTACAATTGACTGCGTGTCACAGCATGCGGCTCTAGGGCTCATGATTGGCCGCCCCCCTGGTTTACAATAAAAACAGAACGCAGGTTAATCAAATATTGACATTTTAAAAAAAATCTAGTAGAATTTTATCCGGGCTAAGGATTATCCGGCCTTGGTATTTTTGTGTGTGTGTGTTGCATAGGTGTAGCAGAATATAAAAAAAATCTCCTGCTTATCCGGATTTGAATCATCCAGCATGTACATGCACCATATTAGACCGGATAATCCAGAGTAATGTCAAAGTTAATATGAAATGCACAGCAAAAGTAACTATTTAAAGAAGACAAAATGTATGTATTGTATGTTACGTGAAAACAACAAAGCGTGATTTTTACATTGAATTCAAATTGAATTCACAGTATATGTACTGTTTCATTCTGATATGTATTACGATGAACAGTTGCTGGGAGCTGGGATAGGTTTTTTTTTATTGCTGGCTTCCACGTTCCATCCATCATGGTTACAATAATACATTGACATAATGAGAGTACGACGTTCAGTGGCAAGACGCAGACACATTAGCGGCTCGCTCAGTTCTCTTAATCAATATAAATGAGTCAACTTAGTGACGCACACACACACACACACTCATTCACACACACACACACACACACACACTCTCATTCACTCACACAATTGCAGATCTCAATATCTGCCTGTGTGCACAACTACCTGTCTGTCTTTTAATATCTATCTATCTATCTATCTATCTATCTATCTATCTATCTATCTATCTATCTATCTATCTATCTATCTATCTATCTATCTATCTATCTATCTATCTATCTATCTATCATCTAATCATCTAACAACTATCTATCCAAATATATATCTATCTGTCAGGCTTTCTATCTATCCGCCAGTTTGCGTGCAAGTCTGCTTATCTTTCAACTAATCGATACAATCAGTCCTGTCGTTCATCCCATCCATCTCGATATAAATATAAATGCATACGTATTATACCAACAGATATATCTGAAATAAAAATGCCTGCAGCTACCAAGTCAAGTTCAGTGTCACACAAAGAGTGATTGCAAAACAAAGAACAACAACTCCAGTTTAAGACAAAGGACAACAACTCCAGTTTAAGACAAAGGACAACAACTCCAGTTTAAGACAAAGGACAACAACTCCAGTTTAAGACAAAGGACAACAACTCCAGTTTAAGACAAAGGACAACAACTCCAGTTTAAGACAAAGGACAACAACTCCAGTTTAAGACAAAGGACAACAACTCCAGTTTAAGACAAAGGGCAATAACTCCAGTTTAAGACAAAGGACAACAACTCCAGTTTAAGACAAAAATAGAATGTTGATTGTGTCAACTATAGACAAAAATGGCGACTGGAAGAGTCCAACAAGCGGTCTGAATTCAGGACTAAGACAATTTGTTGTCTTGTGACATTGTATTTCTAACTTTCTATCCATCTATCTTGTTTTTAGTTGCTTTTTTGTTTTTTGCCAGTCTATTATCTTGAGACTCTGGTGACAAATTCCTGGAAATTGTCTCCTCCCCGCTTAACCCCGTAACCCCCCCCTCCCCCCGGGCTCCCTAAAGTTTTAACCACATGAATAAACGTGTCGGACTGAGCAGCGCTGACCAATGCATGCCTGCATAAAACATGAGCACACACACGCACACACACACACACACACGCACACACACAAGCGCACACACAAGGCGCTTCCGCCTACGCGAGTCCAGTGTGAGGGTCAGTCTGGACGGTGCCAGGGAGACATTAAATCACAATCAAACTCAAAACTTTTTCATGGGGAGACACTTTTTTTTTTTTGTTTTTGGGTTTACAGGCATAATTTGGGGGGGGGGGGGGGGAGGGGGGGTGGCGGAAAGATTTAAAAAAAAAAAGAAACAAATAATTGACGAGGGAAATTATTCGCATTTCTTAAAGTAAATATAAACACACACACAATTGTATTGACAAGTATGTTGAACTAAAATGTTACCGTGTTATTGGTTGTTTTAACATTACTTTGTACTTTTGTTCGGTGGCTATAAGGGGGGAAAAGGGGGGGGGGGGGCGGGTGGGTTTTCAGAAGATTTGATTAGACACAACGTTAGTGACTGAACTTCAGAAAATATCGGCATATCAAGGCAACGTAACATTTGACCCCCCCCTAGCGCCTTCCCCCGTGTAGAGGGGAAAACTATGTTGCTAAGCTACCTCCCTCTCTCTCTCTATCTCCCCCCCACCCTAAATGCTTGGAATGAGGTTGGAAAAGATGGTTGGGGGGGGGGGGCTGGGAGTGGAGACAACTAATCTTACCATAAGGAAATTAATATTTAAAGTTAAATCTGGTTTAATATTGATACTTATCTCATCCCCCTCTCCCCCACCACCACCACCACCACCACCACCACCACCACCCCCATACTGTTGAATGGTGACCTAGTTCTAAAGACGAAGTGTTTTTTTTTTTGGGCTGGGCTCACTTCCTGGTGGGCCCACGTTACCATCTGAGTTAGGCTGGCACCAGGTACGAACTTAGGGCAGCAGCTCGCCGTAAGCTAAAAATGGATTTGGCAGCTCTTTAAATTATATCAAAGGGAACATAGATTAGCTGTGTCCATGTACAGGGGGTGGGGGTTGTCTAGCTGCAAATGACCAGGCCCCATCCAGTTCACTATTTTGTCGAGAGAAGATGACTTGACTCAGAGCCCTCCAAGCCAAAGAGTACGGCCCTGTGAGTAATATACATCTTATTCTAACGATATGCTGTCTGTATTCTGTATTTCATATTTATATTATTCTATCGATATGCTGTCTGTATTTCATATTTATATTATTCTAACGATATGTTGTCTGTATTTCACCGAATCAGAAGCAATACGAAAACAATATTTAATTTCTCTTTTTTTATTTGGTCCATTACGCAGTGAAAGAACTAGCAACTTTCTGCCATCCATTGAAAATTGTTTTATATTTTAGTCCTGGGTGTTATTACATTTTACAACATGCATTCTTGCATATCCGTTTGTATGGATAGGCCCGCTAGGCCACCACTTTAGGCCTCCAAAGTCAAAAGACCACCCCCCACCCACCATCCGTCCGTCCATAATGGTCAAATTTGATCTTTTCAGGGCCTTGACAAGTACTGCTAAATATCTCTACCATTCTGGTCCAGGGCACCCGAAAACCTAAATCCGGCTCTGATTTTTGGACATACTCTCCAACAACCGAAACTAGGCTATTCACATTTCATTTGATAAATTGGTGTAGAGAGTATATTTTGGTACCCATCACATCATTGGTCAGCCAGGCCGAACACAAAAGTACTCTTGTGGACACAAGTGGCACTCGTCTGTCCCTACGTGACGAGAACGCATTGACCAGCACGAGACGTAATGACCAGACTGTAGCTGTTTGCTAATCTGACCGGAACACTTCCCTTCACGTATGTCCAGTGAGCATCTTATTATTATTTTTTTTATATATGTACTGTAATCTCATTCTTAATGTTGACATATGCAGTACTGCAGCAGTACTCACACAATGGAAGGCTTTCTGTTTTAGCACTACATTAGATTACGGCGTAGACTCGCGGTTCTCAGACTTTTTCGCGAGTGTATCCCGAAAGGTGCGAAAAGTATGTCCGCCGTTACCTCCTCACACGGAGGGGGACCGATGGTCGTGCGGTAAAGCTCTCGACTGTCCGGGTTCGATCTCCGGTGAGGGCCAATTTATATTTCAGGCCATGGCCCAATCGGCTATGATGGGGATGAAAGAAGGGCACCATAAAAACCGTCTCGTTAGTGGTTTATAGGATCAAAGAGATTTCATCTCGTCCTTATAGGGATCCCTTACAGTGACTTCACACACCCCTCACATGAGAATTTTTTAAATTCTTGGTTGTGATAAAAGAAAATTATATGTCTCTGCGTATCCCTTGCATACGTTTTCACGTACCCCCATTGGCGTACGCGTACCAACGGTTGAGAATCGCTAGTATGAAACATTGATGAATACGAATATGATAACAAGTAACCTTACGAAATACTTTCTTTAAAATAATGCATTCTTTAATAGCAAATCCGTGGTAACTCTCACACATCCTCCGTAACATCCACCAACCACACACATTCTCCCGTTTAACATCAAGTGCATTCAAAATGCGCATCCCGATTCTTACACTCCATGTATAAGACACTTTCATTCGCCCTTTCGTTCAATGCTTACATCACAGATATACTATCTGTCATCATGGGCGTCGCTAGGAATTTTTCCAGGGGGGGGCAAAAATTTTCCGGGGGGGGGGGGCAAATAACAACTTTATGACATTTTTTTTTAATGTTTTTTTTATTTGACTTTTTTTTCCAAAATGTAGGGGGGGGCAAATGCCCCCTTGCCCCCCATGAATACGCCCATGTCTGACACGGATGCTATCTGTGACAGTTGACATATGCGGTACACGTGCAATGGAAATCTTTTATGGTTTAGCACTTTATTAGATTTCGGCATAGACTATGGTACCTGAGTTAAAGTTGGTGTAGTAAAGACAATCAATTGCCGGTAATAATATGAAGTGGCTACAAAAACAGACTCTAATCCTCATCTCCCCTTAAGGAATTCTTTACTCAGTGTAAAAACAGTGTACTTGTTCTAATGTATTGGCCTACACAATTCAACATTGTATTTCAATCTACGACAATCATCCATTCATTTACTTTTCCCCAATAAGAAGCGGAGAAATGAATAAAGTTATGGTCTATGCAAGGAGGCTGTTAAAATGCCAAGGAATTTGAAAGGAGACATAGGGGATTTAAGAGATAAACAGGAAGTGGACGGAACAATCTTATAATTATCACGGACTGACGTGATAGGGTCAGACATGTTCAGTCATAAGGACAAATTCTTTGGTCAACGAGTTATTATCACCAGAGTCCAGCCCATTGTCCGAATGTCTTCATATTTATACCCAGCGAGCGGCCCAAAAAGCAATTGTGCGACTGGTCGTCCTATTATTTTTTTTTGTCCTCCGGGCATGGCACTATTAGTTATTAGTCATCGCGTGTGCCAGTCACTGGAAGGAGAGGGGTGGGGGTAGGGACGGACAGGGTCCACTCATGCTTGTAGAACTCCCTCCCGTTGACAGTGCAATGACACAGACGATGGAACTTGTCCAGTACAGATGTTTTAGTTGAGAAGGTTATAACAGTCGTGGAGTTTTTCTCATTAGCTTGTTATAGGGTTAGCAGGTCTCGGTATTGTTGGTTTTTTTTTTAATATAGGGTATGGGTTGATATGTACTTTTTAAAAAACGTGAAAAAATACTGACCATATAGGGAAAAACAACTTTCAACTATACAACATTTCGCAAAATGTACTTTTGATATCTATCTATCTATCTATCTATCTATCTATCTATCTATCTATCTATCTATCTATCTATCTATCTATCTATCTATCTATCTATCTATCTATCTATCTATCTATCTATCTATCTATCTATCTATCTATCTATCTATCTATCTATCTATCTATCTATCTACCTACCTACCTACCTACCTACCTACCTACCTACCTACCTATCTATCTATCTATCTATCTATCTATCTATCTATCTATCTATCTATCTATCTATCTATCTATCTATCTATCTATCTATCTATCTATCTATCTATCTATCTATCTATCTATTTCGCTCTCTCTGTATATATATATATGTATATATATATATATGTATCTATCTATTCATCTTTCTATATATCTATCTATCTATCTATCTATCTATCTATCTATCTATCTATCTATCTATCTATCTATCTATCTATCTATCTATCTATCTATCTATCTATCTATCTATCTATCTATCTATCTATCTATCTATCTATATACCTACCTACCTACCTACCTATCTATCTACCTACCTACCTACCTACCTATCTATCTATCTATCTATCTATCTATCTATCTATCTATCTATCTATCTATCTATCTATCTATCTATCTATCTATCTATCTATCTATCTATCTACCTACCTACCTACCTACCTACCTACCTACCTACCTACCTACCTACCTACCTATCTATCTATCTATCTATCTATCTATCTATCTATCTATCTATCTATCTATCTATCTATCTATCTATCTATCTATCTATCTATCTATCTATCTATCTATCTATCTATCTATTTCGCTCTCTCTGTATATATATATGTATATATATATATATATATATATATATATATATATGTATCTATCTATTCATCTTTCTATCTATCTATCTATCTATCTATCTATCTAATGTTTCTTTCTATATATATAATGATTTTTCAACTGCTGGTCCCTCCAGACTATATGCCAGTTTTAGTTTTAAAAGTTTTTTTGAATTATATCTGCTGGATGAAGTTCACTAAACTGTTAATATTCAAGCCAAATAGTACACCGAGCATATTGATATATTGACACGTTGAGCACATATACCAGAGCAATTATACATAACACACAATAATGATCGAAATAACATGTTTGAGTGTTAAGTAAATTTGGAGACCCAATGCGAAAGGGTAGGGTATAAAATAGGTCCAGTGACTGTCATTGTCTTTTTGTAGTTAGGCTCTATTGATAAGTTGACTGTAAGAAACAAACAAACAAAAATGAATTTCAAGCTTTTTTTAATACACAAAGAGAGAGAGAGAGTGTGTGTGTGTGTGTGTGTGAGAGAGAGAGAGAGAGAGAGGATAGAGAGAAAGAGAGAGAATAAAATGACATGTAAACTGGTGTCGTTTGGCTTCTCAAACTGTGGATTCTCCATGACAACAACGTATGTGATTTTAAACCCGCACCGAAGCCAAGGTTTCTGTTAGACTGAACACACATAACAGGTTTCGCGCCATTGAACATATAACGGGTTTTTGTGACATTGTACATATAACGAATTTTTGTGACATTGTGCATATAACGTGTTTTTGTGACATTGTACATATAACGGGTTTTTGTGACATTGTGCATATAACGTGTTTTTGTGACATTGTACATATAACGGGTTTTTGTGACATTGTACATATAACGAATTTTTGTGACATTGTGCATATAACGTGTTTTTGTGACATTGTACATATAACGGGTTTTTGTGACATTGTACATATAACGAATTTTTGTGACATTGTGCATATAACGTGTTTTTGTGACATTGTACATATAACGGGTTTTTGTGACATTGTACATATAACGAATTTTTGTGACTTTGTGCATATAACGTGTTTTTGTGACATTGTACATATAACGGGTTTTTGTGACATTGTACATATAACGAATTTTTGTGACATTGTGCATATAACGTGTTTTTGTGACATTGTACATATAACGGGTTTTTGTGACATTGTACATATAACGAATTTTTGTGACATTGTGCATATAACGTGTTTTTGTGACATTGTACATATAACGGGTTTTTGTTACATTGTACATATAACGTATTTTTGTGACATTGTGCATATAACGTGTTTTTGTGACATTGTACATATAACGGGTTTTTGTGACATTGTACATATAACGAATTTTTGTGACATTGTGCATATAACGTGTTTTTGTGACATTGTACATATAACGTGTTTTTGTGACATTGTACATATAACGAATTTTTGTGACATTGTGCATATAACGTGTTTTTGTGACATTGTACATATAACGGGTTTTTTGTGACATTGTACATATAACGAATTTTTGTGACATTGTGCATATAATCGTGTTTTTGCGACATTGTACATATAACGGGTTTTTGTGACATTGTACATATAACGAATTTTTGTGACATTGTGCATATAACGTGTTTTTGTGACATTGTACATATAACGGGTTTTTGTGACATTGTACATATAACGAATTTTTGTGACATTGTGCATATAACGTGTTTTTGCGACATTGTACATATAACGGGTTTTTGTGACATTGTACATATAACGAATTTTTGTGACATTGTGCATATAACGTGTTTTTGTGACATTGTACATATAACGGGTTTTTGTGACATTGTACATATAACGGGTTTTTGTGACATTGTGCATATAACGTGTTTTTGTGACATTGTACATATAACGGGTTTTTGTGACATTGTACATATAACGGGTTTTTGTGACATTGTACATATAACAATGTTTCTCGAACTACTGAAGATTTGCCTGGGGTTTGCGGCGATCAACAGAAACATTTCTCTTTTCGGGCAATTGACACGTGAACTGTTTGTGTGACACCCCCCCCCCCCCCGTCCCCTTTTCTTCCAGAGTTCACAGCCAGTGGTATCTTTTTGAAGTGCGCACAGGCTCTGGCAATAGATATTGGATTAAAACAAAAATATGAGAACCACTGTTGTTTAGTGAATAGGTTTAACAATAAATAGGTTCAACAATAAATAGGTTCAACGATAAATAGGTTCAACAATAAATAGGTTCAACAATAAATAGGTTCAACGATAAACAGGTTCAACAATAAATAGGTTCAACGATAAATAGGTTCAAGAATAAATAGTTTCAACGACAAATAGGTTCAACGATAAATAGGTTCAACAACAAATAGTTTCAAAGATAAATAGGTTCAACAATAAATAGGTTCAACTAGAGGTCAAGCATATATAATATAAATACCTAAATATCCAAAACCTATCGCACCAAAAAAAACCTCCTGTCCCCCCCTCCCCCCTCCCCCCCCCATCACCCCGGTTAGATTAAAAAGTTTCTGAATGTTATGTCTGTATTTCTGCATCGGGCTTTATGAATATTTCATTGGAATGCCTCGTGCACTTTCCCGCCAAAAAGAAACAAGGGACAACAGCACTAAGTCCTACATGTCATCTAAACCGGCGGGGTGGGGTTCAAACATCTGACAGAATATAACAGGGTTTGGAGAGAGCCGAGTGGTTCTCTTTCATTTCATCACATGACCCCTGTACACTTGGTGTCTGGAAAATACAATTGTCGTAATGTAAAAGTGGGTAATGTAAACAAACCATTGTAAGAAGAACACATGACGTTATAACAGACAAAGTTGTTTGAAATTATTTGAAAGTTGTAGCAATAAAGAGAATAATTTAATCATACTTTATTTTTTGTTGCTTCTTGTCATTTTATTTCTATTGAAGTGCCTAAAAAATTCGATTTCAGTGGCTATAAATTCAATTTCAGTGGCTTTAAATTCCATTTCAGTGGCTATAAATTCCATTTCAGTGGCTATAAATTCCATTTCAGTGGCAATAAATTCCAATTCAATGGCTGTGAATTCCATTTCAGTGGCTATAAATTCCATTTCAGAGGCTATAAATTCCAATTCAATGGCTGTGAATTCCATTTCAGTGGCAATAAATTCCATTTCAGTGGCTATAAATTCCATTTCAGAGGCTATAAATTCCATTTCAGTGGCAATGAATTCCATTTCAGTGGCTATAATCCATTTCAGTGGCAATAAATTCCAATTCAATGGCTGTGAATTCCATTTCAGTGGCTATAAATTCCATTTCAGTGGCAATAAATTCCTATTCAATGGCTGTGAATTCCATTTCAGTGGCTATAAATTCCATTTCAGTGGCTATAAATTCCATTTCAGTGGCTATAAATTCCATTTCAATGGCTGTGAATTCCATTTCAGTGGCTATAAATTCCATTTCAGTGGCTATAAATTCCATTTCAGTGGCAATAAATTCCAATTCAATGGCTAAAACTTACATTTCAGTGGCTTAAAATCCATTTCAGTAGCAATAAATTCCAATTCAATGGCTAAAACTTACATTTCAGTGGCTACCATTTACTTCAATAGAGACACCTTGATTCAGATTCTCGTTAAGCTCAATATTTTAGCTTTGAGAACCACTGTACAGACACTATGATTGAAAAACTTTAACCCAGTAACTTGTTGTGTGTAAAGTACAGAGTCATCGGCAAATTGTATTTTAAATTCAATCGTACTTTCTGGGGAAAACAATACACATCTACACAATTGGTCACTTTCAAAATGAAAGAAAACAAAAAAGAGAGATCAGGTTAAAATAAAACATTCTCAAAGTGTGGGTAACAGACGACATTAAGGTAAACTTTCAGATGGATAAACCATGTATGAATATTTACAGTCTATATCTTTCTATGTAACATACATATATATAGTTGTGTCAGTAGAAGCCTCGGGCGCATAGGAAAATGTTGGTCCCTTTTGAAAATTTGAAAGACATACTGAAGGAATTAGAATATGGCCCCCCCCACCAAATATTCGGCCCTTACATCCGCCTCAGGTAATGACCATTTTAATGTTTTTCATTTATTGGAGTTTTTAATTTTACAAATAGATGGCAACAAACAACTAACAACAAACAACAATGAAAAACATTTTTCATGATGGGTCGCGAGGCGTTCAAGTTTGAGAACCAATGGCCTGAAGAGGTTTGGGGTGGGAGGGAGGTACGTTCAGTATGTTCCAGGTTACGGTTGCGTTGCATCGGCAGTATCAGGGGAGGGAGGTACGTTCAACGCGTTCCAGGGTACGGCAGTGTTACACCCCAGTATCAGAGAGACACCGCTGTTGTGTATGACTCCTGAATGTCGGTGAAAGGTCAATGAGTGCTACAGAGTTTGTGTGGTCAGTGCAGTGTCCGAAAATAGCCTCAGGGTAACTGCAGCTGTCGTGCTCACCAGAAATTAAAAAAAAAAAAGAAGTAATAAGTAGCGTGTCAAGACCACGTGACTTTTCCATTGGCCAATGAGAGTTGAACATTGTCAACACGGATAAGTAAGTTGTATAAATACGATTTAGGTAGACGGATTATAGTATGTTGTTAGAGTAAGCGAAAAATCGTTTACTTCGTCACATAAAAAAAAATGAATCTATGTTTTACACGAAGTAAACAAAACAAACGCACACATTTTTTTTTGATCTCCGTAAAGATTACACCTTCATCACGTTCTAATGCATAGTATGGGTGACGCCCCCTGTCAGGTTGAGATGGAAACAACTTGGATTTCTGTAAGCTTGTATTTCTCATTGTGCTCATCTTTCATCCCCCATCATATCCGATAGTGCAGAGGCCTTTGGAGGCACACACGGGATATATATATATATATATATATATATATATATATATATATATATATATATATATATCGGGGATGTTAGCCATGACTTGAAATATCCATTGGTTCTCGAACCAGAGACCCTCAGATCTTCAGTCGAACGCTTTACAGCTCGACCACCCGCCCCTATTTCTAATCAACAGTAGAAACATTTAATTGTTTCACTCCAGACGCGATAGAAACTTTTGTTTCCTATTCCAAAGTAAGATGCTGATGACCTCTGTTAGTTGAAATTTCAAATTTAAACTATTTCACCTGCTGGACTAACATCAAATACAACTCTAATAACGAAAACACATTAAAGCTTTTTTTTTAAATTATACACGTTACACCAGCGTTTCTCAAATTTCTTCCATTATGTACCCCATTTTTAATTTCACCCCAAAATAAAAATAAAAAAATAATTCCAGTGAAATATTCCGCCCCATCGAGTTCCATCATGTTAGAGATGAAGTTTGATCTCAAAAATTTTCTTTCAAAAATTTGTTTATTTATTTGTTATTTTTATTTATTTTTTTGTTATTTTGAAATAAATTGGATACCTCGTATGTCGGCTTGGTTTATGTCATTGTATTTCTTGAACCAAAATAAAAAAAATACGCCATATTGAAAGATTCTTTAAAGAGCCGTTCTTCTGGGTAGGCCAACTAGGCAGTCCACAAGGCCCCCCCCCTAAGTCGGACCTTTTATTTAGAAAACCACAAGGAAGGGCAGTCTGGGTGCTAGTAAGGGCCCCCATGTTAAAATGTCTAAACAGTTATCAAAGGAGCCCGCAAGTATCAAGATTATTAGGGGCCTAATATTTGCAAGCATTTTGTTTTTCTAGGGGCCCCCAAAATTACTATTTCTTATAGCTCCCAAATGTAGCTTGCCCAAAGGCCTACAAAGGTACAAGTGTCTAGGGCCCTTTAATGTCCTTTTGCTGAGTACACCTGATGTACCTTTTCCCGGATCCATCCCAAATTCGTAAGATTTTTTTTTTGACACTACAATTATATTTTTTTGTTGTTTTTCATGCAGGATATTGTTTCGGCTTTGTATGTCTACGCCATGGATAGCATACACACATGCACTACAACTACGTCCATGCGCAAACCCACATGCGCAGACGTAAACACACAAAGCAGCTGGTAACGCCTAAGCCTACCTTTTTTTTTGACCTCCAGTGCAGCTGGTTCATCGCGGTCACATCCATGGATGTATTGACAGCCTGTCTGGCAGACCCCGGCGGGGTTGTTTCCCCCCCCCCCCACCGCCCCGCCTTGAAAGTATCTTGCCAAAACAAATGTCATTGTTGTGCTTGTAAGAACCAGACAGAGCTTTAAGCGTTAACGGCTTTGTCTACCTGTCAATCAATCAAAACACGTAACACTGGAGTTTACTCGTTACATACATGTATCCCACTTTCAGAAAGGAGGTTAACAGAATTACGGGCCTTTGGCGAAAACCAGGGGCTGATCAGAGGCGGACTAAGGTTTATTAAGGTCCCGTGCGTGAAGGATAATATATGGGGTCCCTAAAACAGATAGGAAACAGGCTGAAAAAGAATCAGGCTGAACAAGAAACAGGCTGAAAATAAAATGTACTGAACAAAAAATTGTCTGAACAAGAAATAATTTCCTTTTACATATCGGATTTCTGATTAATTCGGGGCTCCAGGCTTAAGCCAGGTGACGCCTCTTTGACAGATTTTTTTACGGCAACCTCTCACGAGAATGAAATGTTGGTGTTTGTCCTGGGACACGAAGTGCAAGTGTCAAGTAGGCGCATGCGTAGGAAATAGATTGTGTGCACATTACAGATTCATATCGAGCGGACCAATCCTATATAAAACATAAAACCAACTGGTCACAACTGGAATATCTTTACTATTGATGGGGGAAAAAGTACATCAAACAAATCGAGAGATGAGTGATCCGACTTATTGGCACGTTCGTTAAAAGTCCTAGCCCCGGATACTTCTAGTTGTCTGTGTCTTGTGTGGTACTTCAATATACATTGCAGCCGGTGTCGTGCATGGGTGAACTCAAACGAGTTAAAATCACGAGTTAACTCACGAGGAGTGAGTTGAGAGTTCGAATCAAATCATTTTTGGGTGACTTTGCGCTACACTGATTGCAGCTTTGGCTATTGGGATTAAGCCGAAAGGTATTAATAGTTGTCATTGGGCTATGAGGAAATCTTGTCATTCTCATAGGGCTCGGGTGGCAACGCTTGACGCCGATGACAACCGTGTGACGTCGATGAGAGCCCTGTGACGTCGACTCGAGCCGCAAGACGTCGATGAGAGGCACACGAGGCCTAACAAGGAACAGATCGTGTTTCACGTTTTCACAGATCAAAACATTCTCAGATGTAGGTAGCAGAGATGAGCGGACAGCGGACGCGTCCGCTTGCGGACGCAGATCCGCAGACTTTTCCGAATCCGCGGACTGACAGCGGACGCTTCGTATGGTTAAGTTGCGGACTCGCGGACTGACGCGGATCTTCTTTAGCTTTACCATAAAAAATTTCAAGTCATTTAAACAGCTAAATTTCAGCAATGCGGACGCGCAGACTGACTGCGGACCAATATTATAAGATTCTGCGGACGCGGACGCGGATCATTGATAGAAATTCGCGGACGGACGCGGACGCTAAATTTCAAGATCCACACACCTCTGGTAGATAGTGAGACATGAGTCTGTTATCTAAGAATGATTTAAAACAAAAAAAAAAAAAAATTCCAAATTAAATTCCTATCCCAGAATCCTCAACTTTTGGCTGAACTTGATTTCAGATTTGATTTATGTAGCAGCTGCTACAATGTAATTGAAACTTTATGTCTATCTGGGAACAGAAAAAAAAAGATAACAGCAGCAATAATACTACTTGTTATTTCAGGAGAACAGACGCTCCAGTTCGAATGACTAATTTGACCTCATTGTAATGTCTATAAATAGAACCACGCGCTTGATGTAAGACAAGGTTATGATCAGTAGAAAAATCTAAATATGGAATCTCAAAAAGAGTCCAATCATTTTTTATTTACGTGCAGAAAATATTAAATGACAAGTGAAAACCAATTTAGAAACAATGCTAAGAAACTTTGCAAACATGGCACATTTATACTACCGGAACTGTCAATCATATATATATATATATATATATATATATATATATATATATATACTAGTTGCAAGTACCCGGCTTTGCCCGGGTTTAAAATAAGGTTTTCTGTTTACCTTCTGTTTTCTCCCTACCCCCTCTCTCGCTTCATCTCTCTCTCCCTTCCTCCCCCTCTCTCCCTTTCCCTCCCTCCCTCTCCCTCCCTCTCTCCCATCTCCCTCTCTCCCCTCTCCCCCTCCTTCTCTCCCACCGTCCATCCTCCCTCCCTCTCTCTCCCTCCCTGCCCCCTCTTTCTCTTTATCTCTTCCTCCCATTTCTTCCATCCTCTCCTTCTCTCCCTCCCTCCCCTCTCTCCCTCCCTAACCCCTCTCTCCCTCCTTTCTCCCTCCCTCCCCTTTCCATCTCTCTCTCCCTCCCCCTCTCTCCCCCTTCCTCCCTCCCTCAATTCTCTCTCTCCCTCCCTGCCCCCTCACTCTTTATCTCTCTCTCTCCCTCCCTCTCTCCCACCCCCTCTCTCTCTCCTTTCCTTTCTCTATCCCTTTCCCCCTGCTCCCTCTCCCATCTCCCTCTCCCCCTGCTCCCTCTCCCATCTCCCTCCTTTTCTCCCCCTGTCCATCCCCCTCCCTCCTCTCTCCCCCTCCCTCCCTCCTACCCTCCTTTCTCTCTCTCTCCTCCTGCCCCCTCTCTCGCTTTCTCTTTCTTTATCTCTCTCTCCCTCCTCTCTCTCTCTCTCTCTCTCTCTCTCTATATATATATATATATATATATATATATATATACTTATTATTATGGCTTCACACTTCTTCTAAAATCCTTCTTCATTCCTTTATCTTCCTCAAACTGTACAAATCAGAGAGCATGAAAAAACATCAACAATTCTTTGCATCACAAAGGCACAATACAGCACCAGCGCGCAAGTTCTATTCGAACATCGGGAAATGACGTCACAGAGGAATTTTATTTATGGCGCCGTCGAGATTACTTTAATATAGTAAAATACTAAAATAAAAAAAAATTAATTACAATTAAACTACCCATCGAGATGAAACGAAATCTGTCCTATAACCTTCCCCATGTAATTATGTGTATGTGTAACAAATTTCATTATTTGGTTATCTGGATCTTGAGTTATAAGGGAACAGACAGACAGACAGACAGACAACAAATGCCTCTTATAAGTATAGAGATACTAGTTGCAAGTACCCGGCTTTGCCCGGGTTTAAAATAAGGTTTTCTGTTTACCTTCTGTTTTCTCCCTACCCCCTCTCTCCCTTCCCCTCTCTCTCCCTCACTCCCCCTCTCTCCCTTTCCCTCCCTCCCTCTCCCTCCCTCCCTTCCATCTCTCTCCGTCCCTCTCCCATCTCCCTCTCTCCCCTCTCCCCCTCCTTCTCTCACCCCGTCCATCCTCCTCCCTCCTCCTTCCCTCTCTCTCCCTCCCAGCCCATCTTTCTCTTTATCTCTTCCTCCCATTTCTCCCATCTTCTCCCTCTCTCCTTCCTTCCCCTCTCTCTCCCTCCCTAACCCCTCTCCCTCCTTTCTCCCTCCCTCCCCTTTCCACCTCTCTCTCTCCCTCCCCCTCTCTCTCCCTCCCTGCCCCCCTCACTCTTTATCTCTCTCCCTCCCTCTCTCCCACCCTCTCTCTCCCTCCCTCCCCTCTCTCTCTCTCCCTACCCCCTCTCTCCCTGCCTTCCTTTCTCTCTCCCTCTCCCCCTGCTCCCTCTCCCCTGCTCCCTCTCCGATCTCCCTCTCCCCCTTCTTTTCTCCCCCTGTCCATCCCCCCTCCCTCCTCTCTCCCCTCCCTCCCTCCTACCCCTCCTTTCCTCTCTCCCCCTGCCCCCCTCTCTCTCTCTCTCTATATCTCTCTCTCTTTATCTCTCTCTCCCTTCCCCCCTCTCTCTCTCTATATGTATATACTTATTATTATGGTTTCACACTTCTTCTAAAATCCTTCTTCATTCCTTTACCTACCTCAAACTGTACACATCAGAGAGCATGAAAAAACATCAACAATTCTTTGCATCACAAAGGCACAATACAGCACCAGCGCGCAAGTTCTATTCGATCATAGGGAAATGACGTCACAGAGGAATTTTATTTATGGCGCCGTCGAGATTACTTTAATATAGTAAAATACTAAAATAAAAAAAAATTAATTACAATTAAACTACCCATCGATATGAAACGAAACCTGTCCTATAACCTTCCCCATGTAATTATGTGTATGTGTAACAAATTTCACGTTATTTGTTTGTCTGCATCTTGAGTTATAAGGGAACAGACAGACAGACAGACAGACAACAAATGCGTCTTATAAGTATATATATATATATATATATATATATATATATATATATATATATATATAAGCGATTTGGGCTCTGCGTTAAATCGAAAGTAAAGAATTAATACAACAGTATTCCAGTTTAAAATACACTCATGAAAAAATCGGATCTGCCCGAAACCAAAAATAACCTAGCCTACCGATCAAGCCTAAAGGGGATATAACTCTATGCAAAGGTTTTGCAGGGTACAGCTAGTATATATATATATATATATATATATATATATATATATATATATATATATATATATAAAAAATAAAAAAGTTTGGTGTTGCTGTTTTTTTTTTACCTCGTATCTAGGGCCACACCTACGGTGGACTCCCCAGAGCAAGAGAAAGGTTAGCCGCCCACCTGATGAAGTTCTCTCAAATAGAAAATGAAGTGCTGAAACCTGACCCCAAAAAAGTCTCCCAAAAAAAAAAAACAGAGTCCGCTGACGAGTTATTACCGATGTCCTTTGCTCGGCAAGGCCTCCATGGAATTAAGTCGGTCAGTTCTTGGGTAAAGAAAAACGTAAATATTTAGATGCATCAGTTTAGTGTGTTCAAAATTAATAGTGTGCGTGAAGTCCCTGCAAGGATGAGATGAAATCTCTTAGGTTTCCTAAAAACCACTAATATGACGGTTTTTATGGTGCCCTTCTTTCATCCCCACCATAGCCGATAGTGCAATGACCATGGAGGAACCACCGGAGATATAGCGGGGAACTAAGCTGAGACCTGAACAATTTCTTTGGTCCTCAAAGGAAATCGAACCAGGTACCTTCAGGTCGTTAGTCGAAAGCTTTACCACACGACCATCCGTCCCCGTAAAAAAACAACAACTAATGGTGGAGCTAGCCAAAGATGATAAATGCACAGAAGATATTTTGTGCCAAAGATAAATCATAAGTAGGTACAACAGGGGACGAATGTTTGATCGTAAAAGCGCTTGATTGTAGACCTGGTTCGATCTCAGGTGAGAGAACCGATGGAATTTTTCAGGTCATGGTGAAAGTTCATTCCATGTCTCTGTGGCTATTACACTTCCGGTTGTGGTGGAGATGAAAGAAGGGCACCATAAAAACCGTCCCATCAAATGATTTAAAGGATCTAAGATATTTCTTCTCATCCTAACAGGGACTTACCACTTACAGAATATACTGGGATACGTGAGGGGGGGGGGGGGAAGGGAAGAGGAGAGGAGGGCGAACTGAACATTTGATAGAGGCCTAGAACATTTTTAGGCCCGGTCGTTTTTTCATTCAGTCGAAATTTAAATGACAGATTGAAAAAAAATGGAGGTGGGTTGGGGGCTTAATTTTTCATAGATTGTCCCGGGGGGGGGGACACGTTAGGGATTGATTGATGAATCTCCGGCGACGTTCCTGCTGGCATGAGTATCACTAGGGAGGAGCGGCACTTATACTCTGCCGCAAGCAGACTGTACAGGTGCTTAAAGTGGGGATAGGGGTGTTGGATCAAAAACCTGGGCGAAGTTATGGTTCGTTGTGAGAGATGTGAAAAGAACAATACAAAAAAACCTCACTCCATCCCAAACCCCCCCCCCCCCCCCCCCCAACATCTACAAATCTTATCTTGGTGAGAACCTCTTTAGACATTAATCAGTGGCGTTCGCCCTCCTTCCTTCCTTCCTCCCCCCCCCCCTCCAAAAAAAAAAGTCTATACATAGTAGACTCTCGTCTATCCGGCCTACCGTGTCGAGAGTGCATGTCGTATCCAGCCAACTCAAGGTATGCCCGTGTTCTTCAATAAACACATTTCTGACTCGTCTTGTTTTATTAAAAAACAACAATAACAAACAAAAACAAAACAAAGCAAACACACAAACAAACACACAAACACACTGACATCCCTTTTATAATGAAATCCCTCATTTATTCACCATTTTATGACGGATAATAATTTGAAACCGGATAGTAAAGAAGACCGACAGTCGCGAACAAGTTAATAAGGGCTGGTGGAAACAATATTTTTTCAGTGATGTTCGGATAACACCCGTCCCCCCCCCACCCTAAATGTCGTAAACATCAGGTGCACTCTCTGGTGAGGAAAAGTAAAAAAAGATGGTGCACTTTAACCTTTGACCCATGAACTAAATGATGTAAATACCGGAACAAATTCCAAAGATGTACTCTGGCAATGCGGGAGACATTAGGTGGCTGCACGCACACAGTTATGGGTACGTACAGTGCACAAGAAGTAGGAAACAAGTGTCAAAACAGGTTTTGGAAACTTTTAAATAAACAATAACACTGTTTTAACCATACAGTGTTGAGAGTAACACAGAGAAACAGAGCAAAACAGAGAAACAGTGGTAGTAGATAGCACTCGTTACATTGTAAATTAATGGCCAGTTTGTTTGTCCCAGCAGGGGTACCGACCGTTACATGTACACAATTTATTGGAGTTTAGTGACATATATATTGTATTAGTTCACAGACGTAATGTATTGTGAGATATATTGCATTAGTTCACAGACGTAATGTACTGTGAGATATATTGTATTAGTTCATAGACGTAATGTATTGTGAGATATTTTTTGTATTAGTTCACGGACGTGATGTATTGTGAGATATATTGCATTAGTTCACAGACGTAATTTATTGTGAGATATATATTGCATTAGTTCACAGACGTAATGTATTGTGAGATATATTGAAATAGTTCACAGACGTAATGTATTGTGAGATATATTGTATAGGTTCATAGACGTAATGTATTGTGAGATATATTGTACTAGTTCATAGACGTAATGTATTGTGAGATATATTTGTATTAGTTCATGGACGTGATGTTTTGTGAGATATATTTGTATTAGTTCATGGACGTGATGTTTTGTGAAATATATTGTATTAGTTCACAGACGTAATGTATTGTGAGATATATTGTATAAGTTCAAAGACGTAATGTATTGTGAGATATATTGTATTAGCTCAAAGACGTAATGTATTGTGAGATATATTGTATTAGTTCATAGACGTAATGTATTGTGAGATATATTTGTATTAGTTCATGGACGTGATGTTTTGTGAGATATATTTGTATTAGTTCATGGACGTGATGTTTTGTGAGATATATTTGTATTAGTTCATGGACGTGATGTTTTGTGAAATATATTGTATTAGTTCATGGACGTGATGTTTTGTGAAATATATTGTATTAGTTCACAGACGTAATGTATTGTGAGAAATATTGCATTAGTTCACAGACGTAATGTATTGTGAGATATATTGTATTAGTTCATAGACGTAATGTATTGTGAGATATTTTTTGTATTAGTTCACGGACGTGATGTATTGTGAGATATATTGCATTAGTTCACAGACGTAATGTATTGTGAGATATATTGTACTAGTTCATAGACGTAATGTATTGTGAGATATATTGAAATAGTTCACAGACGTAATGTATTGTGAGATATATTGTATTAGTTCATGGACGTAATGTATTGTGAGATGTATTGTATAGGTTCATAGACGTAATGTATTGTGAGATATATTGTACTAGTTCATAGACGTAATATATTGTGAGATATATTTGTATTAGTTCATGGACGTGATGTTTTGTGAGATATATTTGTATTAGTTCATGGACGTGATGTTTTGTAAAATATATTGTATTAGTTCATGGACGTGATGTTTTGTGAAATATATTGTATTAGTTCACAGACGTAATGTATTGTGAGATATATTGTATTAGTTCACAGACGTAATGTATTGTGAGATATATCGCATTAGTTCACAGACGTAATGTATTGTGAGATATATTGCATTAGTTCACAGACGTAATGTATTGTGAGATATACTGTATTAGTTCACAGACGTAATGTATTGCGAGATGAAATGTATTGTGAGATTTAAATAGTACCTGGTACACGTGCAAGCGGAAAGTAAACAAGAAAACAAAGACACGAACGACTAGACCCACCACGGCATCATCATCATCATCACCATTATCACCATCATCATCACCATCATCATCATCCCCATCATCATCACCATCATCATCATCACCATCATCATCATCATCACCATCATCATCATCATCATCACCATCATTATCACCATCATCATAATCACCATCATCACCATCATCACCATCATCGTCATCATCATCATCATCACCATCATCACCATCATCACCATCATCATCACTTTCATCATCATCACCATCATCACCAATACGCTACCAACACGCTGAAGCATACAGTTTATTGATTGATACCAACACGCTGAAGCATACAGTTTATTGACTGCTACTAACACGTTGAAGCATACAGTTTATTGATAGCTACCAAGACGCTGAAGCATACAGTTTATTGATAGCTACCAAGACGCTGAAGCATACAGTTTATTGATAGCTACCAAGACGTTGAAGCATACAGTTTATTGACTGCTACCTGCTACGTGGCGTTCACAGTGCACGTTCAACGACAGTCGTAATGAATGCACAATGTATAGTTTGTAAAGGACACTCGAGGAAATGTTCAATCCATTAGTGTGAGTAATTCTACTGAATATACTACTCCCTCCCCCCCCCACACACACAGACACCCTCTCACAGCGCACTGTCGCTACACGGTGTGTCTCTAATGAGCATTGATCTGTTGTAACGATCATGGTGCGAGAGTACGCCATCACTGTGTAATCACCCTCTTTATTGCCTACATAGCTATGGCGCTGGAGCACCTGCCAATGGTGGTGCATTCTAGAAAAAAAGTGTTTCGTATTGAATTATTGAGATACTGTTACATTCTAAATATTAAATGTGGCAATATTTCAATTTTATACCAAAAAAATACATGGCATTTAAGAAAACTGGTTAGATTATAGCTGTAAATCTATGTTTTCGCTGTTTACCTATGAAGTCAGAATAATTTAAAACTATAAAAATCTACTACAATTCAACAACTGTCAATTATGGCTTTATTTCAATTTAACAAGTCTGGCATATTTTTAACCAGAAATTTTAATCTAGCTGCACTTCAGCATGCACATACCAACTGTGCATGAAAGTCATACAACTTGGCGACAACCAAACGTATTTTTAAAATTATCGAACTTCATTTCAGCAAGGTCATGTCTTTGATGTACATCTAACATGCCATCCCTTAAACAGATTGGTAAATGTTTCTAAACAGTGGCGCAACCAGGGGGGGCAGGAGGCTCAAGCCCCCCCCCCCCGACCAAATCATCAATACATATTTTACAATATAAAGTTACTAAAAAGACTGTCAAACTGTCTTTTTTCAATATGTGAGCCCCCCCACTCAGCACTTTTTGCTGGTTGCGCCACTGTTTCTAAACCTTTCACATTTTATGTCTGGATTATTATATTTTTATTTTCGGTAAATATTTCCCTAACTTCCATTTAGAATAAATCGATTTGCACTATACCCCCGGCGAAATCAATCCAAAAGAGATAAAATCAAACCAGAAAAGTTTTTTTTTTTTTTAAATTTAATTTACTGTTTTTTTTAATGAGTTACTGAAAGTTTGTAAATAAATGGAAAGTTTTAATCCATTGAAATATGTATGGACAGAAATAGATAAAGACATAGATATGTATGGACAGAAAAATGTAAAGACAGAAATATGCATGGACATAAATATGTAAAGACATAAATATGTATGGACAGAAATATGTATGGACAGAAATATGTATGGACAGAAATATGTATGGACAGAAAAATGTAAGGACAGAAATATGCATGGACAGAAATATGTAAGGACAGAAATATGCATGGACAGAAATATGTATGGACAGAAATATGCATGGACAGAAATATGTAAGGACAGAAATATGCATGGACAGAAATATGTATGGACAGAAATATGTATGGACAGAAATATGCATGGACAGAAATATGTAAGGATAGAAATATGCATGGACAGAAATATGTATGGACAGAAATATGCATGGACAGAAATATGTAAAGACAGAAATATGTATGGACAGAAATATGTAAAGACAGAAATATATAAAGACAGAAATATTTATGGACAGGAATATGTAAAGACAGAAATATGTATGGATAGAAATATGTATGGACAGAAATATGTATGGACAGAAATATGCATGGACAGAAATATGCATGGACAGAAATATGCATGGACAGAAATATGTATGGACAGAAATATGTAAAGACAGAAATATGCATGGACAGAAATATGTAAGGACAGAAATATGCATGGACAGAAATATGTATGGACAGAAATATTTATGGACAGAAATATGTATGGAGAGAAATATGTATGGACAGAAATATGCATGGACAGAAATATGTATGGACAGAAATATGTATGGACAGAAATATGTAAGGACAGAAATATGCATGGACAGAAATATGTAAGGACAGAAATATGCATGGACAGAAATATGTATGGACAGAAATATTTATGGACAGAAATATGTATGGATAGAAATATGTATGGACAGAAATATGTATGGACAGAAATATGCATGGACAGAAATATGTATGGACAGAAATATGTATGGACAGAAATATGTATGGAAAGAAATATGTATGGACAGAAATATGTATGGACAGAAATATGCATGGACAGAAATATGTATGGACAGAAATATGTATGGACAGAAATAGGTATGGACAGAAATAGGTATGGACAGAAATATGTATGGACAGAAATATGTAAAGAAAGAAATATGTATGGACAGAAATATGTAAAGACAGAAATATGTATGGACAGAAATATGTATGGACAAAAATGAAAGTTAAAAGCCGAGTGTACAGTATTTGAGAATATCCAATGGACCGTCTATTGTCACGGTTCTCAATCGTTGTTACACCCCAAAGGGTAGGGAAACCTTTTTATTTTAAACTTGATTTGAAACAGTTTCAATGTATGAGGACTAATTGGGAAATTCTCAAACTAGTCACACCAAGTTGGGTTATTACATTGAGGTTTTTCGGTCAGATAATTTAAGTGTATAAATAAGATCTCCAAAGAATGCAACAATACTACTAAAACTGAAGTCAATATCTTTTGAGATAATTTTTGTTTCTAGAGGAATGCACAAATTTGATTTGTTTAAAACACCGCACCATACTATTCCTTGACACTCTTATGAAGGCCGCAGATATATTTTAAAAGGCCGCATGAGGCCTTTAAGGGGGGCGCGGTTGCCCAACCTTTGTCCTAGATATTTTAGATAGAAGATTAAATCCAGACAACAAAAAGATGTTTTTTTTAACTAAATAAGATTTCTGTACATAATATCTTTCTTAAGCTCTGTGAAAAAAAATGTATCCATGACTTCCAGATATTAACACTCTAGCATTAGAAGTTTTGAACACAAATCGATAGACATATAAATAAATAGAGAGATCTGTGATAGATTCTATTGAAGGACAGTAACAGGAAAACACACACATACGCAAACGAACAATTTACAATAAAAATATTTGCATCAGGAAAAAAAAAACACCTTCGACAAGAAAAAAAGATTTCAATGTCAGGCAGAGCTCTACGGTGCTGGATAAACCGACACCCCGCATCTACCTAGGTCAGAGGTTATTGTATTATATGAATATTATAATGATGTGTAAAGGATTGAATCCGGTCGTAGATGTAATGTTCCAAAACGCTGACTGCTACGATAAATAAAAAGACGGAAAAACAACTACTGTTAAGGCAACGAAACACTTATTTTTAACGCAAGGAAACACTTACTTTTAACGCAAGGAAACAACAATTTACAAAACAAAACAAAACGAAAGCGTCAATAATTTCAAAGTCCAGGCGGACAAAGTTTTATTGCCGATGTGGATCAATAAGAATAAACAACTCATGTGTATTTTTTAATTTGTTTCTTTTCTACAAATGAACTGAACGCAAACCACTAGCCCAGTGTGAACATGAAGTGAGTACAAACACACTGATAGTCCGCACGTCACAGCACAAATCTCCGAGATTTAGAATGTGACAAATTAGGGTTTTTGGTTGCTAGTTCAAGGCCGGCGTTGTTTTTGTTTTATTTATGTTTCATCGTGGTCAAGGTCAGAACTAGGGGTGTGCTGGAATCCGGTCCGGAATCCGGTTCCGCCGGATTTTGCACTATCCGGTGAAATCCGGTTGTGCCGGATTTACATGTATCCGGAATAACCGGATTCCGGAATATACCGGTTTTGGAATTTGCCAGATTTTGTGACTCACCGGATAAAATAAAAGTAATTCTCTTTCCCGAATTCCACACGATCACGATACATTAATCGATTGTTTCGAGCGTTGAGCTTGTTTAATGTTTTGAACATACCAGAGGCTAGAGTCAGCACCGCTAATAGTGGCCAATAGGCCCAATCCCATACATGATAGTGCGGGGATGAGTAATTATTATTCGTGACGTCATCTTAACCGCAATCACCAATGACGTTGTAACAGAAATAATAAACAACTATACTGCCCAAGCGCCTGGCCACCAGCCCGCCACCTTTATAACAAAATAAATAACAGAAATGAATGGTTTTTGATAAATTCAACATTTGAGTTATTTTGATTTCTCTGAGAGATGGAAAAGATGTCTTCTTTGTTATTAAATTAAAATGCATCACCCACGAGATTTCCTGTTGAAAAATAGTTCAAATATGAATATTAAATATTATAAAACGAAAAATATAATATTTTTCCATTCTGAAACACTAATTCTCTAACACTAATTAATATAACAAGTCACTGAGTTGGTAATCTAACCCTAACCCTAACGTAACGTCTTCCATTAAAAGCAATTCCTTCCCAATTTTTTTATTTTTTAATTCTATTTTATAATAAAGGTTATTATAATTCTATTTAAACAAGGAATTAAAAGTCAAATATGCTTTTAAAAAATTTTGATTTATATTATCGTTCACTCAATTGTTAAAAATGCGTATCATTTTTGAGTAAAAAGTAACATTACGTTAGCAGTCTAGTATAAATTTAAAGGTCTTTGGTGATCTCTATGTCACCAAGCCATCTTCGGCGATCCTCGCTTGCGCTATGATCTGTGTTCTTTGGTTTAAACGACGGTATGACGTAGCCGCGGCCCGCGGCGCTCAGCAGGCTTGCGGAGCCGGAGCCGAGGAGCCGGGAGCCGCTACTTTTTGCTGGAGCCGGAGCCGAAAAAATCTAGAGACTCCACGGCTCCCAAAGGTTTTTTTTTTACAGCAGAATTTTTTTTTAGCTTTAAAATTGCAAATTTGTTTGATTGTTTGCCTCCTACAATTTGAAATGTTGTCATGTTTTACGAACGCCACAACAGTAACACGCACATCACCACAAGAAATCTTTAACGGGGAATCGTTTTGTGTTTGTTTTAAATCTTGTTTACCCTCCGAAATTTTTTTAATGGCATGTTTTTTTTTGTTATATATAAAGGTAAAACAGTTCTATTTCATAGAATAATTGTATCAATCATTTAAAAATAACTTTTTACTACGACGACAAATAGAACGCGTCATTTCGTGTATTATTTGACCGCAAATTTGTAATAGACTAAAAACAAAATGGTCGCTTTATGTATTTAACGATTTTATTATAAACAGAATATCTGAAATAGAGTAGATAAATTTATAAGGCTGTGCTATTCGGACCCGGGTCCCAATAAAATCCGATTGTTATTCGGACCCGTGGCAAATATGCACTAAGCTTAGCTATATTTAAACTTTATTAGACGGAACCCGAAAAAAAAATAATACAGAGTCCGGTTAGTGGAACCCTAGACACTGAGTAACAATAATAAAGTTTATGTATAGCTAAGCTAAGTGCATATTTGCCACGGGTCCGAATAACAATCAGACTTTATCGGTACCCGGGTCCAGGCCCGTATCCAGAGGAGGGCTAGGGGGGGCTGAGCCTATCCGTTCATAACCTGAGCCCCTCCCCCTCCCCGTGCATGATTTGAGCTTTTTGACAAAATTTTAATAATAACGGCTATAAAACATCAATCATTTTGTTCAATTTAGTTTTAGGGGCCTGGACTGAGCTGGCCAATCAACTTTTAAAAATATTAATATCAGCACGGGGGCCCGTGTCACCCCAGCCCAGGGACCCGAAATTTCTGTCGGTGGGCCTGTTCGCAACCTTTTAATAGTTTTATATATTGGTATCTTCTGAGGACAACTAGCAACTTAAATAAGTTAATACAATGATATTGACTTCTGACTTCACGTTTATACATATGTATAATAAAATAATAAAGTACAAACTACGTGATCTCTGAGTGATGTTATTTAATTTGCAAATTAATTTTATTTTAAAGTGAATAGTTGCGACTGGTCAATTTGTTGTTGATAGATCTGTTCTTTGATTTCAATATTTTATAAGAAACTAGTTGCAAGTACCCGGCTTTGCCCGGGTTTAAAATAAGGTTTTCTGTTTACCTTTTGTTTTCTCCCTACCTCCTCTCTCCCTCCCTCCCCCTCTCTCCCTTTCTTTTCCCTCCCTCCCTCCCTTTCTCCCTTTCTCCCTCCCTAACTCTCCCATCTCCCTCTCTCTTCCTATATCCCTCCCTCCTTCTCTCACCCCCGTCCCCCCTCTCTCCACCTTCCTCCCTTCCTCCTACCCCCTCTCTCCCTCCCTGCCCCCTCTATCTCTTTATCTCTCACTCCCTCCCATCCTCTCTCTCCCTCTCTCCTTCCCTCCCCTTTCTCTCACTCCCTCTCCTCTATCTCCCTCCCTACTCCCTCCCTTCCTTTCTCTTTCCTTCCCTCCCTTTCTCTCTCCAACCCTCCCGCTTAATCTCCCTCCCTACCACCTCTCTCCCTCCCTCCTTCTCTCCCCCTCTCTGCCCCCTCCTTCCCTCTCCCTCCCTGTCCCCTCTCCTCTTTATCTCTCTCCCCCTCCCTCTCTCTGTACAATTAAACGTCAAATTACGCTTCTTAAATAAACAGAAAACCTTATTTTAATCCCGGGCAAAGCCGGGTACTAGCAGCATGAAAAAAAACAACAACAATATTTTTTTTCCCGTCCCTAGCCTTTTCTTCTCCGTCCGTTCAATTACACATTCACTTGGTGCGCGATTTTTATTTATAGTGAAGGCGATCCCATACCGTGAATACTTTAATATAGTAAAATACTAAAATAATTAATTACAAACAAACTACGCATTGAGATTGTATTAATAATGTAAATAATGTCACAGAAACATTTTAATTAACGTATTTCGGTTTATTAAAGTGCACCTTTAATTTTAATCTTCCGAATACATAAAACGATAGGTAAATAGATATGACTATTGATTTCATCATGTTTACAATTGGAGTTTCCGGGAGTTACCCCTCTTTTAAAAATGTATCATAGGGAAATGACGTCACAGAGGAATTTTATCTATGGCGCCGTCGAGATTACTCTAATATAGTAAAATACTAAAATAATTAATTACAATTAAACTACCCATCGAGATGAAACGAAACATGTCCTATAACCTTTGCCATGTAATTATGTGTATGTGACAAGACGAGATGAACTCAGATGATGAGTCTGACTTTCTCCTCAGATTCAAAACAATTAGTGCACTACAATAGTTAAAAATTACACTGCCAAGTGGCAAGTGCCAAAGTAATGAAAGTAATAGACTAATAGTAAAGTTGTTTTTCTTTGACCTTGCAGCGAGTTAGAACTTAACAGCGAGTTTAGTTACATATGGATAATAACTTATTATCAATCTGCATTATATTCTGATTTCAGTGATTTCTAAATAATTTCTATTTTCTAATTTATTTCAAAGTTCTTCACTTCCAACTTCCAATCAGCCAATGTCATTTAGCTATTTCTGTTTAGAAGGCATCCAACCCATCAGATTTAACGGTATCTGCAAAGTACCAAAATCCGGAATAATAATCCGGATCCGGTACCGGATCCGGCGGATTTCGCATAAGAAAATCCGGATCCGGTTGGAAAAAACGGATCCGGCACACTCATAGTCAGAACCAGGTAGATGGTAATAAACTTATGTTCAGAAGAATGACTGAGGTAAGATATTAATTGGAAAGTTTCTCAACACCATACGCTACAAGATCACCGGTCTCAGGGCGTCGCCGACACCCGCAAAGTTGGATTAGTGCAACACAGACGACACCAGGAGATTTTTTTATGTTTTGTGGTCTGGTGGTCATTGATAGGCAAGCACTCGGACACTTTGTAAACTGACCACACTCAAACTGACCACACTTATTGTGACTATTTTGGCCGGGACTCGGTTGTGCTCTTAGACATGAGCCCGATCAGCATGCTGTAGTTGAGGGTGGGTGGGGGGAAATCAATCCAAGTTACCTATATATATATATATATATATATGTATTCCGTAGTGAATTTCATGGGACATATCACTGTCGGCCATTATGAGGATGACAGAAAAATGTTGCACTACAAAAAAAATCCTCCCTTTGGCTGTTTTACCATACCAGAAATTAAGATCTCATCCTAACAGGGGCTACGGTAATTGAGACTGGTCATGTGTCGTTCCAGTGTGCTCATGTGTTGTCCCAGTGTGCTCATGTGTCGTCCCAGTGTGCTCATGTGTCCCAGTGTGCTCATGTGTCGTCCCAGTGTGCTCATGTGTTGTCCCAGTGTGCTCATGTGTTGTCCCAGTGTGGACATGTCTCACAGTGTGGTCATGTGTCGTCCCATTTTGGTCATGTGTCACAGTGTGGTCATGTGTAGCCCCAGTGTGGTCATGTGTCGTCCCAGTGTGGTCATGTGTCACAGTGTGGACATGTGTTGCCCCACAGTGTGGTCATGTGTCACAGTGTGGTCATGTGTCGTCCCAGTGTGGTCATGTGTCGTCCAAGTGTGGTCATGTGTCACAGTATGGTCATGTGTCGTCCCAGTGTGGTCATGTGTCCCACCACCGTCCTTTTTTTTTAAACAAAATAAAAACAATAAAAAGTGCCCAGACTCGGAAGTTAAAGACACCGGCACATCGCTGACAGGGGGGGGGGGCAACCAGGGGGCATGAGAAAATAGAGAATACATTTAAAAAAAACGTGTATCATGTTGGGCTTTGCATGGCCCTTTACAAGCAGGGGCCCTGTACACCTGTTGTTATATCCGCCTCTTTACACGGGGTCTCATGCCACTCTCTACCTCACAACAGAACACAATAACGTAATACACATATTCTTAGCCAAACAATGTCCGCAGAGGTGTACCTAGGATGGGGGTCCAAATTCGAAAGTCATCCGGGCCCCAGCATGAGAGGGGCCCCTAAAAATTTTCACATTAAATATTAAGTAATTTATCTCATGCTATGGTGTCGAATATCAAAAATGCAGGGGCCCCAAAGAGGCCAAGCCTCCAGGGCCCCCAAATCCCTCGGTTCGGCACTGAATGTCCGTTTCAATAAAAATTCTGAAGTATAAAGTAAACAAAACTATAGCAAACACATGGATCTAAGCTAAAACAATAGCAATAGACTGCTGAATGTAATCTACGTTATTATAATTTTAAAATAAATCATATCTATTGATATTTTATGTGGAAATGAAATTTTCGGAATGTGACATCATCGGCAGCGTTGTTCATAACTAATAGTTGAGCGAGTCCATGATGGTGGCGCGTCTATCAATAGGCATGCGTTTCTCAGTTTCAATAACCCTAAGTAAGATAAATTGTCATTAGCTGGATCACCCATCTTCAACCGCGCCCGTTTGTGAATAATATGTGCGACTTGCGTGGGAGGGTAAGTCATATGACGTCCGATATACAACATATATTCATAGGCCCTGACCTATCGGCTCACATGGTTTGATGGTTAATGAAATATTCATTAGGTACAACATGTTTCCTAATGTGTAGGCGGAATGATAAAAAAATTGTGGCGATGGGACGAGAGGGGAGAGGGAAGGGGGTGAGCGGTTTGATGTTATTGTCCACATGTTTATCAACATTACAGAGGTCGTACGAATACGTTCATGGCGTCATTTGTTGGCTTTTTGTTTTTGTTTTTGGTTTGTTTTGGTTTAGGTCGAATACTCTCCAACCATCTTGACAGGGACCATTTATTGTGGATCTGTATTGGTTACAAACATTCGCAGCTGTTTTGTCAGCCTGGAAAAGAATAACTGGAAGGTCATCATTCTGTAATGAGGTGGGGGGGGGCGGGTGTGGTGGTGTCACGTGTCGATACAAGTTATTGATCTGTTTATCTGCTTCAACCATAATGAAGTGACAACAAATTCCGCGCGAGTTCCAATGAAATGGTAATGGTCTCTCGAGACGAGAGTGTTGTAGTTTGTAAGTGTCTTCTACTTAGGTAAGTCTTCTGTTGGATTGGGTAAGACCGTAGACAGGCAGTTAGGTCCACAGTTAGGACTGACGGATGGACGGATGGAAGGGTGGGAGGGGGGCAGGTAGGGTAAGCAGACAATTAGATAGATAGGTAGATAAATAGATAGATAGATAGATAGATAGATAGGTAGATAGATAGATAGATAGATAGATAGATAGATAGATAGATAGATAGATAGATAGATAGATAGATAGATAGATAGATAGATAGATAGATAGATAGATGATGGATGGATGGATGGATGGATGGATGGATGGATGGATGGATGAATGGATGGATGGATGGATGGATGGATGGATGGAGGGATGGATGGATGGATAGATATATAGACATATAGGGGACGGATGGTCGTGCGGTAACCCGCTCGACTGTCGACCTGAAGGTACCTGGTTCGATCTCCGGTGTGGACCAAGGAAATTTTTCAGGTCTTGGCTCAAGTTCCCGATATATCTCTCGTGGTGCCTCCATGGCCATTGCACTATCGGCTATGGTGGGGATGAAAGAAGGGCACCATAAAACCGTCCCATTAGTGGTTTATAGGATCTAAGGGATTTCATCTCATCCTTACAGGGACTTTACACATAGATAGACATATAGATAGATTTTATAGACACATATACGTTGATAGACAAATTTGATTGTTTATTATTAACACATACACACACACACATACACACACACACACACACACACATATATATATATATATATATATATATATATATATATATATATATTAGGAAGAGAGAGAGACTATTTATATAGAGAGAAGTGAAATGAATGACAGACGAGAGAATGAAGTCAAACTGGATGAAAAGATTAACCTTAAAAAAAAGATACTGAAAATAATATAGAGACTAAGAATTACAGAGAGATAGAGCAAGAGAGAGATAGAGAGAGAGAGAGAGAGGGAGAGAGAGAGAGAGAGAGAGAGAGAGAGAGAGAGGGAGAGAGAGAGTGAAAGTTGAATATAAGGACACACTATTTGATAGAAGGAAGATCGTGGATTTAAGTTCTATATACTATATCAAATAACACCGCCCATCCCCACCCGCCAGTTATAAATATCAACTGCACGATAAGTCTGTGGTTAGACCAATCTTGTGCCATTATCTCACTGATGTCCATTACGACTACGCCTATATCGATAAAGTCGCTTTAGTTGTTTTTTTTTTTTTTCTGTTACGTTATTAATTTCCCTAAATATAACAGAAATAGTTTGACAGAAGGACTCCACATTGATGCAGTATGTCGCGCATTTCTTTTATGACCGACTAACAGACGCGTGATTTACATTTCCCCTCGCCATTCGCTCACTAAGATTTACGGTGGATTTCATGACGTGACCCAATCCCCCCTACCAGGGGGACACAAAGAACTCAACTGAGCCAGTAAAACGAGTGCTAACAGTGTATATTCTTAGAACCCTCCCCCCCCCCACCCCACACCCCACAGCCACCCATTGTCCGTAACAATTTTTTCAGCTTTATAGTTTTGCCTGAAAAATGTTGATAGCGGTCTCCATAGTAACCCTACTAAAGACTAATTATTTAAGTCGCCCTGCTAGACTTTGAACTAAACATAATGTTTATATACAAGATAAATAGGTCAGACAAATTAACATTATGCAACTGTTGCTACAATATTTTTCTAAAGCCTTCCAGGCAAACTAATTCACCCGTGGAAGAGCGACTCCAAATACATTGACGTCCGTACTAAATTTCGCGCCTTCATTATTACGCATCACTGGTACCCCTCCCCCCCCCGCCCTCACCCCATCTGTGTCCGTACATGGGTTCCAGAAAACCTGTTATAAGATACTACAATTTACGTTGAATATTCTTTGAATTATTGGGGAAACCAAATGATGACGACACAATTCTAATTCGGTAGATCTCCTTTTCTTCGTAATTCCAACCAGTCAATAATTATCATTTAATATAATTAAACATTTATGATTGACACTTTTTTTTTCTTGAAATGGAGCGAAGGGGCCTACATGTAGCAGCCCTGCAGCCCACTGAGTTCAGGACCAGGGTGGGCTTTCTCAGCTCCACCACTTTCAGCCACGTTGTTTGATTTCTACTTTGCACAAGACCCCCCCCCCCCCACAGATAAACACTCAACATTTCTTACTAAAACATGGCGTTTAATTACCATAACACTAACAGAGGGTCGATCAGTGCAATGGCAACTCGCCTTGTTATGCAACTCTCTCTCTCTCTCCGTCTTTTTCCTTCCATCTCTCACACATACATTCTCTCTCCACCTATTTGAACTCTAGTTAGATTTATTTATGATGTGTTTTAAGGAAGTATTTTTGAGTAGCTTTTCCCCGGTATTGTATTAACACACACACACACATACACACACACACACACATATACTGAGTTATTGGTAAATTTTTGTGACCGGACCAATCGAGCGTGTTGGTGCAGTTACTTCCTGAAATATGACCGCTGTGAAAAGAAAAATGTATTTATATTTTTTTACTATGTAACATCAAATATTGTTTAGAACATCCTGCATGGATGGAGATAATCTTAAGGGTCACTTTGCCACATTAAAATGGGTCTTTGTGACATTAGTATGAGTCATTGTGACATTAGTATGAGCCATTGTGACATTAGTGTGAGACATTGTGACATTAGTGTGAGCCATTGTGACATTAGTATAAGCCATTGTGACATTAGTGTAAGCCATTGTGACATTAGTGTGAGACATTGTGACATTAGTGTGAGCCATTGTGACATTAGTACAAGCCATTGTGACATTAGTGTAAGCCATTGTGACATTAGTGTGAGCCATTGTGACATTAGTTTGAGCCATTGTGACATTAGTATGAGCCATTGTGACATTAGTGTGAGCCATTGTGACATTAGTATAAGCCATTGTGACATTAGTGTGAGACATTGTGACATTAGTGTGAGCCATTGTGACATTAGTATAAGCCATTGTGACATTAGTGTGAGCCATTGTGACATTAGTGTGAGCCATTGTGACATTAGTATAAGCCATTGTGACATTAGTGTGAGCCATTGTGACATTAGTGTGAGCCATTGTGACATTAGTGTGGGACATTGTGACATTAGTGTGAGACATTGTGACATTAGTGTGAGCCATTGTGACATTAGTGTGAGCCATTGTGACATTAGTACAAGCCATTGTGACATTAGTATGAGCCATTGTGACATTAGTATAAGCCATTGTGACATTAGTGTGAGCCATTGTGAGATTAGTATGAGCCATTGTGACATTAGTATGAGTCAATGTGACATTAGTGTGAGCCATTGTGATCAGTAACAGCCTGAGGGGATGGAGAGAGTCGCCCCGAGTCCAGCTACTGCCAAGACAGCACCTGATTGTGACATTTGTAAGAACATTAGAACCTCACTGTGATATTACGACGATTTTCTGTGACAATATTAGTGGTTTCCGTGACAGCGTTATCTGCCTCTGTGACAGCGTTATCTGCCTCTGTGACAGCGTTATCTGCCTCTGTGACAGCGTTACCTGTCTATGTGACAGCGTTATCTGTCCCTGTGACAGCGTTATCTGTCTCTGTGACAGCGTTATCTGCCTCTGTGACAGCGTTATCTGCCTCTGTGACAGCGTTACCTGTCTATGTGACAGCGTTATCTATCCCAGTGACAGCGTTATCTGTCTCTGTGACAGCGTTATCTGTTTCTGTGACAGCGTTATCTGTCTCCGTTACAGCGTGGTGTTACATTTTTTGTGACTTTGAGACCATAGTATGTAATGTTTAGACAGAGCCCTAGACACAGGTACATTTGGTGGCCCTTAGGCGGATATTGGGCCCACGCGTAAAATCTTTACGCTTAGGCCCTCTGATAGTCGCTAAATGTAAAACGAATATAGCCCGAGGCCCCATACCAGTGCTCGGATCTCCCTTTATTGTGGGCTGGCCAAAACAGAATATCTACCGACAGCGGCCCTTTAAGAAGTGGGGGCCCATCCCGACCGCCCAGTTGTCCTATTAATCCTACATTCAATATTTCAGTGTCTCGCACAACGACACCATCCTGGGCTATCGATTAACCAGGGGAACGGATGGTCGTGCGGTCAAGCGAGCGAATGTCGACTTGAATGTACCGGGTTCGATCTCCGTTTGAGGACCAAGAAAAATTTTCCAGGTCTTGGCTCACGTTCCCGATATATCTTCCGTGGTGCCTTCAAGGCCATTGCACTATTGGCTATGGAGGGGATGAAAGAAGGGCACTGCAAAAACCAGTCCCATTTTGTGGTTTATAGGATCTAAGAGATTTCATCTCATCCTTACAGGGACTTCACGCATCGATTAACCGAAAAAACCATAATGAGACCATGTCAGTAGATACATCAACAACAACAGCTATAAAATAGCACGCAGTGTGAATTCCATAAGTATCAGTTAACGTTCATTCCTTTAACAATTAAATTAAAATACGACAGCTCAGCAAAATTTCGGGCCAGCTGTGACCATTTTTGGGAAAAAATAAATAATTCCTTTTTAATAGTAAGGGGTTTTCCCGCAAACACCAAATAAAAAAAAAAAACTTGCGGCTTGTGGCAACATTATAATCGAACAGCTGGAGTTTGGGAAACAATGTGTTTACATGTATATGCTGACAATAAGGCGAGACTATGTAAATATATACGTAAACGTAACTGTTTGCCCAGTTGAGGGGTGGGGGGAGGTATTCTAAGCATATTTATAAAGTATTTAGATTTTATCCACTCACCACGCACACACACACACACACTCTTAAAACATAACAACAGCAACAGCACAGAACTTGCATGACCCGTATTAAGATACACTCACTCACACCAGTACCAACACACGGATCCACGCATGAAGAAAAAGCATATCAACACACGTGGGGCAACTGTTCCATTTTTTCGCAGCGTGAAGTCCCAGGGCCCTATGGGGGAAACTCTGACAAGTGGATGCCCCCCTTCCCGCCCTACTTTAAAATAGGGCCCGAACTTCGTCTCCCCTTGAAGCCGAGAAGTGTTCGGGCTTAAACAGCCCCCTGGCCTTCCCCCGTGAGATGGCCCCCGCACCCAGAAAGTCTTCTACGGAAGAGGAGCCACACAGCCACTCACACAAATTTCAACTCACGCACTTACAGTAAAGCTGTATTATTCCTAAAGTTGCCATCGGGATGGATGAAGTGTAGAGTTCATCTGTTTCTATTACCTCGGCATACGAAGGGATTGTGTGGTGAGCACAACGCCCAGGTGCCTTTACTCCACCAACTAAAGTCAGGTATCCATTTAAAGCTGGGTGGACATAAGGGACTGAGCCATCTTTCACGTGGACCGGGTTAAATGCCCTCTGTTCTCCCCGATGATTAAACCCGTGATTCTCAGGTCAGCAGTCGAACTCTCTACACCGCTCGGCCACCTGTCTCTCAATCGGTTTCCCCAGCGGATAAAATCCCCCAGCGCACAAAACCCCTAGCGGACAAAACCCACCCCTAGCGGATAAACTTCCTTAGCGGACAAAACCCAAAGCAGAAGAAACCCCCAGCGGACTAAATCCCCAGAGGACAAAATCCCCCGTGGGAAAAAAAAAACCATCAGCGAGCAAAACCCTAAGAGGACAAAGCCCCATTTTAATTTTTAAAGCTGGTTATGTCCGCTTGGTGTTTTGTCCTACACTCCCCTCACAAATATAAAGTAGACACACAGATACGATCACGAACACATTTCACAAGGAACGTCACAGTTGAGCTCATATTGAGAACTGCAGAACTTTAGCACACATCACTTTGCAGAACTTTAGCGCACATCACTTTGCAGAACTTTAGCACACATCACTTTGCAGAACTTTAGCACACATCACTTTGCAGAACTTTAGCGCACATCACTTTGCAGAACTTTAGCACACATCACTTTGCAGAACTTTCGTATAAATCACTTTTTTTTTTTAATTCTAAGTTCGTAAAACTCTCGTCTAAATTCTGATCATATATCAAGGCGATGATGCCAACCTGATAGTTTATTCCCTAAATAGCCCCTCCCCCCAAGTCCTCCCTCCGCCCTTTCATAGTCACATAGTGGCGTCGATGTTGGTCTTTGCCCGAACAGGTTGATAGTCAGTGGGTTCGAAAGCCATATTGTATGAAGGCATAGTTGGAAAATAAATAAAAAAAAAATAGCAACAATTATTTCACTGTCATAAATTAGAAAAAACACAAAATATTGAGAGTCTGGTTGGACTAAATTATTTTTCTGTACATTTCACTGACAACCCCTCCCGCACCCACCCCCCCCCCCCCACCCCCACGCTTTAAAACTCCAGTCACAGCTTATATTAATTAATCCATAAATGTAGCCCACACACATCTTTTATTCAATACAAATTTTTTTAATAAAAATTTGTATGATCTATGCCTAAGGAATCATTATTTTACTTTTCAGTCAATACATTTTATTAAAGGTATTTTAAACTTTCTCTTTACAAAAAAAATGTGTTTAACGTTTCGTCTTCCGACGTCAATTTGGCCGTAGGGCAACGCAACCTTGACTTAAAAAAAAACCCACAAAATCTGATGATGTTGGACAAACATTATTACTGAATATAAAAATCACAGTCCTGTGTTGGAAAGGGACAATGTTTATGAACCACTTGATGAAGCATCACGTCGTCAGCATGTCATTTACAGAGGGCACGTTTACAACATGCCATTTAAATAGGGCAAGTTTACAACATGTCATTTGCATAGGGCAAGTTTACAACATGTCATTTGCATAGGGCAAGTTGCCAACATGACATTTACATAGGGCGACTTTCCAATATGTCATTTACATAGGGCGACTTTCCAATATGTCATTTACATAGAGCGACTTTCCAACATGTCATTTACATAGGGCGAGTTTCCAGTATGTCATTTACATAGGGCGAGTTTCCAACATGTCATTTACATAGGGCAAGTTTCCAATATGTTATTTACATAGGTCGAGTTTCCAACATGTCATTTACACTGGACGACTTTCCAACTTGTCATTTACATAGGGCGAGTTTCCAGTACATTATTTACATAGGGAGAGTTTCCAACATGTCATTTACATAGGGCAAGTTTCCAACATGTCATTTGCATAGAGCGAGTTTCCAACATGTCATTTAATAGGGCGACTTTCCAACATGTCATTAAATAGGGCGACTTTTCAACATGCCATTTACATGGGGCGACTTTCCAACATGTCATTTAATAGGGCGACTTTCTAACATGTCATTTACATGGGGCGACTTTCCAACATGTCATTTACATAGGGCGACTTTCCAACATGTCATTTACATAGGGCGACTTTCCAACATGTCATTTACATCGACCACTGAAAGTTTTGGCTAACAAAAAAAAGTATCCACTGGTATGGTAAATGTCAATCATAAATCCAGTTTTATAAAGCAGTTGACTGGTTGTTGTCTGCAAAAAAGTTCTGTCGACTTTTAATTTTACTTTCTTAATATCTGAATTTTTTTTTCTTTAAATATGCCGATGGGTACCATCTTTAGAATAAAATACAAATCGTCAACAAATAAATATTTGCACTTCAAATTCATTTTTTTTTTAAATTTTGGTTTAATTTTTCTGTGAGAATTATGTTTAATGAGATGGATACAAATATATTGTACTCATCACTCACTAAATGATTTAAAGTCCAAACAACATGAAAAAAAAATGTTAATACGGGGGGGGGGGCAAGTTACGGGAGAACTAAGAAATATGAAGGAATGAGGGGAAAAAAAGACAATAACTTCACCAGCTACACATAGGATAACTTCTCCAGCTGCACAGACAATAACTTCACCATCTGCACAGACAATAACTTCACCAGCTGCACAGACAATAACTTCTCCAGCTGCAGAGACAAAATAACTTCACCAGCTGCAAAAACACAAACTTCTCCAGCTGCACAGACAAAATAACTTCACCAGCTAAACAGACAATAACTTCACCAGCTGCACAGACAATAACTTCACCAGCTGCACAGACAATAACTTCTCCAGCTGCAGAGACAAAATAACTTCACCAGCTGCAAAAACACAAACTTCTCCAGCTGCACAGACAAAATAACTTTACCAGCTAAACAGACAATAACTTCACCATCTGCACAGACAATAACTTCACCAGCTGCACAGACAATAACTTCTCCAGCTGCAGAGACAAAATAACTTCACCAGCTGCAAAAACACAAACTTCTCCAGCTGCACAGACAAAATAACTTCACCAGCTGCACAGACAATAACTTCTCCAGCTGCAGAGACAAAATAACTTCACCAGCTGCAAAAACACAAACTTCTCCAGCTGCACAGACAAAATAACTTCACCAGCTGCACAGACCAAATAACTTCACCAGCTTCACAAACAATAACTTCACCAGCTACACATAGGATAACTTCTCCAGCTGCACAGACAATAACTTCTCCAGCAGCACAGACAATAACTTCACCAGCTGCACATTGGATAACTTCTCCAGCTGCAGAGACAATAACTTCTCCAGCTGCACAGACAATAACTTCACCAACTGCACATACAATAACTTCTCCAGCTGCAGAGACAATAACTTCTCCAGCTGCACAGACAATAACTTCACCAACTGCACAGACAATAACTTCACCAGCTGCACAGACAATAACTTCACCAGCTGCACAGACAATAACTTCACCAGCTGCACAGACAATAACTTCGCCAGCTGCACAGACAATAACTTCACCAACTGCACAGACAATAACTTCACCAGCTGCACAGACAATAACTTCACCAGCTGCACAGACAATAACTTCACCAGCTGCACAGACAATAACTTCACCAGCTACACTTAATAATTTTACCCCCCCACACCCTCCCTTAACTTCTTTTTCGATCGAAATGTTATCCTAAAATACTTTCCAAAAAAAAATATAAATAAATCAACTAAAAAATCTCATCACAAGATTGAGTCGATAACTCAAACCAAAGTTCTGATTTAGTATACACAAGAGGATCAATTCTTTTATATCCTCACATTCTATTTTTTTTTTTATAAACTTTAACCTCAGAGAAAAGTTTAGACTTCATAAATATTTCAAGCCTAGGGAAATTGAGTTCACAATAAAATAAAGAGTTAGAAGAGAAGGGCCAAAAAAATTGTATACTGAGTCAACTTTTCAATTAATTTTTAGGTAAGGAAAGTAGATTGAACCCTGGACACATTTTTTTTTTTTGAAATGACAGCACTTTCTGAACTGGGCTGCCCCTCCCCTCCTCCCCTTTCCCCAACCGCCAGACTGTCCAACAACAGGCCCACTTGATGACGTCATACAGTTTTTTTTTTTACAGAGAGCGAATCAAAACGAACTGTGATTCTTCAATAAATAATTCGAGTCATTAGATCTTCCGGTAACTCACGAGTAAATAAATCTGACGTCATGGAAGAGATGTCTATTATTATTAGCTTCGTTAGCGACGGACAGGTTGGAAATATAATCGCGGCAGGAAGGCACCTTTGAGCAGTGGCAGATCGTTGCATCGTTGCTGTAGTTAGTGAAGAGGTTAAGGGGGGCGGGGGAGGGGAAGTAAGTGCTACTTCTGGAAACTAGCCATTTTGTTGGTCGAAATATATATTTGTAAATATAAAAATGATTAAACAATGATTCAACGAAAAAATCGTTTAATAATTTGCTTCCCTTCTTTTTTTTTCAACTAAGTTCTTACTTGATATTCAATCTAGGGTTTGGCATAAAAATATTAAATTACGCACCAACCAGTGGTGGACCATTAACGTTCGGTCGTCAACCTTTTTCAAGATTGGATCCCAAATTGTGCTGTATCCCCGGGTATACCTCACCTCACACGAAAGTTCGCGCGAATAGTTCACTATATCAAAATGGAATGTGCTTGCACCTCTTTCTAATGTGATTCTCGGGCACGTGGGTTCCATGATGAGTCACGCAGCAAACTGGTGACTTACCCTCAAACTCTTGGTCGTTTTAAACGAAAATCATATTTCGCTGCGTACCACCGCATAACCTATCCTGTACTCCTCGGATCACGTGTAATATTGGCTGTGAACCGCGGCATAATAGCTCAAGGTGGAGGCGTATTTTGCATCAGCGGGTTCAACGCAGCTGACTCTGAAACCGCTGCCACCATTGAGGTGCCAAAGAGTACTTAAGTGAGGGAATAACTCCTTCTATTAAGACTCGATGCATTCTAAATGTGTGCAGTTTCTTGTCTTGTTTTTATCTTAATGCATTACCCCTGGCGGTCTGCCCCCCCCCCACATTTCCCCCCCCCGTGATACGCCACTGCTTAAAACATTTGACTGATTTTGACACGGCCGCCGTTCTGTAGATACTGACATTCTTTTAAGACACCACTGCCTAAATGCCCCTGCCTAAATGCCCCTGCCTAAACGCCCCTGCCTAAACGCTTCTGCCTAAACGCCCCTGCCTAAACGCCCCTGCCTAAATGCCCCTGCCTAAATGCCCCTGCCTCAATGCCCCTGCCTCGCCTTATAATCTGTTGAGGCACCAGTAAAAAAAAAAGCCAGACCCATAAATTACTACTGGTATAAACTCCGAGTTTATGACCTCAGGAAGTAATCCCAATTAACGTTATAATTAGTAGCGACTCGCCAAGGAAGATAACCCATCCAGACCTGGCAACCTAACCCCCCCTCCCCCACTTCTTCTTATTTTTTTGACGGGTAACTATTATATATATATAGGGAAGTAACTCCTGGTCTGACTTGAACATGGCCAAAACTAATCGCGACAACCGGAACAAAAAACAAAAGGGGAAGGAGAGAGAGGGGAGGGTGTAGATGGTGTGGTCAGGGTGAATGTAAAGATGTTGTGGTCAAAATGAGTGTAAAGATGTTGTGGTCAAAATGAATGTAAAGATGTTGTGGTCAAAATGAAGGTAAAGTTGTTGTGGTCAAAATGAAGGTAAAGTTGTTGTGGTCAAAATGAATGTAAAGATGTTGTGGTCAAGTTGAATGTTAAGATGTTGTGGCCAGGATGAATGTAAAGATGTTGTGGTCAAAATGAATGTAAAGATGTTGTGGTCAAAATGAATGTAAAGATGTTTTGGTCAAAATGAATGTAAAGATAATGTGGTCATAATGAATGTAAAGATGTTGTGGTTAAGATGAATGTTAAGATGTTGTGGCCAGGATGAATGTAAAGATGTTGTGATCAAGATGAATGTAAAGATGTTGTGGTCACTGAGAGCCTTTTGTCATTATTATTACTTTTTTCATTGTTTGCACGTTTTTTTAATTGCGGTTTGACGACATTACTTATTCTATTGAACTGTTGAATTCAATTGTTAAAAGTCGTCATCTTTTCACTAACCAGAGCTGCAGAGTTTAAGGCCACAGGTCCCGTGTGTGAAAAAAATGGGGGTGGGGTGGGGGGAGGGAGGGGCTAGTGATAGGAGATGTGTTTGCCCAGTCAGCTTAACACACACATACACTCACACACACACACAAGCACAAATGTTGTGCCTCTGCTTGATATTCTGATGACACTCTAGCAACAGTGGCGTCGCCAACAACTGGGGGAGCTCCATCCTCACCCATTTCGCCTTTATCACGCCCACAACTTTTGAAAAAAAAAAAGGAAGGGGGTCCTCCTTAGCGCGCTATCCTCGAGCTTCGAACCTTCCTCTAGCAATGCCACTATATCTCAAAGTTTCCGCCCCTTTTTTTATAATTTTATTTCCACACACATGTAAGTCAATGTTAGCTAACTAAAAACAAATACGTAAAACACATAAAAACAAATTTTAAAGATCTCTGCATTGAATTCATTTTTTTACGTATTTTTTTTTTGACGCCTGCATAAACTTTCCTTTAAAAATAAAATATGTGTAGCTTCATTGTTATGTTTTTGTTTTACCATTCTTTCTATCACTATCTATTGTCTGAACGTGTTTTACAAAAAACAAAGAAGACATTGCCAATATAGGCCAGGAGTTTTAGCAACCTACCCAGAATAAATTCTTTACAATGGTTTAAATGCAGAATCTGACACACATATATATATGAAGATTAACTGGTATGAATGACACCCAATGAAACTCATTGGAATTTTTTCGACAGCATTGCAAAAATTGCACGAATTACACGTAACTTTCCACTATTCACGGTTATGTAAGTGTCAATAACCTTGGTAAATATGAAGTAGGCCTAATCCACGTCAAACTGTCAGCAAACGTGCTTCAGATTATGTTATATAAGTATTTAAAATGAAAGGTCAAATAAAGTTTAACCAATATGACCTGCTTCCAGTGGCGCAACCAGGAGGGGGGGCGGGGGGCTTGAGAGCCCCCCCCCCGGCAAAATCATCAAATACATAATTTAAGTTATAAAGTTACAAATAAGACTGTCAAACTGTCTTTTTTCAACATGTGAGCCCCACCGCCCCCCCCCCCAGCATTTTTTGCTGGTTTCGCCACTGCCTGCTTCCATTAGTAGACCTACGTTTTAACCGTATTGACGAAGCATTAGCTTCATAAAAGTAATACATAAATTTTTATGTTTGTTGCATTATATAAAAACTACTTCATAAAACAAACCATAAATAAATAAATAATACAACACTCTTAACTGATGTGAGTAGCAGCCCCGTAGCTTGAAAATTCTACAGCAGGGGGCCAGGCATTCTATAGCAGGGGCCAGGCATAAGCAGGGAGGGGGGGCGAGTAATACATTTTACTAAGTAGAGCAAATTAACAGAGGGTGCCAGACAAAATGCAGGGGGCCGGCCCCCTGCCCCCCCGCACACTACGGGCCTGGTGAGTAGTATGGCTTTCAGACTCCGGGTGGGGCAGGCATCAACCCGCTGGTGAAACTGGCAGTTGCTTTCACCCCGTGCCATAATCACAGTGTTCACATGCTGTTGTACACCTCTTCCTCAAATGCCCAAGGTATGAAGAATTCCAAGCATTCATCATCAATTATTTATTCATCTTTTTCATCCAGCATGTCATTATCATATAACTCTTCATCGTCAATTATTTCCACAACATTGACCAGCTCCTTGGCATTCAAACATGACTCTCCATTACAATTTTTGAAGATTGTTATGCAAGACAAACCATACTCACAGCAGCGACACAAACGTGCCCCACACTGTTTCCTGGATCTGGAAGTACATTTGCAACAAACCACCTTCAGAACATCTGGTGGAGCCACATCTAAGTCAGTGGCAATATGGATGTACTTTTCCTCATGAAGCTTCCATCCCCATTCTGTGTGATTCAGTATTGCTTAACAACATCAAGATATGTTCCACCTTCCAGCCACTGAACAGCACGGAGTAAGTAACCGCCGTCTACAACATGAATCGAACTGCTTGGTTTCAATGATGGTTCTACACCCTTGCAGATTTCTTTACCGAGCTGTGATTTATCAACTTTCCGCATGTAGTTATCTTTGAACAAAGAAGTAGGAAGTGTTGACAGCTCATAGCTGAAATATTTCCCCATATCAGGTGATCTTTGCATTATGACCAGAAGCCTATTAAATAGAACTGTGCGATCAACACCTGTCAAAGCTTTCTTGGAAGTTGATGAAGAAGCATTGTTTACTTGTGCTAGTGTTCTTATTTGAGATTTTCTTTTAAGGACAACATCCTTGAAGTTCTTGCCGCTCATGTTCTGAACAATATCAGCGCCAACTTCTTCAGCATTGTCGCAGTTTATATTATCAGATTCAGATGCTGCAATACCTGATGGTATGCTGTGGAGTTTTGTGTCAGAAGTATCAAATTGATTATGTGACTTCAAGAATTCGAGAACTTTTGTGAGATTGTCATTAACTCTATTGATCCTGGACTACCCCTCTTCCAGATGCTGAGCTGCATCATGGCAGTAGTCAATATCAGCAAACTGCGCTAAAGATGTCCTTACAGCTGCAGTCCTATGAATTGTGGAAGTCCATGTGGTGCGTACACTCTCAGTCACTCCTCTTCCATGAGTTATTCCTCCCTTACCTTTAATGGTCCGCATCATTGCCTGCTCTATGGTAAGGTCAACCGACAGTCCGGCCCACTGTTTACTACTACGCCGTCCAACATGTGATCCTGACATGAGCTGCTTGTGTAGATCTGGATGTGAGTTAGGTAAGCCCATCATCATCTCCAGGTAGAGACGAGCACACTTGGTATAATTGTTGTGACCAGATGCTGCGAAGAGATTCACCATTCTCCTGATGCTGATGTTGCTGATAGTTGCCCATTCGTTCTGCCCGCAGCAGAAGCTTTAATGTGGCAATGTAATACATATACAGAAGCCAAAGGTTTTTACTATATAAGCTACAGTAATAGTTATGTCATTTTCAGGGCCCCATTCTAAACCTTATACGTAGCTATACGAGATAAAGGGCCCTAGGGGCCCCAAGAGTAGCTATCCCCCTAACATAAATTTGGTTTAAATAATTTTGGTAATGTCTTTTAAGTGCTGGGCTTCAGTGTTTTTGAAGGTACCGTCTTATCTTTCAGTATTTTTTAATAATCTTGTAGTTGGCAGCTACCTTTATTTGTAAACAATTCAGGTCATCTCTTAACATGGCTGACAGTATTTAATATAGAATATAGAGGACCTTTTTTTTACAAATTTATTTAATGCATTTAAAAACAATTTAGGTATTCAAAACAAGGGTGTCATTAATCCTCGTTATGTTAACTAACTAGTTATTACCAAATAATTTCACAAAACGCTTGTAAGACATTAATTCTAGGTACGTAATGTAATATTTATTCAACTCCTGGCCTAATACACAAAAATAAATCTAAATGTGTTGGGGTGCACTTCTTACCCCCCTTTGTATATCAAACAACACGGTTAATTTTATTAACCATATTTTATTTTCCTTTCCTTTTGTTGCTCTGATTTTTTTAAATTTATGGGCAAAATAAAATAAAATGTACGCATGCCATTGGTTAGGTTACTGCATACGATCTGTGATTTACATGCAGGGTGAACTCTTTTTAAACGAGGGACCTTGTAGAAGAAAACAACAACAAAGCAGGCTTAGTTTATAGAGGTAAGTGCGCAAAGACCAAACTACGCCCTGAGTTTATGACTGTACACTAGTGGGGGACCGGAGGGGAGAGGGGGGTGTAATAATTACACTTAGGACACAGGTCGGAAGGATAGTGCGGGGAGGGGGGTTGTAATACTGACACTGTGACCAGGTGTGTTGCAATTTAAAAAAAAAAAAATCCTTAATGATTTGGTGTGTTTGGTGTGAGCGCTGTGTTGTGTGGTGTTTGGTGTGTGCGCTGTGTTGTTTGGTGTGAGCGCTGTGTTGTGTCGTGTTTGGTGTGAGCGAGCGTTGTGTTGTGTGGTGTTTGGTGTGTGTGCTGTGTTGTTTGGTGTGAGCGCTGTGTTGTGTCGTGTTTGGTGTGAGCGAGCGCTGTGTTGTGTCGTGTTTGGTGTGAGCGCTGTGTTGTTTGGTGTGAGCGCTGTGTTGTGTCATGTTTGGTGTGAGCGAGCGTTGTGTTGTGTGGTGTTTGGTGTGTGTGCTGTGTTGTTTGGTGTGAGCGCTGTGTTTTGTCGTGTTTGGTGTGAGCGAGCGCTGTGTTGTGTCGTGTTTGGTGTGAGCGAGCGCTGTGTTGTGTCGTGTTTGGTGTGAGCGCTGTGTTGTGTGGTATTTGGTGAGAGCTGTGTTGTGTGGTGTTAGGTGTGAGCGCTGTGTTGTGTGGTGTTTAAATGTATGCCTGAGTGTGTGTGTTTGTGCATGTCTGAGTGTTTGTGTGTGTATGAGTATGTGTGAGTCTGATTGTGTGTGTGTGTGTGTGTGTGTGTCTGAGTATGTGTGAGTATGTATACATGTAAAGCTGTCTTACGATATGACATGACTATCTACTGAAACCTACTCTAAGATCTATGCACCCATTTCCCGATACTCTCAAAGACATGTATGTGTCCTAACGAAAAAAGTACCCGATAACATTAGACCTTAAATGAATGTGCACTGTTAGCCCTCCCCCCCCCCCCCATGTCAGGTTAAAGAAAACGTTATCGGAATGTTTCTTTCATCTTTTTTTGTTTTCTTTTTACTGTTGTGTACCAGTACATTATTTTGTTGTTGTATGTTGTTCTGTTTTGGTTATTATCCGTGCTGTTTTGTTTTTAAAACCGTCCATGCACTCTACCAAATTATTTTCGTTGCTTTGCCGCTAGTTTCTCCATAAACAAATTATAATTTTTTTTTAAATTTATTTTGATTTTCATGCATAACTTCTACGGAATTCTCTAACCCATACAGGGATCTCAACAAGTTTGTTAGTATCGAAGTATCGGTATCGGCCGATACAGTATTAGCGATACTTTTTTAGTATTGGTTGCTGTATTGCCGATCCTTTTTGTATCAAGTATTGATCTGTGTATCGATACTCGATACCGATACTTTTCTATTGCCACTATTTGCAGAAAAACAATAGCGATCTTAATACATTGTTTGTCTACATAAATTCAATCTCTACAAGTAGCCATCAACCCTACGAATATTAACACCACCCAACACCCCACCACCACAACCACGGTTGGCGAGTTGAAGAAAAACTGTAGTTTTAATCTTTTGTTTGAAGTTTTTGCTTTGTTCGCCGACGTCTATAAATGTTATTCTTATACTCTTTCATTCATTTACTTTCTTTCTGTCAATTTTTTGTTCAATGTTTAAATGAACAACAGAAAAGAAAACTATTTTTTTATCGATCTGTCAGTTATATATACACAGACACACACACAAACACACACACACACACACACACACATATATATATATATATAAGTATATACTGTAAGTGTTTATAGGTTATATAGAAATAAATTATATACCGTACTGTATGTTTGTGAGTGTGTATGTTAAGTGAGTTGTTAATTCATGTGTGCTTATTTATATGTATAACCTACAGTTGTTTTTATTTATTGATTCATTTTTTTTAGTATTTACTACATTTCATTAAAAATAATTAATTGAATGGTATTAAATTCTAAAACTATGTGTAATGAAAATTGAAAACTATGTAATAAAACAATATCATATAATTAACACATATTATATTATTAAATAATATGCTGAGTTCAGCAAACAATAAAATTTTGGGTGGTAAAAAACAATTAATTGAATATAAATAGTTGAACATAAACTAATTAAAAAAAGTTTTTTTTTTCTCAAGTTTTTAAAGAGCCACTGAAATTGTTTGTTTCAAGATTATGGTATTTGATTAGGCCACCGTTTGACAACGAAAGAGCCGCAATTTCACATCGAAAGAGCCGCATGCAGCTCGCGAGCCGTAGGTTGCCGACCCCTGTTCTAGGCTAAGCAATGATCATTTTGAAATGATGGTCTTCTTACATGCTGTCAAATGGTGAAGTGATTAGCATTAAAATTGTGCTTTGACAATGTATTTTTTAATTTTTTTTAAAAACCTGAGAAACTTGCACTCATTATATTTTAAATAAAAACATTATGTTGTTCTAAAAGTATCGGTATTGTATCGGTATCGATTTTGGCGATACATTTTTCTTAAGTATTTGTATTGGTTTTGGCGATACTATTTTCATGAAGTATCGGTTTCGGTATTGACGATACAATTTAAGAGTATCGTTAACAACTCTGGATCTCAATGTATCCCCCCTACGACCCCTGTTTGACTATCCCAGTTTTTAAACAATTGTTTATACTGTCTGCCCCTCTTCCCCCTCCCCCCTGCGTTCTTATGAATAGGTAAAAAGGACGACTCTTTGGACCCTGCTTATAGGACCCCCTTCAGCCCCGTGGCGTGAAAATTCTACAGCAGGGGCCAGGCATTCTACAGCAGGGGCCAGGCCAATAGCAGGAGAGGGAGCTAGGAAATAAATGTTACTAAGTAGAGCAAACAAGCAGAGGGGGGGGCAGACAAAACGCCCCCCCTCCCGCACACTTCGAGCCTGGCCCTATTACAGGAAAAATTGCTATCTAACGGATACCTTAACCTAGTTCCTCCAAAATAACCCTGCCTGGGGTCTCGAATACCTCAGAACGGGGGGGGGGGGCTCTAGATAATGGATCGCGGTGACCTGTTAATGAACTGCCGGTTAATGAAGCTGTTTACTGGCCGTTACAAGAGAAATCATCTTCTATAATAATTCAAGGAACTCATACAAAGTATTCGAATAAATCACACATTGATATTGGACAGAGGCGGCCCTGCGAGGGAGGAGCTGTCCGCAAGTTTCGGGTCAAATATCATATGCAGGGATGAAATATATATATATATATATATATTTCAACAGCTAGGTAATACAGGCGGACCTCGACTTTCGCACATAATTGGTTCCTGAAAGTGTGTGCGAATGTTGAATGTTCGAAAGTTGAGGGGAAATATTAATAACATAAAACAGTACATAACCAACTAAAATCACTTTCAAAATGGCGATCATGATATTACAAAAAACGGTTGTTTCGGGAACAAAAAGGGCGGAGAAAGACCGGGTATAGACCGGAAATTCCGTAGACCGGGTATAGACCGGAAATTCCGTAGACCGGGTATAGACCGGAAATTCCGTAGACCGGGTATAGACCGGAAATTCCGTAGACCGGGTATAGACCGGAAATTCCGTAGACCGGGTATAGACCGGAAACAGTCGGAAATTACTGAAAGTGGGTCACTAGCGTTGTTATGGACGATTCTAAAAACACATTTAAAAAAAAATATATTTTTTTTAAGAATGTTCGAAATACCGAATTATGCGAAAGTCGAGGGCCACCTGTAATAGAATCATTTGACGTGACCCCGCCCCCCCCACCCCACCCCACGTCTCTCCACCAATCACATGCCACGGGCGGGAACCTTGTGGTGGTAGCACTAGCTTCCCTCCCCCCCCCCTCTTTACATGAGACCACTAGTGAAGTGTATGGAATGGCGGGGTGACGGGAGGAGGGGAGTGATGTGATAAAAAGATGTCCAAATGAACAATTAAGCCTTGTCACGTATAAGGCCTCAGGGCCAAATATTAGAGATACCAAATAGTTTTTATTTTTAGAATTTAAATTACCTACGGCTGCTAGAATGTTATTCACTTATATCGCTGATTTTTATTTTACCACGTGATATACTAATATTAGAATTTTCATACTTGCCATTTTAATCACGTTGTACGCCTCTACTTCTGTACTTTTTTTCAAAATGGTCATTTGATGTATCCAATGGCCCTACATTTTGATGCACAGTCCGCAGTCGTTTCAATGGAATAGTTAAATTAAAAGAGTGACATAAATTAGTGCGCGGATAACACAATGCACGAGGATCAGGGTTGTTAATATTGCAATATTGTATTGGTATTGGCAGTATTGCCAATACTTTTTTAAGTATTGGTACGATATTGCAATACTTCTTGAAATTTGATATTGGTATTGGTATTGCCAATACTTATTTTTGATATTGGTATTGATTTTTAACCAATACTTAAAGCAATATTCAATAAGTTCTCTACAACATTGGTTGTGAATAAAGCTGAATATAATAAATTTTTCATTGGTGTCGCCATCTTGCGAGTGACATTGCTAAGCAAGCAATTTTTGAATGAGACTGAGCAATGAATGATAATAGAAATCATACATGATATCTGTGGCAATGAGTATTGACCAGTGAGTACTCTAAGTAAATTGATTTCTATGGAATTTGCTATTCTTTCCAAGCTTTTTTCCGGTTGCATTAAATAATTTTCTTGAGTGTTTATTGTTATTTGCAAAATATTGTCAGGCAGATCACTTGGTATGCTTTTGGTAACACCTGGTGAAACCCGATGGAATTCAATGTATGATGCTGTCACCAGAGATTACAGCATTCTCTGTGTAAGTGACATGGAAGTTGTTGACAAACTTTGTGATGAACTTGATATCAAAAGACTACAGCCTGTACAGAAAATATTTGTTAAAGAGTATGTTGCTGTTATGAAGCCTGTTTGCTGTGAACTAGATATTTTGCAGGGTGAAACTAAAAAAGACATCAATTGGACTTGGTTTCCTTTTACCAACACTTGTCATGATGAAGGCTCAGTTAAAAGTGTTTCTTGAACAAGGAAAGAATGATCGGCTCGTAGTTTGTTCTCCATTAGCTTCATGTCTTTTGAATGCCATCGATAGAAGACTTGCTAACATGTCTGACAGCATTGATGCTCAGCGGGCATCCGTTGTACATCCCAAATTCAAGTTGGACTGGATGGATGATGATTTGCAGCGTTCGCATCTGAAGAGACGCATTTCACAATCACTGATGTACATCAAGAAATTATTAATTACTTGGCAGACACTTCAGACAGTATTTTATCATTGGATGCCTATCCACATATCCGTAAAATATAAATATACCTGAATACATGACTTCCTTCAAGCGCTGCTGTTGAAAGGCTGTTTTCATTAGGACAGCGGTCGGGAAACTGGGGTAAATTACCCCAAATAGGGTAAAAATGAAATTTTTGGGGGTAAAAATGAAACTTTTGTGAGTAAAAAGTATATATTTTTAATTTGCTATGGGGTAATATCAACTTACACAAAAATATTTTGGGGTAATGATTAAAAAAGTTCCCCGACCCCTGCATTAGTAGGACGAGTATTTTCCCCTCTTCGTTCACGACTGAGCAGTGCGCATTTTGAAATGGTTACTTTTCTTTGCCTGGCTTAGTGGTAACTGCCAGTTAGGTGGCGTTACCCTGTGAACTCTACTGGAATTCATCGTTAGTTTTCCAGATGTAATGCAATCCACTGACTCGGTCTGACTGCTTTTACTGTAGTGTGATGTTTAATTGTTTAAGTATCATTTGCTTTTCTATGACAGTCATTTGCCTCATCCATCCATCCATCTATTTATCCATTCATTCACAATATTTGTACAGCATACATATTAAAAATCTTGTTGCTAAAGGAAGTTAAGGTATGCCGACTTATTTAATAGTAGTTTATTATGTTGTCAAAGACTTTTGGATGCTTTGAGGGAAACTGATGAAGCAAGTGTTAAATATTGAACAAAATTTGGTTAAAAATACATCATCTAAATCAGCCAAAAATGTTGTTATCGTTTATCGATGTAAGTGATATAGAGCAATGAATTACGTATTTGCGTTTTATTCATCGAATGACCCAAATATTGGTATTGGTATTGGCAATAATAAATAAATATTGGTATCGGTATTGCAATACTGGTTTTAAAATTGTATTGGTATTGGTATTGCAATACTGGTTTTAAAATTGTATTGGTATTGGTATTGCCAATAATTTTTTTTAGTATTGTTAACAACCCTGACGAGGATATAAGATTGCTTGATTTAAAAGAAATAGTTCCAAGAAGCTTACAACATGCGCAATGATACGTCTGTATTGTCGTTATTCGGTCTGCGACACTGTTACTGACCTTGATAACAGCCAGACGTGATGCATTCTAATTTGCGCACCTTGACCTTTGCCACCCCGGGTCATCCCCAACAAAACATGCAGACGAAGGGGGTGCACGGTGTGCTAACAGTTTGTATGTTGACAGGGTAACTACCTTTGTGAGCCAGACGACCGTGTTGAGCTGTATTGTGCAGTGCGCATGTGTGTCTGTGGTCTTGAAAGCTGGGTGTGTTGTTGTGATAGGTTGGATTTAAAAAAAAATAAAAATAATAAAAAAAAAAATAAATATCGCCGTGACCCTGACACAGAAATAGAGGATAGTCCCTGCTTAAATGACAGATGAAACACACACACACACACATACATATATATATATATACATACACTTTCAGAAGAACAACATAAAAAAAAAATAACGAAATAAAAACATGTAGGTCTAATGGTTGATTCAGTGAGAGAGAGAGAGAGAGGAGAGAGAGAGAGAGAGAGAGAAAGAGAGAGAGATGCACAGTGCACATTACTGTACATGATACTTCATAGTTGCACTATCTGTTGATTATAAAGCGGTAACATGAATATTATCCTACAGGAACCTGTTTAGTTTTCCCGTTGGTCTAATTAAACTCAATCATCTGTACCTGCATTGCTTCATGTTATTCATAATTAAAGAGCCAGTGTAATTCACTGTTTACAAAATTTGATTTACATTACACACAAATAAATAAAGAATATAAGAGAACTCCTACACGGCGATACAACATCTGCAGGCTATATTAGAAGTAAATATTAATTCACATCCTAGATGGAAAAAAGATTATGGCATTAATAAATAATTAGCTTGAGTATGACGTCAGCCCCGTAGCTAAGGGGTAGCACTGGGGGGCCGTGCCCCCCCCCGTTAGGTGTGGAGTACCCCCCCCCCGCTTATAAAAGAAGAAAAAGAGGAAAAAATAAAGAAAAAGTAAAGGTGCCCCCTTGCTGGGTATTGGTGCCTCCCTGCTTACTTTTACCTGGCTACGGGCCTGTATGACGTTCATCACATACATGATCTACCCCCCCCCCCTAAGTATTCTATTAATGTCGTGTCCCTTCCTTTTTCACTCCCCACTTCCACCCCCCTTACCCCACCCACCCCCCAGCCTGTCAGGCAGTGTTATAAATAGGCGTGGAGGCCCGGGGGAAGGGAGGGGGGTGGGATACATATTTTCAGTTGGCGTTGACGCATTTTAGCATAATTATTTTATTGCAAACTGTGAAATTATTGACAATTGCTAGTATTTAAATTGAAGGGTTAATCAAGCATTGTTTTGGTACAGTTGTACTGACATTTTTAGAACTGGTACAGTTGTACTGACTATTTCTATTTCTGTGCTCACCCTCATCAGGTAAATTTAACAAGTCGACGTCTTTCATATGCACTCATTAACTCACCGGGTTATTGTAAACGTTATGTACATTGGTGTGCGCGTCGATGGTAAACAAGACAAATTTAACTTAATTGAAAACAATTGTCTCTTGAACAGCGAATTTATATAATTTTGTCACAGCGATACATTTAAACAAACGACAATAAATCCTTTGGGCAAGTCAGCAGATTGTTTAAAGCATCGCCAGTAGCACCAGTAGCACCAGTAGCACTAATAGCACTAGTAGCACTAGTAGCACCAGTAGAACCAGTAGCACGAGTAGTACCAGTAGTACCAGTAGTACCAGTAGCACCAGTAGAACCAGTAGCACCAGTAGCACTAACAGCACCAATAGCACCAGTAGCACCAGTAGCACCAGTAGCAACCAGTAGCACTAGTAGCACTAACAGCACCAGTAGCAACCAGTAGCACCAGTAGCAACCAGTAGCACTAGTAGCACTAACAGCACCAGTAGCAACCAGTAGCACTAGTAGCACTAACAGCACCAGTAGCACTAGTAGCACCAGTAGCAACCAGTAGCACTAGTAGCACTAACAGCACCAGTAGCAACCAGTAGCACTAACAGCACCAGTAGCACTCGTAGCACCAGTAGAACCAGAAGCACCAGTAGCACGAGTAGCACTAAGTGCTCAGTAGGTAATTTGTAGCAACCAGTAGCACTAGTAGCACTAGTAGTCAGTACAACTGTACCAGTTCTAAAAATGTCAGTATAACTGTACCAAAACAGTGCTTGATTAACCCTTCAATTTAAATACTAGCAATTGTCAATAATTTCACAGTTTGCAATAAAATAATTATGCTAAAATGCGTCAACGCCAACTGAAAATATGTATCCCACCCCCTCCCTTCCCCCGGGCCTCCACGCCTATTTATAATACTGCCCGACGGAATGAAAGTCATTGTGAAACATGTATTTACATGACGTCAACATATAAAACGTTCACTTTTAGCGATAGTGACATTTTATAAAGTAACCGTAGATAATATCTATGAAAGTAAACACTTATAAAATGTCAAGAACGAGAGAATAGTCCATGCGGTTTTAACAATATTTAATAGACCGGTATGAAAATACAATATATCAAAGTGAAAACGTAAAATGACAAAAGTGATTGTTATCTTACCTCAGGGGTAATGTTGTTGTTGGAGCGTACTCTGCTGACATTATAGGTAGGTAGGTGGTCAGCGTTAAAACATCAAGGAGAATAAGATGCGTTACTTAGTACATTCATTTGCAACCAGGGCCGGATATAGGAAGCGAGGTTCCCGACTGGAAATTATAGTTTCACTGTCGTCTTCAATGACAGGGACATTCTGGAATATGACGAGAAGTCGAGCTTTTTGGATTGGAAATATATACATTATTTAAATAAATCAATACCATGCGGTCGTTCGACTGGAGAGTCCTGGATTCGAACGTTTGGAATTTTACAGGTCCTGGTGAAAGTCCCCCAAGTCCACCCAGCTTTAAATGGGTACCTGAATTTAAGTTAAGGGAGTAAAGGCTGCTGGGCCAACCATACAATCCTTTTATATGCCAAGGTTACTGAAACTAATTCTGAAATTCAAATTGACATCACATGTACTATTTCTTTTTAAGCATCATATACATAACACGGCAAATCCCACTTCTAGTATTACTGTGTGTGTAGTAGATCGGATGGTCGTGCTGTAAAGCGCTCGCTTGTCGCCATAAGGTCCAGGGTTCGATCTATAGTGAGAACCAAGGGATTTCTTCATGTCATGGTGAACGTTCTCTCCATGTCTTCCCGTGGCCGTCGCTCTATCGGTTATAGTGGGGATAAATGAAGGGCTTTATCAAAACACTCCCGTGGTGCTTCCATGGCCATTGCACTATCGGTTATGGTGGGTATAAATGAAGGGGGCTCTATCTCTAAGAAACATCTCATCCTTACAGGGACTTCACAGATTTAAAGAAACATAACCCTTTTTAAAACACACACACTTTTTTTTTCAATTAAATGCGACAACCTCATAATCTATTTTTAATTTTTTAAAAATAAACTTACACTGGAAAAAAAAACAATAACAACAAAGATATAGATGTAGTGGTGATATATTATGAAGGTTAACATAAAAATAAAAATAAATTTTTTTGGTATAAAAGTAGTGAGTGGATTAAAGCTAGAATAGAAAAAAAACTTTTTTTTTTAAACCAGTTCAACCAGTTTCACCGAAAATGTTAAGTTCAAAGAGATAGGTGTCTTCTTTCTTCAATACTTTCTGTCTGATGCCGGCATTGATTTATGTCCGCTGTAGCAGGCTGGTGGACTAGGGTCCATATTAAACTGTGATTGGCGTCATGCTTTTGTTTTTAACAGCCCAGTAGCTATGGGAGGTGGGGGGCGGGGCTTACAGGTGCTTACAGGTGCTTACAGGTGCTTACAGGTGCTTGCAGGGGCCATTATCCTTCTTTGTAAGTTTCTGACGAGCCAAGTGTAGCTTACACTTCTATAAGAGGGGGCAGAGGGTGTCGAGTCTATTGATGATTAGTCTAATCAGCCTATACTTGACTGGTCGGTCTATTCAGCCGGTCCCATCCTTGACCGACCGGTCTATTCAGCCGGTCCTATCCTTGACCGACCGGTCTATTCAGCCGGTCCCATCCTTGACCGACCGGTCTATTCAGCCGGTCCTATCCTTGACCGACCGGTCTATTCAGCCGGTCCTATCCTTGACCGACCGGTCTAATCAGCCGGTCCTATCCTTGACCGACCGGTCTATTCAGCCGGTCCCATCCTTGACCGACCGGTCTATTCAGCCGGTCCTATCCTTGACCGACCGGTCTATTCAGCCGGTCCCATCCTTGACCGACCGGTCTATTCAGCCGGTCCTATCCTTGACCGACCGGTCTATTCAGCCGGTCCTATCCTTGACCGATCGGTCTATTCAGCCGGTCCTATCCTTGACCGATCGGTCTATTCAGCCGGTCCTATCCTTGACCGATCGGTCTAATCAGCCGGTGATATCCTTGACCGATCGGTCTAATCAGCCGGTCCTATCCTTGACCATTGTAAAAAATGTTGTTTTTTTTAATTTTTTACAAACCTTGTCCCCCCCCCCCATACCCCTACATAGTGGTAAAGGCCTCACTGGCGCCATGTCAACAAGATTCCATCCAAAAAAAAGTAAATTTAAAAAAGTGTTACTATTCCTGTATACAGTTTTATTTATAGTTTTACTTCTTTGAGTGCCTGTACTTTAATACTTCAATGGCTGCTGCTGGTATTAATCTCTGGTTGCCATCTTGTCATTACTGGATCTAATCGCCGCACTAAATTAGTCCCAAAAGTAACATTTTCAAGTTTTGAAGACCAGAGTGTTGACTACTATGTAAATGATACTAGTATTGATTTAAAAAAATATATATATTCAAGTTTCTATAAATAGTTTATTTTACCTGAAGTGTGAATTCATTTATTTGATGAACATTTTACGCTCCTTTTGTGATCTTTTGTTTTTAAACAGGCCGTTAGATTAAAACAAATATGGCGTATATATTTTTTATTCAAAATGAGGCCAAACCTTCCAAATGATGTTTTTCAAACTTAAAACCTGTCTCAATGAAACAATATGATAGTTTAAAAACATAAGAAATAACTGTAAATCGATAAACATCAAATAAACACAACATCACATAATCATAATGAGCAGATGGAGTTATAGGCATTTAACAAGGGCCAGCCATTTATACGTTTATGGAGGGGGGGCCCTGAGCAAAGGAACATTTGGGGGGGGGGGCTGGAAAATGTTACACCTTGGGGTTTAAGACGAAAACTTTGTCAAGCTAGACTTCACATACTTTGATTATTGGGCCTCCTGTGATCATTCAAACGTTTGGTATTTTAGCAATAATAAAATAAAAGTCCCAACTTGGGGGCCCATTAATAGGAGAGGCCCCTTATCTGGGGAGGCCCCTAGGCAGAAGACTAGCTGGTCTAACTGTAAGAAGGGCTGTTATTAGAATTACGTGTCAGTTTGTACTGTAAAGCAGTTTGATAAAAGTCTAAAGGTTAGCTACTAGCTCTCTGATCAAGATGCCTTTTTTTATACTAACGGTTAAATTACAATCGGATAACTCGATATTATTATTATTATTATTGCCAAACATATCGTGTTATGAAAAGTGCACTAAATTGTGGAGGGTCTTAAATATCTGATGACGGGAGGTGTGAGCTAGAATTACGTCATGACGATTTTTTTTTTAAATAGACAGACCCAATTAGTTCAACATAATGCTTTAATAAAAAAAGTAAGAATAATTTCCATTTAAGAAAATTCTACCAAACTTCAAAACCTCCATCATGCCATTAGCCAATATATCTTAAATAAGGTATAGTGCTAACACAAGATCTATCTATCTATCTATATACCTATCTATATATCTATCTATCTACAAATCAATATGTCACCTCTTGACTCTCTAAACTGCACTACGTAACCTGAATGAGGTAAACAAAACTATTCTTCATCGATAAAGTTTACGTTACATTAATAATGTTCTCACTCTCAGCTGACACAAGAGCAATCAGAACCGTTATCATGGGTAGGCAAACAAGGCGGCTGCTTGGGGGGGGGGAGGCCTCTGCTTTGACGACTCAGAGTCGGGACTTGTCAGGGGGCCCCCATATAAAATTATGAGGGTCATCGAGAAGGAAATGAGGCGGAAATCAAATAGTTCTATCCGGCGTCATTTATAGCGTTCCGTCTATTCTCTCTTTCTCTTTGAACTCTCTCAGTAATCTGCGGGCGGAGACTTAGTCTCTTAGAGCCCGTGAGATCAGAACCTTCCACTTATAGTCTTAACCTATTTCCCGTTAAATCTTCTTCACCTGTGACCCGTTAAATCTTCTTCACCTGTGGCCCGTTAAATCTTCTTCACCGATGGCCCGTTAAATCTTCTTCACCGATGGCCCGTTAAATCTTCTTCACCGATGGCCCGTTAAATCGTCTTCACCGATGGCCCGTTAAGTTTCCTTCATCTATGGCCACCTAACTGGCCCTGGGTGCGTGCTGGAATGTAATTATGACGTGTCCTTATATGGTCAGCGGGCGTTTATCGGCAGGATTGTCTTATCTTTGATTTCAATGACTTAACTGCCATACGAGATGGAAAGATTCTTACCCTATTCACCTGGGGGTTGCCAGGTACTTGTTGCAAATAAAGTGTTTCTGCACCTCCGATACCTGGTGGTAAGTTAGGATTCTTTTTAATAGCCTTTGCCATTGGAGGATTCTTCTATAACTGACATTCTGTTCATCTGAAGCAGTGTGTTTTAATTTCTCAGAATCATACTATTTCTGTCTATGCTACTTATAAAAATCATGGTGTCTATGTTATTTTTCATCTCAGATTTCGAGTCTATTGTTCAGTCTATAGCCTATATGTGTATTATGGGTTTGTTTCTCTGACAATTTTTGTTTGTTTTCTATTTTTTTTTAATCAAATGTTTTACTAATGTTTTCATCTGAACCTAAGTTCTGCTTGTCTGATTCTGTGAAAATCTATTGCTCTGTTTATCTGAAACTGGCAGTCTATCTTCTATTTTTCTCAGTATTTGTTTAACTAATTCTCTTCTGTCTATGTTTTTCTTCTTTGGATATTTTTGAGTATAAATGTCTCTCCGCATTGCTCTCTCTCTTTCTGCATCTCTCTTTATCACTGTGTCTCTGTTATACAGTCTCTCTGTATCTCTATATCACTTTGTCTCTGTTATACAGTCGCTCTGTACCTCTATATCACTGTGTCTCTGTTATACAGTCTCTCTGTATCTCTATATCACTGTGTCTCTGTTATACAGTCTCTCTGTATCTCTATATCACTGTGTCTCTGTTATACAGTCTCTCTCTGTATCTCTATATCACTGTGTCTCTATATCACTGTGTCTCTGTTATACAGTCTCTCTGTATCTCTATATCACTGTGTCTCTGTTATACAGTCTCTCTGTATCTCTATATCACTGTGTCTCTGTTATACAGTCTCTCAGTATCTCTATATCACTTTGCCTCTGTTATACAATTTCTCTGTATCTCTGTATCTCTATATCACTGTGTCTCTGTTATACAGTCTCTCTGTATCTCTATATCACTGTGTCTCTGTTATACAGTCTCTCTGTATCTCATTATCACTGTGTCTTTGTTATACAGACTCTCAGTATCTCTATATAACTTTGTATCTCTGTATCTCTGTATCTCTATATCACTGTGTCTCTGTTATACAGTCTCTCTGTATCTCTATATCACTGTGTCTCTGTTATACAGTCTCTCTGTATCTCTATATCACTGTGTCTCTGTTATACAGTCTCTCTCTGTATCTCTATATCACTGTGTCTCTGTTATACAGTCTCTCTGTATCTCTATATCACTGTGTCTCTGTTATACAGTCTCTCTGTATCTCTATATCACTGTGTCTCTGTTATACAGTCTCTCTGTATCTCTATATCACTGTGTCTATGTTATACAGTCTCTCAGTATCTCTATATCACTTTGTCTCTGTTATACAGTCTCTCAGTATCTATATATATCTGTCTCTGTTATACAATCTCTCTGTATCTCTATATCACTTTGTCTCTGTTATACAGTCTCTCAGTATCTCTATATAACTTTGTATCTCTGTATCTCTGTATCTCTATATCACTGTGTCTCTGTTATACAGTCTCTCAGTATCTTTATATCACTTTGTCTCTGTTATACAGTCTCTCAGTATCTCTATATATATATGTCTCTGTTATACAATCTCTCTGTATCTCTATATCACTTTGTCTCTGTTATACAGTCTCTCAGTATCTCTATATATATCTTATACAATCTCTCTGTATCTCTATATCACTTTGTCTCTGTTATACAGTCTCTCAGTATCTCTATATATATCTGTCTCTGTTATACAATCTTTATGTATCAATTGTTTCAATGTCTCTCTGTATTGAAGTATCTTCGTAAATCAGTCTATATGTACTTGTGAAATGTCTCTCTCTATATCTTGCTCTGTCTATATATATCTCAGTCTACTTTCGTTCCCATCTGTAATCACGTGTGTATGTGTCAAACCTTTCTCACTCCCCTTTCCCTGTTCATGTTCATTACCTTCATCTCTCCTTCCATTTTCTCAGAGATTATAAATGATCAAATTATCAGTATAATGCACGGATGGAATTGTCTGCAAAGTTATTTAACATCTGAAATTGATGACTTTGAAGATGAAGGGGTAATTGATGAAAAATTATCTCAAGCGATTTTATTTTTTTTCATAGTGGGTAAAGTGCGGCGCCGACAAATTTAACCCCGGCACGTGCTGGCCACATGTAGACCTCAAGTACTTCTATTCATAGACACGGCTACAGGGCATGAGATATAACGGGGTACCGGGCCACGGGGCGTAAAACATATCTGCCTCTTCCTCCACCCCCCTCCTCCCCGTTTTCCCCATTCTCATACGCCCACACGATCCCCCCGTGGAGAGGAGTCTGTAGGCTGCCAACAGCGATTGATGAACTATCAAGATGGCGCCCACTCCCCCTAACCCTACCCCCCACCGGCTTGCGTATTTAATACACAATGTCTGTGATTGAACGGTGGGTGACTCGCTCTATTGGAAAGATCGCTTATTTATCTCCCTGCCCCTTCTCTCTCTATCTCTGCCTATCTTTCTATTTATCTATGCATCTACCTATATATTTCGCACTCACTCTTTGTCTCTCTCTCTCTCTCTCTCTATCTCTCTCTCTCACTCCATTTGTTATGTAATTGTATGAATCATGTCCACGTGATAAGTAAGATTTGTCATTCCCGACTTTATGACCATAAAATGGAAGGAAGCAGAGACCTAGATATATGCAGGTAATAGATACAGATAATATATATATATATATATATATATATATATATATAGCTATATACAGATAATAGATGCATTAATAGATACAGATAATAGATACAGATAATAGATACAGAAATATATACAGATGATATATACAGATAAAAGATACATATATAAGGGATACAGATAAAAGATCGAAATACAGATAGATAGATAACGCTATATTGATATAAACAGACAAACAGATAGACATATATATATATATATATATATATATATATATACATATATATATATATATATATATATATATATATAAACACAAAACTTCATATAAATAAACTTACAGACATACATCAAGATACATGCAAACAAATATAAATGTAAAATACACACATATTAATGCACTTAAATACAGAATACACTCGAGTGATTTCCCCTAACTCAACCACTGTCGGTCATGATGTCCGAATTTATACATTGTTTCAACAGTGTGGGGGTATTATACATCGATTCTGACATTCCTCCCGACAAATACAGACGCTGATTGAATCATTACACTGTCTAGGTCCTCGCTGACCACTTAGTTAAGTACCAACTGTAAATGGTGTGTAAATGAATACAAATGACCGTTCAGTCCATTAAGGTATCACTTAGTTATTTAATATAATGCCCTGACTAGTTTTATGAAGAATCGAACTCTCCAACAAAAAAAAAAAAACAACAGCTACTTGAAGGAGCATACAAAAAAAAAACAGGAACTCTACGGATTCTGTACAAATGTAATCTATTTGTGTTTTTGTCTTTTTTCGCTTTCTGATAAACATACCACTTTGGTTGTTAACTAATATAAAATTAATTATCGTCAATATGTCTGAACGTTTATTGATTTCTTTGTTCTCTTCTTAGCTGGCGACACATAATGGAAAGTAAAAAGTAATTCACACAAATCCTTATTTACAATAATGACGTAATTGACGCAAGAAACTCTCCAACACATATCATACCTTCGAGTGGCAATTATTCTTTCTTTTTTTTCTTAAAGCATTATGTTGAACTGATTGGGTCTGTCTATTCTTTAAAAAATCGTCATTACGTAGTTCTAGTTCACACCCCCCCCCCTCATCAGATATTTAAGATCCTCCAACAATGTAGAGTCCCAGGCACAGACAATATCGGCTCCAGAGAGAGAGGGGAAAAAAAAACCCAGCAATTTTGTATAGAAGAAAGCCATTAATTAGTGAGTAAACAGTGGACGAACATCGTAATCTAGAGGACTGGACAATCTAAAAATAGACCCCAGTCACCTGACTGCACTGGACTCATTTTCCCCTTTACTGAAGATAGGTTAGTCTTGTTATTACAAAAAAAAGGTACTTGACCGACAAGTCTCCTTTGTTGATGTGTATCGCGGTGACTTTGTCTGGGGTGGTTTCCCCTTAGTGCCGACACACACACACACGCACAAACACACACACACACGCAAGCACGCACTCACGCACACACACACACACACACAAAGCCGTCACCGCTTTATTTAATAGTTAAAATCATGTCAGTGTATGTCCACTTGTAAGGAAGTTGGTCTTTAGGTTAGTGTATGTCATAAGCAGAGTGCCAGATGCAAAGATTATTTGAGATAGATGTAGAGAAAAAGGAGGGGGAGGGGTAGGCTGGGGGGGTGGGGAGGGAACAGGGTGTGTCTAAAAAAAAAGTTATAATGATAAGCCCTCTGTCATATACGCCCCACATAAAAAGAGGGGAGTTTACCCCCAGTAGCTGTGGCCGAGTAGTTAAGTACTGTTGGTCATATGTTGGTCCCCAGTCCAAATGTCGGTAAGTGTTCTCATTTAAATTTCGGTAACTGGCACACGTCAATCAATTAACCCCCCCCCCCCCCGCCCACACACACCCCCCCACCCCCACCCTCTATGATAAATTGTGGAAGGAACTCATTAAAAAAATGTAGTTATTAAATTTATAAGCCCGTGAGAGACGTCGGGGCGGATGCAGGAGGTGTTCAGAGGGGTGGGGGCGCCTTGACACCGACGCCACATTGCACTGTCTTATAAGAAGTCTATAAGCAAAGCAGAAAACGTGACATGTTTATTAGACAAATACAAACACAAAAATATGACCATAGTTAGATAATGCTTTTTCCCATCGAGACCAAATAAAATTAGATTTGGCATAAAAAAGTCTTCTATTTACTGGCCAATGATGAATAATTGCTGCCAGAAAGGACAAAAAAAAATGAAAAAACAAGGCCAAAGATAATTTCAATACCGGAGAACAGATCTAATTAGTCTCCTCCAGTTTATTACATACAAAAAATATTTATCGATGTACGTGCCACCATGAATGATTTCATAACATTTTGCCAGACAACGAGGTTAAAGTAAAACACAAAAAATAACAGCTACTTGAAGGAGCATACAAAAACCCAGAAACTCTACGGATTCTGTACAAATGTAATCTATTTGTGTGTTTTTGTTTTATTCGCTTCTGATAAACATACCACTTTGGCTGTTATATACTATAACATTAATTATGGTCAAAATTTCTGAATGTTTATTGATTTCTTTGTTCTCTTCTTAGTTGGCAACACATAATGGAAAGTAAAAAGTAATGACACACATCCTTATTAAGAATAATGATCATAATGAAGTAATTGACGCAAGTAATGTAGGATTGTATCCAAAGTTTTTAAATGTGAAATCCATACATTAACGCAAAGTTCGTGGGGCTTGAAAAATCACCCACAAACCGTGGCTAAAAAAACCAAAAGTGAATAAGTAAGTACCGCCTAATGGGGGAAAACCAATCTATATTTATTGTAATTAAGATGAACATTAATACAGCCTGTCTCGACGTGTGATCTTTATACTTGCCTCACGTTTACATATCTGTTCAATTAATTTATTGATGAAGTACGGAATATACATTTATAATATAAACCGCAAAATTTTAAAATCGGAAAAAGAAATACTGTTGTCACTCGATGTTTTGAACTAGATAAACCCGCCCAAAACTAGCCAAACAATTTTAAATTCACAATATTTTTTTTTTAATTTACGTTTTAAAACTGCCCAGTGTTGAGTTGTTCCGAATCCGGAATGATTCCCCTGAACTTTAGGTCAGTGTATGTCCACTTGTAAGCAAGTTGGTGGTCTTCAGGTCAGTGTATGTCATAAGCAGAGTGCCAAATACCTTTTTAGGGCCCTTCCATTTGAAAACCATATAATATTATATGTGAGTAGCGCTCGGGGCATAATGTCTCCCCTTGCCCCCCCCCCTTCCCACTACGCCACTGATTCTGACATACATCGTTGCCATAGGAAAACTAGTTGATACGAAATGTCACATTTTTGATAATTACTGTTTGCCGTATGATCTACGCGACACACCTACAGCTCCACTAGGCTGTATGGGAAGGCGACAACACGTGTTTTTACTGTCTGCGCTCAGTGTGTGATGTCCCCTGTAAGGATGAGATGAAATCTCTTAGCTCCTATAAACCACTAAATGGGACGGTTTGTTACAGTGCCCTTCTTTCATTCCCCACAAGTAGCCATAGAGGCACCTCGGGAGATATATCGGGAACTTGAGCCAAGACCTGAAAAATTTCCTTGGTCCTCACCGGAGATCGAACCAGGTACCTTCAGGTCGACAGTCGAGTCCTTTTACCACACGACCACCCGTCCCCTCGTCTCTGTTCAGTAAACCCTACATCTGCTTGAAATAAATAATTTTGTAAGACTTCCTCCGTTCTCCGTCACCTGTCAATCTAGTCATAAACAAATAAAAAATGTTTCATTCCTGCCGCGAGTGGCTTCCTGTATTGCTGTCACTGTGAATGTTTGTGTAGCCAATGAAATGGTTCATACGTTTACAGAAAACAATTCATGCCCACTCAGCTTTTATCATTGAAGATCGTTTTATTTTGCAGTATAATGGTTCAGGCATAGAGTCTCAATAACAAGGGTTCAGACATACAGTCTAAATAACAAGGGTTCAGACATACAGTCTAAATAACAAGGGTTCAGACATACAGTCTAAATAACAAGGGTTCAGACATACAGTCTAAATAACAAGGGTTCAGACATAGAGTTTCAATAACAAGGGTTCAGACATAGAATTTAATAACAAGGGTTCAGACATAGAGTTTCAACAGCAAGGGTTCAGACATACAGTCTAAATAACAAGGGTTCAGACATACAGTCTAAATAACAAGGGTTCCGACATACAGTCTAAATAACAAGGGTTCAGACATAGAGTTTCAATAACAAGGGTTCAGAATTAGAGTTTCAATAACAAGGGTTCAGACATACAGTCTAAATAACAAGGATTCAAACATAGAGTTTCAATAACAAGGGTTCAAATATAAAGTTCTAAATAACAAGGGTTCAGACATATAGTCTCATTAACAAGGACTGATGTTCAAAAGGCTGGTTTATCTACTTTTAACGGGGACGAGTGGTCGTGCGGTGTGGAGCGTTCGAGTGTCGACCGAAGAGAGTCGCAGGTTCACACCTCAGTGAAAACATTGGGATTGTTTCAGGTCCTGGTGAAACCCCTCCAAGTCAACACAGCGTGAAATGGGCACCGGACTGTAAGTTGGGGGAGAGAAGGTGGCTGGGGTTATTCTAGACCAGTGGTTCCCAAAGTGATCCGTACGGACCCCCGGGGTGTCCCCGGTGGCATTCAGGGGGGTCCGTGGAGAATTAAAATTTATTTGGGGGTCCCTGAACAACTTCAGGGGGTCCGCACAATGTTGAATGTAAAATAGTAAAATTATGATCCATTTATATTATTATGAGCATTAAAATAAAAAATAATAAATAAATTATTAGCGCCAGCTATCTTATATATATGACAAGCATGGTAAGGTGTGAGATAGATGGCCGAAAACACGTTGATACAGAAATGGAGTACATAATATTTGAATTTAGTTCTATGATGTGCAGATACAGAGAGGATTTACACATTTTCACAGTCTTAGAAAAAAAAAAAAAGACAAGGATTAAACTTAACAGTGTAAGTAAAATATTTGAAAAGACCGTCTCTGCAACAACTCTGAGCGAGATGATGATGGACTGAGTGCTTCTTTTAACATTCCTTTATTGATTACTAAGTTTGAAAAGCTACATGAAGAACTTATTTTACCAGCTGTAAGTGAGGTAATACACACCGATTTTGATAAGAAAAAAAATTGGTCAAGAATATTATTTGCTATATGTTTTGGAAACCGATTCAAAGGGTGAAACATTATTTACTGAATTAAAAAGATTTTTCGATGTAAAATCTATACCCTCGACTAATACCATTTCTGTTACTACTGATGGTGTTCCGGCAATGTAGGAAGATACCGAGGCTTTCTGGCATACTTAAAACAAGCTGCACAGAACACAGATTAGATATTATATCAAATCGGTGGCGCCGAATGTATTTTCAGTGCATTCTGCCCATAGATAAACAAACGATTGTGTCATTGATTGACACATTAGTGAACGTTTGTATGGACCACTTAATTATGTCCTAAAAGCAGTTTACAAAATCAGAAGAAATGTCATAAATCAGATATTATTTTCTCAACTTTGTTTTAAAAATGACAAAGACTATAATCGTTTACTACTTCACACAGAAGTACGTTGGTTATCTAAAAGTGTATGTTTGAATTGATTTTATGCACTCTATGAGTCAGTGTTGGAATTCCTGGAAAGCAAAGATAATGATTTGCAACAAATTTCAATTAATTAAAAAATGACTGATGTATTAGACAAATTTAACGAAACTAATTTGAAACTACAAGATGACCTATTAAATTTAATAAAAACTAAAAGTCTGCGTTTGTTGCAAAATTTTTTCTGTGCAAACAAAACAAAACCTGTGAGAATGTTCTCAGTTTCCAAATATTTAAAAATTGCAAAATAGAGATTATGATTTGCTTGCCTACTGTCAAAACATAACGGCTCTTCATGCAGACGTGACCCAAAGATTTGAAGACATTATTCACTTGGATATTCCCGACTGGGATCCGTTCTAATACAGGAGCAGCTTATTTAATGAGGAACCAATGTTTGAACAAGGATACCACAAGGATTAGTGGTTGCTACTCACAAACATTAAGCCAGACATAAATACACCCATAGCATCTCATCAAGTCATTATTTGTTTTATTGTTTTATTTTAAACAAAGATTATAATTTCAATAAACATTTCTTCAACAAAATGTTGTTTGTTAATTTGTAATTTTTAAACTTTGCATTTATTTAGCTTTTTTCACTTGGGTGTCCGTGGGCACGTTTTGACTATAAAAAGGGGTCCGTGGGTCAAAAAAGTTTGGGAACCACTGTTCTAGACACACAATCACTAAACCTTTAGGGAGCTAGGGGAATTTTTACATGTTTTCTATGCTTAACTTTGTAATTTTAAGCTGGGTAAGGATGTATCTCATTGGTGTAAGATACATTTAGCTGATATATTAGCTTACATTGTTTGTTCACTGGGGTGCCTGGCAAACAGCTCCTCCCCACCGTGTCTACAACAGCACGTGAAAGAATGTTCTTCAAATACAGCTCATTGAACAAGTTGAAGGGTCAAAGGGTCAAAGGGTTAGCATTACAGACACTTATCTAACCACCGTTTGAAAAGAAAAAAAAAATACGCTGTGTTCTGACTACATTATGATTATGGTAGTCTGCATGGGCAAGGTGCTATCTGTGCGAGTGTGCATATGCACACAATTGGACGAGCACACATAACGAATTAGCGCACACATAACAAAATAGCGCACACATAACGAACTAGCGCACACATAACGAACTAGTACACCCACAACAAACTAGCGCACACATAACAACTACCGCACACATGACGAACTAGCGCACACATAACGAACTAGCGCACACAAGTATAACGATATGCCGCGCTCAAATTTTTTTTTTTTTTTAATTTCATCCCAACGTTGCGCTGTCAAAAACTTTCTACCGCACACAACCTTCGGTAAATTAAAGAGAACATGGGCCAATGAGGCACTGCGGGGGAAACACAGGTAAGTGGAATCACCGTGGCCGGAATCTGTATCACTCCGGGTTCACGAATAGAGCGCTTACCTCGGCAAACAATTTTCTTTAAGAAAAACCCATCTGTGTTTAATTAAATACAAAATTATCCTGAGTTTCTATTCATGTTTTTTATTTTTTGGCGTCTGTCATTTGTCTTGATTATTTTCCGATTTCTAATCCACGTGACCAGATGAAATTGTTTCGCTAAGTGTGTGTGTGTGTATGTGTGTGTGTGTGTGTGTATGTGTGTGTGTGTGTGTGTGTGTGTTTCGATTGAGCTTTTTAAATTGTCAGCTCAGCAGAAACAATTACATCTGATTGGTTGATCGCTGGTTCCCAGTTTTTATTTTAACGTCGTCTGCTAAAAGCGTTTTCATTCCTCACAGTGAGAAGCCAATTTATAAAGGTCAGTGTTCGACACAAAGGGGGGATAAATCAATTTTAATGGAGATAAGCAGAAAAGGCGTATCTTAACGTTGGCTACGTCGGGGGGGGGGGCGAACTCTTAAAACTGAGGACGCGGATCCACTAAAGCTTCCCCCCTCTCCAGGCGCCGGGCTTCAGACAGTCACCACAGCTGCTGTTCAGTATGGCCCAAACTGGGGTATATATTCCAAGGACATCCTTAATCGGAATGGTTAATGACCTTAATTGGAATGGTTAATGACCTTAGTTTCTTGTATATTACATAAATAAATAGCACTAAAACACCTACACCTTTAACTTAGCTTCAGAAAAAAAAAGATAACCTAAATAAATAAGACACCACACATAGAGAGTTATTATAAGGATATAAATATGGCGTGGTCGCTTATGGAAAGGACAAAAATACAACGAATTCACAGATATAATAAACCGGACGTTCGAACTTCAGTGCATGATCGTATATATTGCATTGTATTATATTCAGTTCGTTTTCCGAGTTATTCGACATTTTAAAAGCGCCCGGATTATGAAAAGAGAGGTGGCTGTTTAAAGATGCCCCCTGAGAGTAGTTGCCCCCTGTTTGTCTTGTAAAATAAATAAAACAAGAAATTGTTTATTGAGTTGTTGTATTTTTTTTTTTTGGTTTTTACATTTATATAAAAAAAAATGTTCTTGGAAAATATGTGGGTAAATTGCGTGTTGAGAACTGTTCTTCAAGCCATCTAAACTTACCAGCGAGTTTGTCTCCCCACAAATCGAGTAAATATTGGAAAGCTGGTGAGCTGTGGTGGTGGGGGGGGGAGGGGGGGTTGTACATTTGCTATTTCCTCCCTTATCTAGTTAACTTGATATATGTATGTCATGACCTTGGTAAAAAAAAAAAATAATCATCCAAGAGTTCAAACCAGAGAGGGACTTCATCAATAAAACCTTTTGACCATGAAACGATGGAATTAAAATAACCCACTTCCCTTGACATATATTTCAACCTTTGAGGCTGGGGGCAAAAAAAAAATGTGTGTTTAAATTCAGATTTATAGAAGATAAAACCAAAAAGAAAAAAGTTCAAGGACAAGTGAACCAAAAGTGAACCAAAAGTGAACCCAGAGTCATCCTACTATTGACTCATTAACACTCCGCTCACCCACTTCTGCTGCCAAGATCCATTTCTTCCTGCTATGTTCCATAAATATGGCGGACACTTCTGCCTGGACTTAGCGATTTTCTTCCGTTTTCCTCCATCAACATCTCCATTTGTCACGCCACACACCAAAAGGATCACCGATCACGTCAAATATAATATGTATCCCCTCTCGCCTTTATCCCGGGCTATAAATAGACAGTGTCGTGGATCACGTGATTTCCTCATTGGTGTATATACAGCAGGGGGTGGAAAGATTGGGTTAAAAAATATGTCAGGAGTAGCGGACCAATCAGAGATAATTTAAATTTAATATAATTAATATTGAGTGCGTGTGTCGGTTGAAACAAGCGAAAAGGCCGCGCGTGGCCCTCGGGCCATAGTCTGCCCATGTATGACAGCGACAATTGTTTCGGATGTGGATAACGAATATGAGTTGATTTTTCTAAACACTCACAGTTCAGCAAGTTTCAAGATAGGCAGGTGTCTCCGATGTGACGAGTCAGCCAATGGAATGCTAATAATAAACAGTTTTACCTAACAGACTGGCGAACATGCAAGTTCAAGGATGTTTGAAAGTGTAAAGACCCAATTGTGAAATAATAACAAATAATTTTTTTTTTTAATTAAAGAATCCAAATAAGTTGACTTAAGATGTAAATTAATGACTAAAAAATAGAACTAAGAAGTCAACATTTTATATATAGTCAGAACGAAAAAGTTAACATTATATAGACAGTCAATACTTCAAAGACCATTATTTTAACCACAGAAAAGCGTGCTTTTTAGAGCATTTTCGAAAAAAAAATGCTCTATTGTCCCCATTTTGTCTGTCTGTCTGTCTGTCTGTCATCACCCTAGATCTCAACAACCATAAGTCCTAGACCCATGATGTATATATTATTTTGTAGGTCTTGGCCTTCCATGTGTGCAGCAAAAGTTCATTTCGCGATCTGACCTCTGAGGGCCGTAAAAGGGTGCTTATAAAGTACCGTTTTTTACTATATAAGCTATATTAATAAAGGAGCGCCCTATATCTCAGCAACTATAAGTCCTAGACCCATGATGTATATATCATTTTGTAGGTCTTGGCCTGCCATGTGTACATCAAAAGTTCATTTTGCGATAGGACCTCTGAGGGCCGGGCTTCAGGGCTCCGAAGGGGCTTATATATTATATATACACCTTGTACGTTCAATAACCCATTCATTTGGTTCGAAATACTGCAGCACGTAGTTTCACCAAGATTTATTAAGAAACTCATCAAATGAAATAGTAAGCTTGTGTTCTGAGTTTAATTGAAAGTATCAGAGCTATGCAACAATTGACGGAGTTTTCGGACGATTAAATGACTATAATTTAGAATGTTTTCAATTATGAGTCCTATTTCAGTAACCACAAACCACTTGTAGTTAGATTTAAGAGACAATAATTTTGTTTTCAAATATAAAGAAACGTCTTTATAATTTTTTTTTACAGATATATGCATTACACAATTGAATTAATAAACATTTCAAAAATTTACAAATATTTACTGAAAGCTAACAAACGTACTGATACATAACACGAAAATGCGCTAACACGTCCTGTGTCCAGAATGGAACAGGCTTAATTGCTTGTTTTTTATTTTCGACGAAATGTTGCTACTTAATCAATAGATAAATCAAACCAAACTGATTTATCTTCTAGATATATTTTGCGTTGGTATATAAAAAATATCAACTCCATTACATCAACAGAAGATCTCTTAATATAATAAATGTATTGGTGATAAGAGATGATATTTGTGGGCATTTTGAATTGAATGACAATCATGGCTAACTTTTAAATCTTTGAAATGGAAAATATTTATTGAGATCAAAGCCCCCGGCATTTTATTTTATTCTTTGCTTTGTTGTTTTTATTGAAAATTTTTTTTGTAAAGAATCAATCATCCATCCGTTTGATATTGATAAAATCAAAAACATAAACTCGAATTTAATTTAATAGAAATTTGAAAGTAAATGTCTGATAAGAAATTAAAATATCCGAGAAAATCTTAGCAGCTCAAGGTCGGTGTGATGTGGGTTTTTTGTGGGTTTACGGCCGCAGTTTTAAGTGTGAGATATAAATGTAGGTCAGGTCATTTCAAACTTCAGGCCGAACTATATATTTAGTCAAAGTGACTGCACACCAAAACCTACCAACCATCCGATAGATCGACAAACCCAACAGAGTGCAATAGGTCTATAGATGTCGTTTCCAATAATGCGGGTCAATTGATAAATACAATAAAAAGGTGGTGAGCTATTGGTATAACCAGTGCCGCTGAGAGGGGAGGGGGTGGCGGGGGGGATGCCAGGGGCCCGGCAAGTTTTAGGGGGCCGGACTGAGCTGGTCAATCAACTTTTGAAAAAAAAATTATTATCAGTACGATGGGGGGGGCGTGGCAGCCCCGCCCAGGGGCCCGAAATATCTGTCGGTGGGCCTGGGTATAAATCAGTGGTGGCGAATCCTAAGGCACGCGTGTCACAGTCGGCACGCAGAGCCTCATCGGTCGGCACGGGACCAAAATATCACTTCTTTTAATTTCAATTGGAGTGTTGGCACTTTGCTAGAAATAAGTGGTTGTTTTTCATTGGTTGTAATGTGGGCACGCGGCTCAGAAAGGTCCGCCACCATTGGTCTCAATATTGATAAAAATATTATAGATGCTAATACAGGACCTAATGCTACTATATATATATATATATATATATATATATATATATATATATATACATTCTTACGTACTTTTTTTTTATTTTAACTTTTTGTGTTGTTGTAAAAAGCATTGCTCAAAAAAAATAAATGGAAAAAAATGGTATGGAAATTGGCGCATGAATCGGAGAATTTGAAATCGATTTCCAGTTTCTGAACCGATTTCTGCCATATTCATTAAATCAATATATGAACTCGATACTAGTACTGGAATCGTAAGTTTTGACAATATCAAGACTAGTATCAGAATCGCGAGTTTAGTCATTATTGAGTCTAGTAATGGACGTGTACGTTTAGTCAATATCAAGAAAGGAACCGTAATAGTATTTAGTCAATGTTGAGACTAGTATCGTAATAGTATTTAGTCAATATCGTGACTAGTATCGTAATAGTTTTTAGTCAATATCGTGACTAGTATCGGAATCGCGGTTAGCCATACTTTTAATTTATCACGCCTGCAGACATTTCTACAACAGTTCAGTCTTCCTTTTATTTATTTATTTATCTAATTTACCAAACTTATTTTGCTCTCTAATGCTGTTAATTTTATTTGGTCATCGCCCACAAATACCTAGTGAAATGAAAAGATGAATTTAATTGGGGGGGGGGGCACCAACTGAATACTTTTCTGGGGCCCCTTAGCTACGAATCATCTGCTTTGGCTATCTGCCAGGCAACTATTTTCAGTCAGATAAACAAAGACTTTCTGTCAATTGTCTTTTATTAAAGTCCATGGGCTTGTAAAGTTAGTATATTGGTCTCATGACTTTCAATGTTTGTCTCTTGATTTTCTCATATTTATCTCATTTTTAATATATAGTTTATCTCATATTTATCTCATTTTATCTATTGTTTATCTCTTATTTATCTCATATTATCTCATTTTTATCTATTTTTATCTCATATTTATCTCATATTTATCTCATTTTTAAATCTATTGTTTATCTCATTATTTTCTATTGTTTATCTCATATTCATCTCATGTTTAGCTCTGACCTGTCAGACTTCCTGGATATATAAATTCAGAAATGAAACATACTCAAGGATGTAGCCAAATACTAGATGCCGTAATCCTTTCTTACCTGGTTTGAAAGTCAGATTTAAAAGATAATATTTGATGTATTATTTATGTTGACTTTCATTGCAGTTTTTTTAAATTCTCTTTTGTTTCACTCTCTTGGCGGTTTGTTTTTTTTTAAATCGGATCAAAAGCCTTGAATTTGAAAATGTTATGAAGATTAATTTATCCAGCACAATCATACATTTGTGTACGTCTTTCTGAAGGTCAATTAATGTTTATTATTTCAACACATAATTGAATCAGAGCGTATAGGCCATCACTCATTGTTTTATTAGAGCAGATCGGTTGTGTCGTGTTACGTCATATTAAATGTCTGGGATCTTAAGGGGGGAGGGGCCGAATTGACTCGGATATCAAAAATATTTCAATAGATTGTGGTCCGTCTTAAGCATTTTATTGAATCAATGACGTTATGAAACGATCAATGCGGAATAAAAAAAAATATGGCTTGACGGAAGCGTGTATGTGTGTGTGTGGGGGGGGGGTTCAAACTATGGGGTGAGGGGTGGGGTTGGATGAAAGTTACAGCCCCCGTTGCAGCCTCTCTAGAATAGACTAGAATAAGATGACGCTAGGTCTACTACGCCCGGTCCATGGACTTAGGTAACACAACACTCAAAACACGTACGTCTCTCATTTCGTCTTTTTTTTTTAAGTATTAAATTATTCTATCGCTTTAATGTTTGCGAAAAAATGAGTTGATTCGTGTTAACAGATTCATGAAGAGAGAAATTGTGATAATATTATGGAATACAGATTTTGAGACAAAGTACAACCAATTAACGTGATATAATGTATTGAGACAAAAAATAAATTATTTGTGCAGTCAATTTACTCGATATAATGTATTGAGACAAAGAATAAATTATTCGTGCAGTCAATTTACGTCATAAGTTGTGTTGAGACAAAAAGAATAACATTCTAAAGAACAGATTTCGGCGGCCCAGCAACAACAACTCTGAAATCATAACATTAAAATTAAAAAAAAATTATTTGTCATTTTTCAGTTACGAAAAAAAAAAATTGATCAAAATGCTGAAAGTATTTGTCGCCTTGTCCATAACATTTTCCTTTTTTTAATATATATTTGTATTTTTTATATATTTGTATTTTTTATATATTTGTATTTTTTATATTTTTGTATTTCTTATTTTTTTTTAAGTCTATTTATAAAATTAAAAAAAAAATATATAAAAAGAAGTCCTGAAAGGCCAACTGTTCAGACGACGTGTATAATTCATCTGTTTCTGTAACCTCGGTATGTGAAGGGATTGTGTGGTTAGCACAACGCCCAGCCGCCTTTGCTTCCCCATTTTAAGTCAGGTACCTATTTAAATATATGTGGACTTGTGGGACTTTAACCAACTTTTACAAGGACCTGGACAATTTTCATAAATTCTTAGCAAGGATCGAACCCAGGAGTCTTACGTCGATAGCCAAGCAATCTACACCGCTAGGCCACCCGTCCCTAAACAAGGTATAGGGAAAGTAGAAAAAGTAAGGAACTGTGTTTAGCGTCATCACTTGCAAGTTCATTTTTGTTTCGTCTATTTCCAGATAGCATTGAGCCTGTTTTCATATACTCAAAAGTACGAACACCCTTTCATGTGTTCGCCATGCACTACAACAGACGTTGGGCCAGTACATCATTCATGTGCCCCGTGCATCAGAAATGGGACACGTAATAAGACATGGGCCCGGCACATCAGACGTGGGCCCCGCTAGTGGTCGTCGATAAACCACATTCCAATTTTTCTTAAAATATTGAATTTACAAAAGATATAGATTACAACAAGCGGTTGTATAAATATATGTATATATATATATATATATATATATATATATATATATATATATACAATATTCTTATCCCAGTTGCGCCAAAGGCCCTCCTAGCAAGAAGTGACCTTTTAACGTAATAAATTATGATACATTCTTATACAAAAAGTACTCCGGCAGAATTCCTTGTTTTGGACCCCCAAACAGCTATAAATGTCTCAGTCTAGGGCCCCCAAACATTTATAAAATGTCTCAGTCTAGGGTGCCCAAACATCTATTGAATGTCTTAACCTAGGGCCCCGTTAAACATCTATGGAATGTCTTAACCTAGGGCCCTCCAAACATCTATGGAATGTCTTAACCTAGGGCCCTCCAAACATCTATGGAATGTCTTAACCTAGGGCCTTCCAAACATCTATGGAATGTTTTAGCGTAGGGCCCCGTTAAACATCTATGGAATGCCTTAACCTAGGGCCCTCCAAACATCTATGGAATGTCTTAACCTAGGGGCCTTCCAAACATCTATGGAATGTTTTAGCGTAGGGCCCCGCCAAACATCTATGGAATGTTTTAGCGTAGGGCCCCGCCAAACATCTATGAAATGTCTCAACCTAGGGCCCCCAAAATCACTGGAAGTCTCAGTCTAGGGCCCCAAATACATAGGGACGGCTGACCTAGTAGAAAGGAAGAGGGGGGTAGACACATCTTAGTCAGTAGATTATAAACCAAATATAGTTTATAATAAATCAAGTATAGTTATATAAATCAAGTATAGTTTATAATAAATCAAGTCATCGGATTCTATTTATTACAACATTAATCTTGTAAGATTGAGGTCTATGTGAAACCTTGTGGAGTTCCCAGAATCATTCTCTGCACTTAAACTTTCAATGTGATTTCTGAGAGTCAGGAAACAAATATCAATAATTCCCATTGACAATTTCTAGAATGGAGACACTGTGGGGGAAAATGGCAACATTTCTGTCAATGTCAATATATCAACAAATTTAAAAAAAAAAATAATAATAATCACAAGATTGTCAAGACTTAACCAGCCAATCGTCAGCCGCATTGATCTGTCCTACCATCACGTGCAGAGAAAGCTGTCACACAGGCGAAAAAAATATAAAAAAATAGCTGAAAAAGCTGTTTGTCTGAAAACAAACACGAAAACAGAAAAAAAGACAACAATAATAATAATAATAATAAAAACAGCAACAAATACACAATTGATCGTCACGCAGAACAAGAGTGTCGTCTGTCAAGTGTAGGTCATGTCAGCTCGTCTGGGAGAAACAGCCAGAGCTGAAATATTTCATATGACAGGCAATACCGGGGAGGGGGGGGTTGCATGACAGCTTTTTTTTGTCTTGACAAGACATAAAAGAAAACAATAAAAATAAAAATATGCAGGGCTCTCATAATTTGACAGCTAATATTTATATATTTAAAAAAAAAAAACAAAAACAAAACAATAATTGGTGATCTGGAACAAAAAAAAACGTAATCGTGTCAAGCAATAATTTAGGTCAGTGGGTCAACGAACCCGTATCCGGGGTAATTTAGACGATAATATTTGTTTTATCTCGTTTCTACAAGGTGTCGATTTTTTAAGTTCTTGCTTTGTTGTCAGTTCATGGATATCTTCATAATTATTATCTGCCCTTGAAATGGTCTTAACAGACGGGTGGTTTTGATTACAGGAATGAAGATACGAGCAGGTAATGCAATAATCAGGCCCCCCCTCCCCGGGGGTCATGTATATAATGTACGTTGTAATTAGATATAATATTTTTTTTTTAAATATGACATAATCACACTTTATGTTTACTATCAAACTTTGTCCCTCTGTCGGCTGATGCCCGAGTGATGTATAGAGCTCGACTGTCGACCTGAGAGTCCCTGGTTCGATTCTCGGTGAGGACCAATGTATGTTTCAGGTCATGGTAAAAGTCCCTGCTATATCTCCCGTGGTGCCTCCATGGTTATTGCACTATCGGCTATGTTTGGGATGAAAGAGGGACACCGTAAAAAACAACCGCTTCAATAGTGGCTTATATGATCTAAGAGATTTCACCTCATCGTTACAAGGGAACTTCACTCTCACAAATATATTATTCGTTTTATACACTTTATGTCGAACTCCCATCGACTACTGATTGATAAATCATTATAGATAAACTTCATATGTTTCCCAAACCCCATTAGTTAAAAGCTTTCTTCTTATTTACCAATGATCTAATTGGATTATTTTTACATTCTCTTAGTAAACCCAGCCGTTGTTGTTATTCACATAGTTCATATGTCTAACAGCTATATATTAACCTAATCGGTGCCAGATACTGGCATCTAGCTGTCAATAGACCAACGTGAATATTGACACATGGGTTAATTGGGTTGTCTCGACGAGGGAGTTGGGGTGGAGACTATGTCTCTCTCTCTCGTCCCTAATGACGTCATAGGCAACAGACTGGAGGTTCCCAAGCTAAGACCACTTGATATTTCTTTCCTAAATCTTGTTCCCCCCCTCCTTCCCCTCTTTCTAGTAACTTGACCAGTGGTCTAACTGTGGTCAATTGTTTTGAACGGCTGAAATCCGGTCCGATATTTTTTTTTCTAAAAGTGCACTTTCGAGTGAGGACCACAGCTTTAACTGAAGGTTATTGTTGATTGACACTGGTCGGACAGGTAACTTGTTATGTTGTGTCGGACAGGTAACTTGTTATGTTGTGTCGGACAGGTATTGTTATGTTGTGTCGGACAGGTAACTTGTTATGTTGTGTCGGACAGTTTACTTGTTGTGTTGTGTCGGACAGGTAACTTGTTATGTTGTGTCGGACAGTTTACTTGTTGTGTTGTGTCGGACAGGTAACTTGTTATGTTGTGTCGGACAGGTAACTTGTTATGTTGTGTCGGACAGGTAACTTGTTATGTTGTGTCGGACAGGTAACTTGTTATGTTGTGTCGGACAGGTAACTTGTCATGTTGTGTCGGACAGGTAACTTGTTATGTTGTGTCGGACAGGTAACTTGTTATGTTGTGTCGGGCAGGTAGCTTGTTATGTTGTGTCGGACAGTTTACTTGTGTTGTGTCGGACAGGTAACTTGTTATGTTGTGTCGGACAGGTAACTTGTTATGCTGTGTCGGACAGGTAACTTGTTTTGCTGTGTCGGACAAGTTACTTGTTTTGTAGTGTCGGACAGGTAACATGTCATGTTGTGTCGGACAGGTTACTTGTTATGTAGTGTCGGACAGGTAACTTGTTATGTTGTGTTGGACAGGTAACTTGTTATGCTGTGTCGGACAGGTTACTTGTTTTGTAGTGTCGGACAGGTAACATGTCATGTTGTGTCGGACAGGTAACTTGTTATGTTGTGTCGGACAGGTAACTTGTTATGTTGTGTCGGACAGGTAACTTGTTATGTTGTGTCGGACAGGTAACTTGTTATGTTGTGTCGGACAGGTAACATGTCATGTTGTGTCGGACAGGTAACTTGTTTTGCTGTGTCGGACAAGTTACTTGTTTTGTAGTGTCGGACAGGTAACATGTCATGTTGTGTCGGACAGGTTACTTGTTATGTAGTGTCGGACAGGTAACTTGTTATGTTGTGTCGGACAGGTAACTTGTTATGTTGTGTCGGACAGGTAACTTGTTATTTTGTGTTGGACAGGTAACTTGTTATGCTGTGTCGGACAGGTTACTTGTTTTGTAGTGCCGGACAGGTAACATGTCATGTTGTGTCGGACAGGTAACTTGATATGTTGTGTCGGACAGGTATTTTATGTTGTGTCGGACAGGTAACTTGTTATGCTGTGTCGGACAGGTAACTTGTTATGCTGTGTCGGACAGGTTACTTGTTTTGTAGTGTCGGACAGGTAACTTGTTATGTTGTGTCAGACAGGTTACTTGTTATGTAGTGTCGGACAGGTAACTTGTTATGTTGTGTCAGACAGGTTACTTGTTATGTAGTGTCGGACAGGTAACTTGTTATGTTGTGTCGGACAGGTAACTTGTTATGTTGTGTCGGACAGGTAACTTGTTATGTTGTGTTGGACAGGTAACTTGTTATGCTGTGTCGGACAGGTTACTTGTTTTGTAGTGTCGGACAGGTAACATGTCATGTTGTGTCGGACAGGTAACTTGTTATGTTGTGTCGGACAGGTATTTTATGTTGTGTCGGACAGGTAACTTGTTATGTTGTGTCGGACAGGTTACTTGTTATGTAGTGTCGGATAGGTAACTTGTTATGTTGTGTCGGACAGGTAACTTGTTATGTTGTGTCGGACGGGTATTGTTATGTTGTGTCGGACAGGTAACTTGTTATGTTGTGTCGGACAGGTTACTTGTTATGTAGTGTCGGACAGGTAACTTGTTATGTTGTGTCGGACAGGTTACTTGTTATGTTGTGTCGGACAGGTAACTTGTTATGTTGTGTTGGACAGGTATTGTTATGTTGTGTCGGACATGTAACTTGTTATGTTGTGTTGGACAGGTAACTTGTTATGTTGTGTCGGACAGGTAACTTGATATGTTGTGTCGGACAGGTAACTTGTTAAGTTTCGCTTATAAGTTCACAGACTAAATTGCTAGCTGTGTTCGCTCAAACAGGATGAGATAAATAGAATACTTGTATACATCTTGGGATAAATTCTTAGGACTGTGGAGTGAAGGTGGCGAGACAGGCATTTTCAGAGATATTTTAAGGTCTCTTTGTAAAAGTACCTGTCAATTCAGTACCTCCCTAGCATCATAGATCACAGAAATTGTAATACTGCAACGTGGGGGGGGGGGGTTCGAATTGGGAGATTTAGGTTTAATACGTCCCTTCCTTTTATTTTTAACTGTGAATATCAAATAGGTTTCCCCCCCCTTACTCTCACCGCCCCCCCTCTTCCAGAATTGTATGCACATGCATTGTAAAAAAAAGTGCCAAAGTTGAATGCTCCCCAGAAACAAAGCGCTAAACTTGAGTGATGCGCGGAAACAAAGTGCAGCAGTTGAGTGCTGCGCGGAAACAAATTGCCAAAGTTGAGTGCTGCGCGGGAACAAATTGCCAAAAGTTGAGTGCTCCGCGGAAACAAAGTGCCAAAGTTGAGTGCTCCACGAATGAAAAATAAATTTAAAAAGTTGAGAGGCGTTCGACAGAATGTAAAGACGGATTGCCTGGTTGGCTACAACACTCAATAGTTGACTTATCATTTCATTAAACTGTATTATCATTGAATCGCTGATTGATTCGATCACGAGATTCGATTATAAATTCAATGGGTAATGGTTCTTCTTTAAAAGAAAAAAAAACACAGGAAAGCAATGACTTTTTGATTGAATTGTTAAGGAAAACATGAACTCATTGATTCGTTTGTAAATAGGGAAAACATTTATTCATTGGCACTAATGAATAAGTGGCATATTGAATTATTGATTTATTGGATAATGAAATCAATGGATCTGAAGTTCATTGACCCATTATTTCTTCAGGCAGGGTGGTTATCGCTGAATGATTCAGTATTTGATCGGATATATTAATCTTACTGTTATTTTTTACTTTTATGTTAAGACTGAAAAGTTAATTTATACTCATTTTAAACAACTTATTTTAATTTTAAAGACCGTGGACACATATTGTGACTGTGTTGATTTGTTACATTTTAATTGTAACATTACGGAAACACAAATAGACATCAAATGACCAACGCTCAAGCTTGGCTGTAACTAGCAGGGTGCGTCCTGGACACACACCCCCCTGCTGACAATTACAAATCCCATGAATCCCAACAGCTCCGCGTGACATTCCTACGGGCAAATCAACCAATCAGACGTCCCAACCTCTTTTGTGAATATCAATATGTAAACACGAGTGTTACTGATCTATAAACATATATACATTTATGTATTTATTTTGTGAATACAGCGTAGTGGAAATTTGACACATAAAAAAAAATCAAGACGCACAGGTTCATCCAAACAAGACAGATTTATCTTAGCTATTTATTGCCATGCACAATGATATACTGATATATCACGAATTAGACTGCTAAACACTGAAATATACTACCCACATGACTTATCGCAGCTATACTGATATAGACTGCTAAGCGCTGCAATTTACTGCTATCAATGCGATATACAGATACACAATACACTTTTTAATACTGCTATATATCGCTACACACTGTTTTATACTGCTAAACACTGCTAAACACTGCTATACACTGCTTTATCCTGCTGTACACTGCTATATGCTGATTTATAATAATACCTGTTTATACCACTCTTAGATTGCTTTCTACTGTTATCTACTGGTGTAAACTGCTTTATACTGCTGCACGCAGCTATTTACTGTTTTATACTGAAGTGTACTGCTAAACAATGCTATGCACGGCGATACACAACTACATAATGTTGTGCACTGCAGTATACTGCCATACACTGCTATACCCAGCAGTACATCTGTGACCTCTTGGAGGGTATGTTATTGTTGCTCCTTGGTTGTTTGTCCGATCATCCTGGCACACATGCTGCAGAATCAAGCCCCGCCCCCCCCCCCTTTTTTTAGTTTTGTCTCACCGTGATACCTACGTGGCTATCACAGACTCGGCCATGGTGATCATAGAGAAAGGGGAAGCTACGAAAACCGTCGCCCAGTCGCTTCGCGGCAGAAAAAGCTCAAGAGATTAAAAAAATAAAATATCCTATCCTTCCTCACTTAATCCTAAAGAGATTATCCTTAGCCTTATGGGGGGGGGGGACGTTCATTAACAAAAACACACTCAATCAGTTTTGGTTACGGTGGGCGGGGCGAGGGGTGGTAAATAAGGCGGGCGGTCCGGCCGCCACGTTATCTACTGGGTACTGGGTGTTCACTGCGGTGGAAAAACTCGGAATACGTACTTCATCCAAATGAGATTGTTTGAGTTCAAACCGTTAAAGCTAGAAATAATCCTCCATCCACCCTTTATAAATGGTATAAATGAATTAATTGCAAAAAAAAAAAATAGTAAAAAAAAAATAATCAGCATGTGCCGCCTAGTGGGGAGATATCTACCGAGCCTGCACACTTCACATTATGACATTATTATTTTCAAATTCCAAATTTTCAATTCCAAATCTTCAATTCCAAATCTTCAATTCCAAATCTTCAATTCCAAATCTTCAATTCCAAATCTTCAATTCCAAATCTTCAATTCCAAATCTTCATTTCCAAATCTTCAATTCCAAATCTTCAATTTCAAATCTTCAATTCCAAATCTTCAATTCCAAATCTTCAATTCCAAATCTTCAATTCCAAATCTTCAATTCCAAATCTTCAATTCCAAATCTTCAATTCCAAATCTTCAATTCCAAATCTTCAATTCCAAATCTTCAATTCCAAATCGGTTCTGTGTTGTTTTTATTTAATTATAATGATATAAAATTGCCTGTTCACTTTGTAGATTAAAAAAAGTAAATAATTTGTAATATATAGCGAAATATATTTGTAAGATATAGAGAAATAGATTTGTAAGATATAGAGAAATAGATTTGTAAGATGTAGAGAAATAGATTAGTAAGATATAGAGAAATAGATTTGTAAGATGTAGAGAAATAGATTAGTAAGATATAGAGAAATAGATTTGTAAGATATAGAGAAATAGATTTGTAAGATATAGAGAAATAGATTTGTAAGATATAGAGAAATAGATTTGTAAGATATAGAGAAATAGATTTGTAAGATATAGAGACATAGATTTGTAACTAATCACAAACAGATACTCGATATTTTAGCTGTCAAGTTACATTTTATGTCTCGACCCACCTGAAATTCATTCGCGACCCACCATAATGTGTCGCCACCCTCCATGTTCTTAGAACCCCTGATTCACTTGTTACCCTGTAATTTTTCCTAAGAATTTGTGCGGCTAAATACATTTAAGCGTCGTGCTACATAACAGTCCTGCACTTCAATATAATATGTCTGCGCACAAACACGCGCGCACATCTGTGAGGATATACACGTCGAAGCTAGACAATATACAGAGCCTCTAACGAGCTCTGACAAGGGTTCCCCCCTCTGTCCGCCATCTGCCCAGACAGGGCACAGCATTGTTGAAGCATCATACATAGATGTAAATTTCGGGGGTGGGTGGGGTGGGGTGAGGGCATCATGGCCAGTGTTCCAGGATATGTGTTGTTAGTGTTGCGTCCACTTGCGCCGCCCATGGTTAGATGTAAAATGCGGCACGCCTGATTTTAAAGACACACACATTTTTGTTTCTATTATAAATTTTCAGTTGACCCATTTACCCTGCCCAGGCTAATTAACGACGCAGGCGATAACTGTGTCAAAGATGGCGTAGCCCAGTAATGACAGAAACAACAAAAATCAACACTCAAAAAACGAAAGGGAAAAATTTTAACGAAACGAAAATTCAACGTCCGGTCACGTGTCAAGCTCTAGTTTGCATGAAGAAAAAAATTCTCTATATTTTTTTTTAATGTTCTCAGTTCACGGTCCGTCAGTTTTTAGCCCAGACATTTTCAAATGTACCAGGTTTTTGTCACTAGAACTTTATTGATTAAATGTCAATAATTTTATGGAAAATTCAAAAAAAAAAAAGTAAATGATACAGAATTTAAAAAGAAAAATACAGAAGCGAAGTGGAAAGCTTGCTGTAAGAGACAGGTTATTTTTTTTTTGTTGTTTTAAAAAAAAGGTGGATTGAATACCTGTAAGTTCCGGCCATTGAAGTTGTGGGGTTCCGACAGGTAGCAGTATAAGCCAGTGGATCTCAGCCCTTTTTGCCCGACAGTACCCCCAAAGGTGGGCTAGAGTAGATCCGAGGGCACACTTCACGAATGAAGTTATTGTCATGATGAAATGCGGTTACCTTTTATATTGCTATACTTTGTGGGAGGGGGGGGCGGGGTCAGGTGGTTTTTTGGTGATGAGTAACGCAGCAAACTGGTGACCTTTATGAGACTTCGAACCCCTTTGCAAAAATCTTTTGCCGTACCCCTAGGAGTGGGGGGGGGGGGGTACTTGTAGCACCGGTTGAGAGCCGCGAGTATAAGCTGCATCTTGAGTTTGAACGAGCTGTTGTCATCGAGAGAGTTCTATACCAGCGTATAGCAATGAAATGGCGGGAAAAAAAATAAAGGTTTATTTGGAGCAGCACGAAGCCATCAAATCGATTTCAACCATGGGAAAAAAAATCACACCACCGTGGCGTTATTTGGACACTTGGTGAAACAACTAACTATTTGTACAAATAGGTGGTAGGCAGTGGCGAACCTGGGGAATGGGGCGGGCGGTGGGTGCGGTCCGCACCGGGCGACACTTTTTATTACTTTTTAAGGAGGGGGGCGGCAAAATTGTATAGATTAAATTGAAATACCTAAATGAGAGGGCGGCAAAATCGTCTTCGGCCCTGGGCGGCCGATACCCACGCTACGCCGCTGGTGGTAGGTATGTATTATATATATGATTTCTATCTCTGAATCCATACTCGCTAATTTACAGAGCACCCAGGTGCCGTTCAAGGTAAACTTGCGGAAGACATCACTTTGTCTGGGAATGATAAACAATACATCAAATACAAACAGCAGACTGGGTCGTATGAACTTTTCCCACACTGTCACCTGGGTAGGATGGTCACGAGGGTGGGAGGGTGTCCTTTCAGCATCTCGACCCCTCCCTCTCCCCCCCCCTCAACGCCCACGCACACTAGATAGAGATGTTGTGGGTTTGTCTGGTGGTTTCATTAATCATTTTGAATTACGCGACGTATTTTGACGACTCTGTGTCTTCTCTGTGAGCCCCATACAACCCCCCCCACACACACACATACACACACAAACACACACACTTCCCGAAGATTAATTATTCTAGTGGTGGCAACTGTGTCACACAAATTAGAAATAGCAGCTGTGTCACACAGAGTGAAGGCTAGTTTGCCACGCCTCCCTTCCAAATGTATCACTAGAGCAGTATACATGTTGCCCAATATCTAATAGGTGCGCAGATACGTAGCTATACACTGATTATACTGATATACAACGATATATACTGTTATACACTGAAATATACTGCTATACACTGATATATATATATATATACTATACACTGAAATAAACTGCTATACACTGATATATATATACTACTATACACTGAAATAAACTGCTATACACTGATATATATATATATATATACTACTATACACTGATATATATATATATATATATATATACTATACACTGAAATAAACTGCTATACACTGATATATATATATATATATATACTACTATACACTGAAATAAACTGCTATACACTGATATATATATAAATATATATATATATATATATATATACATACTATACACTGAAATAAACTGCTATACACTGATATATATATACTACTATACACTGAAATAAACTGCTATACACTGATATATATATATATATATATATATATATATATATATACTATACACTGAAATAAACTGCTATACACTGATATATATATACTACTATACACTGAAATAAACTGCTATACACTGCTATATATATATATACTACTATACACTGAAATAAACTGCTATACACTGATATATATATACTACTATACACTGAAATAAACTGCTATACACTGATATATATATATATATATATACTACTATACACTGAAATATACTGCTATACACTGATATATATATATATATATATATATATATATATATACTACTATACACTACTGTATTCCCTTATACGATGAGAGATTGTATTTAACAGTCTTGATTTCCAGTGAATGTGGCTAAATCAATGAGTGCTGGTGACCCTCGGCGTCTCGGAAATTCAGATTTCTGCTCTGAGTAAAGTGAGGACATGGTCGGTTAGCAATCCAGTTTGAAACAGTTTCAGTCTTTGTAGGAACACTTTACTGGTTTTACCGCTGGTAACACATTTCCAAGTTGGCATCTCTGAGGCGCCGCTCCAATCTCGCTGAATTAGTATTCAAAGTTTAATAGAGTATAGCAGACTTGTTGCCACTTTATGTGATTCTTGGTACATTTTTTTTTAATACACGCATGTGAATCATTACAGATGTTTAAGAGGCCGCACGGCACAATTTTTGCGTATCTCTCATTTAGGGCCACAACTACGTGTGAAAAGGCCGCGGTTGTCCACCCTTGATCTATGTCATGATGTAACATGAGGCTAGTAGTTCACTTAATTGGGCTACCAAGGAATCAGTAATTCTTAAAAATAGTCATAACTTTTATTACATGAGTAGGGTTGGACTGGGTGGAGTTCTTTATAACATTTTTTTTAAGTATTAAAAAAAAACCAAAGAAACGAAATACACCTGTTATCCAACTCACGCGTCTCCATCCATTTTCTAGTGTATATGTTATACCCACATGATATATGTGGGACGGATGGCCGAGTGGTGTAGTTGCTTGACTGTCAACCTGATGGTCATAGGTTCCATTCTAGGAGAGAACCGAGTGAAGTTTTCTAGTGAAAGTTGGTTAAAGTCCCACAAGTCTACCCAGCTTGAAATGGGTACGGGACCTAAGATGGGGTAAGTAAAGGCGTTGTGTTAACCACACAATCCCTACATATGCTGTGGTTACAGAAACATATGGATTCTGCATCGGCCCCGATGGTCATGAAGGGTTTCTACCTCATGATATATGAACATTAGCTGGAAGGAGACACTTTGTGTAACTTCAAATAAGAAAAATGATCTGTTCAGTTCATCTGCAGAAAAAAATTACTTTGGTTTAGAGCTATTTTTTGTTTAAATAATATGATAATATATATATATATATATATATATATATATATATATATATATATATATATATATATATATATATATAATCGATTTGGGTTCTGCGTTAAATCGAAAGTAAAAAATTAATACAACAATATTGCATTTTAAAATATAAACATAAACAAATCAGATCTGCCCGAAACCAAAAATAACCTAGCTTACCGATCAAGCCTAAAGGGATATAACTATATGCAAAGGTTTTACAAGGGTACAGCTAGGATAAAATATTACATGTAAAAAAACAGATTGCAATTTCAGACTCTAACTTTAAAACCTTAAAAAAAATTGCCATTTCCTTTCCCACACAACACTTTACACAGCAGTCGAATCCAAAACACCTAAAAAATTTAGATGATCTAAAATTAGAAACCAATCAAATTGATTCGTTTTTTTCAATGTTCTCGACTCCAAT
>JAGDYQ010000220.1:263756-338824 GCA_021962125.1 Bulinus truncatus
GAGAGAGAGGAACCATAAATCTTTGGACTTTTTCATTACGAAACATGACATTTTTACAGTAGTGATTAATGCCATAATACGTACATGTGTTTTAAAGAGTTTTTTTTTTATTTATTTCAGGATTTATTATCAGTTTTTGTTTTATATGGTATCCCCGCCGCCTGCCCCCTCCCTCCCCATCCCTCCCCCCACCACAGTTCTTAGTATATATATTTATACAAGACCGTAGCCGGGGGGGGGGCTAAGGCAGCCCCCCTCCCCAATTAATTCTAAAAATCAAATTTTATTATAAAATAAACTTCTTTTTCATTGTGTTTTAATTTTTTCTTATATAAAACTCTCCGCACAGCCCCCCCCCCAACCGGACAGCCTCCCCCAAACAAAATTCAGGCTACGGCCTTGTATATATATATATATATATATATATATATATATATATATATATATATTTATATATGTGTGTGTGTGTATAGGTTTTCCGTGTCACATCTGTCTGACTTAGATCGAAAGTAATAATACTGTTTCCCGTTGAAATATTAATGGCCACTTGCCTGCGTCTCGATTCGGGAAAAAGTTTTTTTTTTTTGTTTAATTTCCTAATATAAAATATATAGATCCATATAATTTCATTGACCTATTCTCGATAACCTCAAAGTTGAACTAAGTTATATATCTATGCAAAGGTTTTGCAGGGTTTGGCTAGTATATATATATGTATATAGATAGATAGATAGATAGATAGATAGATAGATAGATAGATAGATAGATAGATAGAGAGAGAGAGAGAGATAGATAGATAGATAGATAGATAGATAGATAGATAGATAGATAGATAGATAGATAGATAGATAGATAGATAGATAGATAGATAGATAGATAGATAGATAGATAGATAGATAGGTAGGTAGGTAGGTAGGTAGGTAGATAGATAGATAGATAGATAGATAGATAGATAGATAGATAGATAGATAGATAGATAGATAGATAGATAGATAGATAGATAGATAGATAGATAGATAGATAGATAGATAGATAGATAGATAGATAGATAGATAGATAGATAGATAGATAGATATGATTACCATGGGCCGAACAAGACAGTCTCTGATGTTGACGTACATGGTCTGATGATTTTACGAGATATTTGTATAGAATGATGACTTAAATCAACAAAATTTTACACCAAATAATAATAATAATAATAAAACATTATAGCGTTTATTTGTTTGCAAATGAAGCGATTCGATAATGTTGATCAGAACAATCAATATTCAAGTCATTGTCAAGTATGACGTATAGATCATAGTGAGTTAAACTTTTTTTTTTACCATGACCAATATATTAAATTACAAAAGCAAAATTTGAATAGTCAACTGTACTTTTAAGCCTCCGTCACAAACGAGCTCCCCCACGTGATTATTCCCATAAGTGCTCGCTATCAAGGTGGCGCCACCTGCTTCATCCCCCCTATTTCACAACACCGACATCCATTTGTTCTAAAATTATTTTTTTTTAACCAGCTGCTGAGTCAAATGTTTTCTTTTTTTCTGTTATTTTTTGTTTGTTTTTGTTTTGTTAAATGTACGAGTACAGTCCCTTATCTCAGACATACCGGTGCTTCAAGCGAAATGATTGGGTGCTTTAGGTTATACGTCATTTCCGGCGTCGGGCATATGGAGTCCTCTTATCTCCACTCACCCTACTACGTCTAGGGCCTCCTTGCTGCACTTTGTCCGACACGCCACTGACTTGCACCTACTGCATCATTGATTATTGTGGTTCTTGGATAGCTCGCTCGGTGGCAGACAGGTAGTCATCATTTCTGCGCTTTGCAGGCTACGAGATCGAATCCCAGATGTGCCATATTTTGTTTACACACACACGCACACCCACACACACACACACGCACACCCACACACACACACACACACACATATATATATATATATATATATTTAACTTTTTTTAAACTAACGATCCACCTAGTTACAGCAGCATATGGACACAAACAGCAGTTACAGCAAGCATATGGACATAAACAGCAGTTACAGCATGCATATGGACACAAACAGCATTTACAGTAAGCATATGGACACAAACAGCAGTTACAGCAGCATATGGACACAAACAACAGTTACAGCAGCATATGGACACAAACAGCAGTATGCACAAAGGAAACACCTTTTTTTTTTCCTATAGGTCTGTCTGACACATTATAAAACCACCCCACTATTTCCATCATGGCGGACAATAAACCAACTAGTTTTACTATATGAAGGGTAGGCAAACTATTCGAACCGCGGGGCAACACTGGCCAAGAAACGTATCAGAAATGTCGGACCATAAAGAGCAATTAGATGGATAGGCCAGCCTTAAAGAAGAAGAATTGAGCTTTGATATGAACTTATTAAGCTTTCCTCTAACCAAAGCGAATTTCGCGTATCTAGGTAGCTCGCGAATATCGCCCGTCTTTCGCGGCAATGTATTTATATGGAGATGCTCAAACCGCGTAGAATTTCCGCGGCGGTGCAGAGAAATTTCGCGGCGTCGCTTCTTTCAGAGTTTTTTCGCGTTTCGCGAGTGTAAACAATCCAAAATGGCTGCCTAGAAACATCGACTCAAATGAAAATCAAGGTTAAAATTGATATAAATGTCTTAAAATTAACAAATAAGACTTACATTTATATATAGCAACTTGAATTATATCAGATTATACCAAAAAGTAAGTGTGTTTTTCACTTTTTACTTGTAAAATACAATAACTGTAGAAAATATATCATAAGAAGAAAATGTCTGCCGACGTCTTCAAATAAACAAAAAGAAAATTAAAAAAATCATTATATCCGGTCGGCTGACGCCTACGTTCGCTTCGCTTATGTGTAGCGAGGGTTTTTCGCGCTTTGAAAAATCTCTCGTGAGAAATAGCGCAGGCAGCGGTACGCTTCGCTTTGGTTAGAGGAAAGCTTTAAAAATCGAACAAAACTTAAAATTTATTTTAAAGTGCCTGCCAAATTAAACTGCCTAACGTTATTGCTGTGGTCTGCGGGCAATAGCTTGTCCATGTCTATCTAAGACATTCATGCATGGTATCTGTGTAAAAGGGAAAAAAAAAACCAGAGATGAAACATAAAAATGTTTTAAGCAAAACAAGTTTTAGTGACGGTATTAAATACCCCCACTTGACTTCAAACCCGTCAGGATTGTTTTACTTGGATGCAATAATATTTTGATTTAATTATGTCAAATGCAAGTATTTAATGAAACACAATGGGACCACGCCCACTTGTTATAATTGTTTCGGTTAAACCCAACGACAGTCAGCACTTTTAAGAAGTGGATCTGTTACTGTTACCATAACATGTTGAATTATTTACAAAAAAAAGATAACAGGCTCAGGATGAAACAGTAATTGGTCCATTTATACTTCTGTAAGATGGCCATTCTATAACCACCGTTCTCAACCGGTGGTATGCTTACCCCCAAGTGCGGGGGGTACGGGAAAACATATGCAGGAGTACGAAGAGAAATATTATTTTCGTTTAAAACAACTAAAAATTAAAAAAAAACAAATTACTTGTGAGGGGTACCAGAGGACACACTTTCGAACCCTTCAGAGTACTGTACTGTACTGTACTGTACTGTACTGTACTGTACTGTACTGCACTGTATTGTATTGTACTGTAGCAAAAAAAAACAAGGTTGACAGCCTGCGGTTCTAAAAACATGTTGCTTACAGTGCCGAACTTAGGAATTTGAGGGGCCCGGGGGCTTGGCCTCTTTGGGGGGCCCCTGCATTTTGACATTCGACACCATGACATGAGATAATGTACTTAATATTTATGGTAAAAAATGTTTTGTGGGCCCCCTCAAACTGGGGCCCGGAAGGGACTTTCAAATTTGGAACCTCCCTCCCCCCCCACCCTAAGTACACCTCTGGTTGCTTACAGAAAAAAAATACAGTTTTTCTTTTGTTTGAATATTTCTATTTTGTTCAACATTTTGGGGCCTCTTATTTCGCGGGTCACCAAGGCCACGCCCACGGCCTAAGCCTATCTGTAAATCCGGCCCTGACAACCCCCATCCCCTGACCCCGTTAAAAAAACTTAAATGGAAACACTTTAGTAAATTTCACATGAATGCACGATTTTACTTGTAAGGCTTATTAAAACCTGTTTTTTTTTTACTAAAGTGTGCCGCCGAATGTCTGCAAATGGTTCGTGCGTGTGCCGCGAGTAGTATAAAGGTTACGGAGTGCTGCTCTAGGACAGAGGTCGGCAACCGTTTGGACCTCACGGGACCACTAGCCTTGTATGCTTTGATCCGTCGGTCAAATTATATTATCTTGTTTATTTCCCTACACCACAATTACACGTAAACTACATATGATGGAGTATCTATCTGTACAGTAAACATCTGATTGAGTATCTGTACAGTAAACATCTGATTGAGTATCTGTACAGTAAACATCTGATTGAGTATCTGTACAGTAAACATCTGATTGAGTATCTGTACAGTAAACATCTGATTGAGTATCTGTACAGTAAACATCTGATTGAGTATCTGTACAGTAAACATCTGATTGAGTATCTGTACAGTAAAAAAAAAATCTAAGAAAAATGACTTCAATTCAAATAGTACTTTTACCTAAAGTCATGATTGCTTTTGTTTTAATGAATAAATTCGATAATATATTTAAAAAAAAAACTAGTTTGTCTAACATTATAATGGGGGCCCAACATCTGCCAGTAGCGGCCCCATTGACAGTGTTTCCAAGTAGGCCTCTCTCCCAATAAATGTCTTTTTCTCCCATGTGTGTTTATATGTAATTTTGCCAAGCCCGCCCCCTCCCCCCAATCATTCCATTTGGCCTACGGTCCTGAACGTTTGCCTAGCCCCTCCCCCCAATCATTCCATTTGGCCTACGGTCCTGAACGTTTGCCTAGCCCCTCCCCCCAATCATTCCATTTGGCCTACGGTCCTGAACGTTTGCCTAGCCCCTCCCCCAATCATTCCATTTGGCCTACGGTCCTGAACGTTTGCCTAGCCCCTCCCCCAATCATTCCATTTGGCCTACGGTCCTGAACGTTTGCCTAGCCCCTCCCCCCCCAATCATTCCATTTGGCCTACGGTCCTGAACGTTTGCCTAGCCCCTCCCCCCAATCATTCCATTTGGCCTACGGTCCTGAACGTTTGCCTAGCCCCTCCCCCCAATCATTCCATTTGGCCTACGGTCCTGAACGTTTGCCTAGCCCCTCCCCCCCCCCAATCATTCCATTTGGCCTACGGTCCTGAACGTTTGCCTAGCCCCTCCCCCCCAATCATTCCATTTGGCCTACGGTCCTGAACGTTTGCCTAGCCCCTCCCCCCAATCATTCCATTTGGCCTACGGTCCTGAACGTTTGCCTAGCCCCTCCCCCCAATCATTCCATTTGGCCTACGGTCCTGAACGTTTGCCTAGCCCCTCCCCCAATCATTCCATTTGGCCTACGGTCCTGAACGTTTGCCTAGCCCCTCCCCCCAATCATTCCATTTGGCCTACGGTCCTGAACGTTTGCCTAGCCCCTCCCCCCAATCATTCCATTTGGCCTACGGTCCTGAACGTTTGCCTAGCCCCTCCCCCCCAATCATTCCATTTGGCCTACGGTCCTGAACGTTTGCCTAGCCCCTCCCCCCCCCCAATCATTCCATTTGGCCTACGGTCCTGAACGTTTGCCTAGCCCCTCCCCCAATCATTCCATTTGGCCTACGGTCCTGAACGTTTGCCTAGCCCCTCCCCCAATCATTCCATTTGGCCTACGGTCCTGAACGTTTGCCTAGCCCCTCCCCCCAATCATTCCATTTGGCCTACGGTCCTGAACGTTTGCCTAGCCCCTCCCCCCAATCATTCCATTTGGCCTACGGTCCTGAACGTTTGCCTAGCCCCTCCCCCCAATCATTCCATTTGGCCTACGGTCCTGAACGTTTGCCTAGCCCCTCCCCCCAATCATTCCATTTGGCCTACGGTCCTGAACGTTTGCCTAGCCCCTCCCCCCAATCATTCCATTTGGCCTACGGTCCTGAACGTTTGCCTAGCCCCTCCCCCCAATCATTCCATTTGGCCTACGGTCCTGAACGTTTGCCTAGCCCCTCCCCCCAATCATTCCATTTGGCCTACGGTCCTGAACGTTTGCCTAGCCCCTCCCCCCAATCATTCCATTTGGCCTACGGTCCTGAACGTTTGCCTAGCCCCTCCCCCCAATCATTCCATTTGGCCTACGGTCCTGAACGTTTGCCTAGCCCCTCCCCCCCAATCATTCCATTTGGCCTACGGTCCTGAACGTTTGCCTAGCCCCTCCCCCAATCATTCCATTTGGCCTACGGTCCTGAACGTTTGCCTAGCCCCTCCCCCCCAATCATTCCATTTGGCCTACGGTCCTGAACGTTTGCCTAGCCCCTCCCCCCCCAATCATTCCATTTGGCCTACGGTCCTGAACGTTTGCCTAGCCCCTCCCCCCAATCATTCCATTTGGCCTACGGTCCTGAACGTTTGCCTAGCCCCTCCCCCCCAATCATTCCATTTGGCCTACGGTCCTGAACGTTTGCCTAGCCCCTCCCCCCAATCATTCCATTTGGCCTACGGTCCTGAACGTTTGCCTAGCCCCTCCCCCCAATCATTCCATTTGGCCTACGGTCCTGAACGTTTGCCTAGCCCCTCCCCCCCCCAACAAAAAAACAAACAAACAACAACAAAAACTAAGCACAAGATAGCTCTGTCACCGGTTGTTGTAAATACAGTGATCAAGAGAAAGGCCGGAGAGGAAGAGAGGGGGGGCGGTGGGAGAGGGAAAGGTAGAGTTAATCACTGAAGCAAACACAGATAAGATTAACGGCACATCACAAGGTTCTTTCCCCTGACTAGTCGCTTCAAGAGTCAAGTCCTACCATCATTGAACATTGTCTAGTGAAAACATGCCCGTCCCCCCCCCTTCCCCCACCACCAACCCGGGGAAGATAAATTGGATAGGGAGGAGTAGTGTTGCTGGTGGTGAGTGGTGGGAGGAGGGTTGGGGGGGGGGTGTGAGGAGGATTAGGGGGAATTCAGCCACGAATTTGTATTTTGTGTGTAGATATGTGGATGAGCAAATGCGATACTAAAACGTGACGTGAGTCGTTTCTCGTTTTTTTGTTGTCGCCGCGCGTATGTGTGGGTGGTGTAAGAGTGTGTGTTTGTGTGTGCTCACGTCTGTATGTGTGTGCTCACGTGTGTTTCTGTGTGTTGAACTGGGGGCGGGGGGTAGGGGAAAACAGTAAACGAGCCCGACTTATAAATAAAAGTACATCAGATAATAGGATCAGGTGAACGAAGACCCCTTCCCCCCCCCCGCCGCGATCGCCCCGCGAGGAGGCGGCGCCCTGGCAGCATTAATTAACTTCTTCATCATGGCTCCCTGCGATAAATCTGAGGCTCATACTTTTTTTTGGCGTAAAATGTTGCTGGGCCGCTCATTGGTTGATTGAACTCACGTTTACCATAACTTAAGGCGTGTCCGTACTGATAGCCAATCACGTGACTATACGCAGTCTATCATTTTTTCGGAGCTGCAAAAAAAACACAAGTCAGGTCAGAAACTTGTACTAAAGGCGCAAGGGTTCACAAATCTTAGGCTAATTATTATATGTCTCTCTATTTTGAAAACTGTTCGCTCTGATTGAACTTTGAACATTATTCTTTTTCACAGGAGGAGAGGAAACTATTGGTAAAGATAGAGGCTTCCATTGTATTTATTACGAGGGCGTGGGGACGACAGATGGACTGAGATCATGTGAGATGGTTGTGTGGTAAAAAGCTCGACTGTCTACCTGAGGGTCCCGGGTTCGACCCCCGTGAAGACCAATGGATATTTCAGGTCTTGGTTATGGTCCCCCCCCCCCACTATACCTTCCGTGGTGCTTCCATGACCATTGCACTATCGGCTATGGTGGGGGATGAAAAAAGGGCACCATAAAAACTGTCCCATTGATAGGATCTACGAGATTTCTTTACAACCTTACAACTGACTTCACACACACACACACACACACACACACACACACACACACACTGGTTTATTACAGAGTTTAATTAGTAAAGACTCTGAGGCTTAATTCCCACCAGAGCCGAGGGTGCGATGACTGCCGAGGCAACACGGGAGATGTGGAGGGAAGTTTCACCATCTCCTGAAACATATGTTGGTTCTCAATGTAGTTCGAACCCAGGATCGTCAGGTCGACAGTCGCGCGTTTTTCAAAACATGACCAGCGATAGAGACATCTCGGATTCACTCAAATCTCACAATTAGTCTTCCCACAGTTGCGGTCTAGTTCGTAAAACCTGATGACCAGCGATAGAGACATCTCGGATTCACTCAAATCTCACAATTAGTCTTCCCACAGTTTGCAGTCTAGTTCGTAAAAACCTGAGATCCACTGCCCTTTTAATGACCTTAGAGTTACAACGAGAAGAAAACAAAATGGGGGCAAACAATATGTTTGGTCGAGACCACACCGGTCTGAACTGTCACCCACGGAGAGTTTTGATGGGCAATTATAAATCTGAACCGTGCGGTTGACAGAGATGGAAGCTATCATTATCTTACCTGAAGATATAGAGATTGATTATAGGGTGGACACGTAGGGCTGTCTAGATAGAAAATAGAACGTGGAGAAGAGCAGTCTGTCCCATGGTTTCCCCAAAAACAACGAATCATAAATCACGGTGGTTGATGTAAATACTAAAATGGCCGACTCTGGTGTCGCTTCAGTTTGTTGAGTTTGATAGGCGTGTTGTAGGTTTGAGTTCAAATCCCGTCGAGTCCATTCATTTAAAAACTTTTGCAGGCCTATTGTGGTTAAAGGAATTAGCAACACGCATTCTTATTGGCTTTTAAGTCTATTTACCTTTAAGTCTCTTTACCTTTGAGTCTCTTTACCTTTGAGTCTAGTTACCATAGAGTCTATTTACCTTTGAGTCTAGTTACCATAGAGTCTATTTACCTTTGAATCTTTTTACTGGTTACAGGACCTAGAGATAAAAATCACATTTGCTATCAATGTACAATTTTAATAATGTCGTGTGTATGATTACAAATCTTGAAGAATTACGAAGAGAATTACTTTTAGTAATGTGTTTATAATTGGGAACAATTCACCCTGAGATTATTAAGTCAAAATGAATAAGGAGCTACACCGGTGAAGAAATACACAAAAGATTAAAGCTTTATTTAAGTATTACAGCCAAATGAATTATATTGCATTAAAGTGTGCTAACAAAAAAAAAAAAAATAGAAAATTCATTTTTTTTTTCAAAACGGAAAAAAGTAAGAATATAGAAAAATACCTAAAAACTTTATTTTCAGAATAGGATTTTATGCACTAAAAAAGTAGCAAAAAAAACACTATTCATTATATCATATAAATATGTATATAAATAGTCATTATCTACATTACAAGTGTGGCTGTTTCAATATACTGGACTAGATATGTATTGATATTAGTAAATAAATTACAATAAGTACATTAAAAAAATGATATAAGAACGGACACACATAAAAATAGACCATAAACTAATAGACAGACAGTTAGGCAAACAGACTTATAAGTAAATAGATAAGAGAGATGGAGAGATAGATAGATAGATAAAAAGATAGATTGATGGATAGATAGATAGATAAATAGATAGATAGATAGATAGATAGATAGATAGATGATAGATAGATAGATAGATAGATAGATAGAGAGAGAGAGAGACAGACAGACAGACAGACAGACAGATAGATAGATAGATAGATAGATAGATAGATAGATAGATAGATAGATAGATAGATAGATAGATAGATAGATAGATAGATAGATAGATAGATAGATGGATGGATGGATGGATGGATGGATGGATGGATGGATGGATGGATGGATGGATGGATGGATGGATGAATGGATAGATAGATAGATAGATAGATAGATAGATAGATAGATAGATAGATAGATAGATAGATAGATAGATAGATAGATAGATAGATAGATAGATAGATAGATAGATAGATAGATAGATAGATAGATAGATAGATAGACAGACATTGTGTAATTTCATTTTGCTTAATTTCTTACACAAACTTAGATGTTCCCCACCTAGACATGTTATTTATACCCCACATCGCACTATGAATGTATTTATAAACTAAAACCTGGACACCCTTGAACATACTTTGTAAATTATCAAACAAGATTAATTTTACTTTAAAACGTTTTTTCTTTGATTTTAATGTTTTTTAAACCGATTTCATTTGTGTATAAGTTTTAAAAACAACAACAGCCTCTGAGTATATATTATAGATGTGTTTTTCTATCAACTTCACCATTATTTACTCTAGTAAATAAATTATTTTGTTATTATCAGCTGATGGAAACAAGCGATCTGTACTCGGTGGACCGAACGTTTTGTTTAAATCTTTTTATGTCTCCACTTTCTAGTAGTTTTACACGACTAGCCAATGGGATCAAACTATTACAGTTTGTTTTTGTTTTTTTTTTAAACTCTAGCGAAGAGAGACTTCTTGTATTTAGTTGTTAGTTGACTTATTCCCCACTGGATTCGAAGTTCGAACTGCGCCATCTCTCCTGCTCTCTCATTTGTCTTATCTTATCTCCCCCCTGTCTTTGAAGATGAAATTGAAATACCAGAATTTCCTTTTTTTTCAGTGGGTGGAAAGGTTTTTCGAGATTTTATGTCGGGCTGTGAAATCGGCTGAGGTTGATTGGACGTTTGGGAAACAGTTTTTTTTTTAATTTATTTTTTAAAATTTCATTTGAGTGTGCTTCTGTGTGTGTGTGTGTTGACTGTGTGTTGACTATAAGATTTTTTTTTATAAGTATTCTGGTAAATCAAGTGCCTAATTTTTTGTTTGATTAAGATAAAATGGCAAAACAAACTGCCCATCTCACGCTTTTGAGTATTATTGTCAACATCATTTGTTTTGTTATTAGTGGGTCATGGTTCCGAGTTTTTTTGTTGTTGTTTATTCTGATATATACATTTAGATTGAACAGGTTGAACATTTAAATGTCTTTATCAGCTTTCATGTAAAGTTATCTCGCTTGGTTGATTATATCAAACAGGGGCGGCCTTACATGAGGTCCACGGGAAGCCGCATTCCGGTTAATAACGTCGTGGAAAAATATTTGGATAGTGCCGCAAATTGAAACAATTTGACAAGATTTAGGGAGGCGTATGATGCTCAAAAAGACGCATTTCAGCAACTATCGAGATTTTCTTTTTCTTCTGGGGACCTTATGTTGTGAAATCAGTAGTGTGAAGGTAGGGAACATTTTCTGAGCTGTACAGGCGTCCGGTTCGATTCCCAGACAAGACAGGGCCACCCACAGCTGCTAGACGTGGACAGTGGGTTATCTGGGGTCAGTGCCGTTCTGAGATTTTTATCGGCCCTAGGCTGAGCATCAGATTCTTTTCTGGGGGCCTTGGGTGAACATTCATGACCTGGGGAGGGCGGGGGGGGGGCTCTTAGAGCCGAATTTAATAGATATTCCTGACCCATTTAATCATGGTAGTTGCCCCTTTTGGCATCGATGGGCCCCATGTGGTTGTCTGCTTTGCCTATCTATTAAAACTGCTGCATGATGGGCAAAGGGCCCATTTCAGGACTCGTTAACGGCGAGGGTCTACAAATAAAGTAAACAAATTAAACTGTAGCGGCGATTCGTTACCACAGACAAGGAGGAGGTGTGTCACAGTACAGCGGAAGGGCTACCGGTGGTCAGCGAGGAAATTTGGAATCGTCAACAGAAGAATTTAAGAGATTTAATGCTTTTTCCGTTTGGATTAACAATATTAATTATTATTTGATACATTTATTTCTTTAAATGTGTGAGTGAAAATATATCAAAACTAGTCTAAATCATGTAAATTATTATAATAGTGAATTTTTTTAAAATTAAACGACACCTAGGCCTACTCATATTCGTAGTAATAATGATAATTGATGTAAATGTATATTTGATATAATGAATTATTTTTCATTTTTTTCCGGGATAGGGTTAGGGTGTGGAGCAATATCTATTGCTGGTACCCGGAAAAAAAAATACGGAGTCCCGCTTGATGCGTTAAAAAATGGTTTATATAATATTTTTTTATTTATTATTTTGTAAACATTGATTATTTATTTTTACTTCTTCATGAATGAAGATTTTCTAATTCTGGTAATAACAAAACAAGGACTGGAAATGAAAACATAATAAAACGAATGCGGAAATGGATGATTTCCATGCAAATAAGTTTTCGTTTTTGTTTCGTTTTCGCTCTTTTTTTTCGATCAATGGACTCATGGATGGACAGTCTGTTTTTTTTTTATATTTCCTTCTTTAATGGGCCAAGGAGATAATTAGATTTTTATTAAGTTATTAAACAAGGGCAATTTTTTTTGTAATCATTATTATTTTAAATTAGATTCATTTAATGTTGAACATTTTTTTATCTACATGGCTGTTGTGTATAATAGAAAGACACTAGCTCTCTGTCTCACACTAACAATGTTGTTTTATTTGTAAGCATGTCATCTGAGTTTTCGAACTCGTTCTATTTCTTACTAAACGAACTGAAAGATTGTTTTTGTATTAGTATTCGGTGAGTGTAGTTTTAGGCGATGTTACGTCATTATGTACAATATGCTACGTTCAGAGGTGGCCCCCTGTAGTCAGGCACGCCGATAGGGGGGTAAGGGGGGTCATTGCCACGGGGCCCGCATCTGTAAGGGGGCCCGGCCGCCCCGACCATGTTAATTTTTTCACGACTCATTGTTTATTAAGGGGGCCCGCAATGATGTCCTGCCCTGAAGCCCTTGTTGGCTCTCCGCGCCCCTGCCTGTAGTACTCGTGGTTGGAAGGCGGGTTATTTTCGTGGCAAATAGCGGTAATTGTCGCTTACATTGCAAGCTACACGGCTCCAATCGAGCAGGGAATGGAGTGGCCCCGGTTGCTCCGATCGATGCCAGCCTCTCCCTCTTAAGGAGCACAGATGGAGTGGTTGTCTCAGTTGCTCCGGTAGATGCCAACCCTTTCCCCATTTAGGATCGGGAAATGCAGTGGTTGTCCCAGTTGCCACTTCCAAAGGGCCGCCGCTGTAGTGCTGGCTCATGTTCCTGCAGTGCTGTCTCAGCACGACCAACTTGATCTATTCAGTACTTCCAGCTTGTCGCGGTCTCTTAGTCGTTTGTTTATGTGCATAAGTACCACACTAACATATGACCATCGAACTACTGGTGAAGTTGGTCTGTAGTCACGAACAATTAGTGGACTGAGTGGACAACGGAATGCCAAGTGGACCCCCCCTCCCCCCACCCATCTCCCCTGAGCCTAGCAGAGATCTTGTCTACAGAGCCGGACACGTTCTACAGAATCAGAGTCTCTGGGACAAGTCAGGATTTGAAATTCCCGAGAGGCTTCCCAGATTTCTTTTTTTTTTACAGCATGAGTTGGTGCCTAAGTGAAAAACACGAACCAATGTTTGGTAGACAAGTCAGTGATTTAATGACTGGCACGAACAGATAGTTGGAAGACCCGGTTACTGACTAGCTGAGCATCGTCGAAATAATTTCTCAGAGTAGTCAGTCCATTGCAGACGTGAAATGATATTTGGTAGATTGTTTGCTGACAAAAAAGGATTAACATAAAAATTCGTTTTCATGGACTAAGTCACACAAACTACTACTTGTTAAATTGCGTAGTGAATAAGTAAAATGCAGTAAACACGTAAATAATTTCTTTATTTATCAACCAACAAACAGGCACCGTAACTTTGAGGAAACATTTAATTAAAAAAAAAACTAAAAAAATTGTAAACAAAATGTTTATGAGCTTATTTATTTCTTTTAAATTCCTAACATTTCAAATTTCGCGAAGTACACCAAGAACCAAGTAACAAAAACAACAGCTGAATGTGTTATCATTGAGGTAACAAAGCACTACCCAATAACAATGTTATAATTAAACAGATAACATAAACGGAAGTGTTCCGTCCTCTCGTGTTGTTTTGTCCGCATCGTAGAGACGTTATTTATATATTTGCGTTGGAAGTCTAATTGGAGAGCAATACATTACAAAATACTAAATTATACAACACAATATTTTTGCTATACAGCAGTGATGCTAAACCTTTTTTTTTTCCTGTGGGTCATTATTGTCTGCCAAAAACATTTGGAGGGCCAAAAATATAATTTTTGTATATGTATGTCACAACATACTTGTGGGGGGCCAAAAAAATATCATAAAGGGCCAAATTTGGCCCGCGGGCCAGTATTTTAGCATCGCTGCTATACAGTATATATATATATATATATATATATATATATATATATATATTATAAATAGCACTGGTTGTTAAGTTCTTTGAAATCGAGAAACTGTTAAATTTTACTTTTTTTTCCCCAGCGGAACAATTAAATTATCCCATTTTTTGACGCAGACGTGGCGGACTTTTATAAAAAAAAAATCAAAAGTCCGAGTGAAAAATTGGTTGAGAAAATTTGTCCATTGTATAGAAAACAAACAAACATCACTTCCGGTGATAGGTTGGCCATGGGTATTTTTTTTAAAAACAATTCTTAACAACATATTTCATTTGCTAGGAAAACTTTATGTGGCTTCACTGAATACTAACGAACAGCAGACCACGAATTGAGAGCCCCTGCTTTACAGTATCAGACAGTTTTAATAAATATACAGCAGATTCTGGTATATATATATACAGCCCCGCAGCGTGAAAATTCTACAGCAGGGGCCAGGCATTAGCAGGGGAGGGGGGCAGGTAACACATTTTACTTAGTAGAACAAATAAGCAGGGGTGGCCAGACAAAAAGCAGGGGCCCAGCCCCCCTGCCCTACCGCACGCTACGGGCCTGTATATATATATATATACACACACACACACATACGCACCAGTTCTCAGGAAGTAAAAGAGGATGTTAATGGGACTTTTAAAGTATCAGTATGACAGTAAGAAACGAGTTGGAAGATGGACACATCATTAAATTATTGGGCTTTTTTTATAATCACAATGTGAGAAGCCTTTTAATTATGCATTCATGCGTGTACATTAATAATGATAAACATTCACAGGAATTATTCAGACGGATACGCCAGAGCCTTGAAAGGTTTATCTGCACTGCACTCAACAACAGACTAAACGAATCCCGGTAGTCAACGTACAATTGTAAACAAAACTCGTGTAGATGTAATCATGCAACAACAAAAAAAATATATAATACAACCTTTTTTTTTATTATTTTACCCTTAACCGATGCGGTAGTTTGTGGGGTGTGGGGGGTGGGGACACATCAACAATATTTGTTGTGTTTTCACAGTGTTTTCTGTGGTGAATATTTCTGCTGTTACCAGTGATTGGACCATGTACCTTTTGGTTCACTACCGACTTCGTTATCCGGCCGCCACAACCTACATAAGTATAAATCAAATCAACGGTCCACCGACAAAATGTTACGGTCATTTTAGCACTTCTGTTTGTCCGCGAGAAGTTTTTAATTATAACACTTATACGTTATTGAACGAAATATAAAAAAAAAAGACGAAGTTTGTTAACGAAGAAATTACTGAACTATAGAATTCGAACAAGGGCGCAAGGAAAACCTGCTCCCTTACCCCGCCCCCCCCCCAACCCCACTTCCACCTCTCCACCACGGAGGATCCCGCAATCTGACTTCGCGGGCATGGCTAACAGCCGTCACAACATAATTACCTCATATAACTCATCTCGCGTTATCTCATCGCCAATTACAACACTCATATCTTATGCGAGTGTCATGCATATTTTTTTTTTATTCTGTCATGTTAAATGTCGAGACATAAGTACTGATAGTAATTAGCTAATGAGATTCACGTTTTTCTGAGTTATTCCGAGATGTTATTTGTGAGTTGTTTTTTTTTCCTCGACAACCTCTTGCTGGTGTATCTAATCTAGCTATAGTTGCCACGGAAACACTTCCGGGGTAATAAATAGTTTGAAATTTTTTTTCCCTCTTCATGCTGAAACAAAGAAAACTAGCATTAATTTTTATCCTATGTTGTCACAACTTACCAAATTCCCTTGAATTATATATCTAATTCAGGGGTGGGCAAACTTTTTCTACGGAGGGCCACATTGAAAACTTGATTTTTATCGGCGGGCCAAATATATATTTTGTCTACTTAATTACAATTTAAAACGTATGAAAAAAAAAGAAATTTTAGATAATTTGTCATTTTATTGACATTTACACTCTATTACACATACACATTAATTTTAAAATACAAACTTAATCAGTTGCTAATTTAATATTAAGACTTTACTATTCATAATTATTTCAACAAAATACTTGACTTGAACTTCTCCTTCAGGTTATAATCTGCTTGTAGATCAAGCAGCCCTAACTAATATTCTGGAGAAACAAAACCGATTTAATATCACTAGATTCATATCAAATAGTGGGAATAAACTTTCATAAAATATAACAAAAACTACAAATAAGGAGTTTTGACATTGATATAGGATCATAACTTATAATGCAAACGGGCCGCAAAATATACTCTGACGGGCCGCATGCGGCCCGCGGGTCGTAGTTTGCCCACCCCTGATCTAATTCATAATCGTGAATCAAGAGACTAAACCAGAGGTTCTCAGTGATTTGTTTTTTTTGCGCGGCTGTACCCCAAAGTGTGCGAAGGTATGTCCGCGGGTACACCTCCAATGAAAAGTTCGCGAGTAAATGAACTTATTTTTTCATAATGGAATGGTTTTACCTTTATAATGCGGTACGTGGGCATGTCGCCTGGTGATGAATCGCGCAACTAACTGGCGATATTCTACAAACTCTTGGTTGTTCTAAAGAAAATTATACCTCGCTGCTGGTACTCCCTCATAACATTTCCCCGGAACCCCCACGGGGTGCGCGTTAAACTGGTTTGAGAGCCGCTGGACTAAACATAGTAACTTTAGGGGATGAAGTGTAATCTTATAGGCGATCGTCTAATTTGTCTACCCATGTGAAAAGCACGGAATACTGGTCTTATGTATATATAATTTTTTTTTTTTTGCATTTAATATGGTAGATTTTGGTCACGTAACACCTGTTGAGATTTAGCAATATACTGTTGTAACTTTTGTATAAGAATGACACACAAGACACGTGGGTTTACTAATAAACTACAGTATTACCTGCCCCCTCCCCAGCTATTGCCTGGCCCCTGCTGTAGAATGACTGGCCCCTGATGTAGAATGACTGGCCCCTGCTGTAGAATGACTGGCCCCTGCTGTAGAATGACTGGCCCCTGCTGTAGAATGACTGGCCCCTGCTGTAGAGTGACTGGCCCCTGCTGTAGAATGACTGGCCCTCGCTGTAGAATGACTGGCCCCTGCTGTAGAATTTTCATGCTTAAGAGCTGAAACTACTGCTACTTATTAATTTACTACAAAATCCACTAAACATTTAATCTACATCTAAACTGAACTAAATACATCCAATAGGAAATCACCAAATGCGAGTCGAACATGTCACGTGTTTTTGAGGTTTAATTAGTAAAAAAAAAAATTGTTTTCGAAAGCAACGTCCCCTTATTACTTGGGGAGAGGGGGGAGAGAAGGGCTGACAAGTGATAAGGTTGCCACTCCACCCCCACCCACCCACACACACACGCACACACCCTTTCTTATTTCGGTGGCCCAACTGCTCTCTTCTCTTTTTTTCGAGCAGTCTCTAATAAGGTAGATGTATTTAAACTTGTCCACGCCTTCATGTAGTTTCCACACTGTGACGCTGTGACACCCCCCCCCCCCCCCCATTCACGTTTGAGAAAAATTGAATAAAGCGTATCATGGCGTAATGTTTGACCGAAACATTCCAGATGTCGGTAAAGTCATTGTATCCACCTGGAATGATTTCTGGGGACCCCCCCCCCCAACAGTTCATTAATACCACAGAATATAAATTACACAGAATGGCCCATCCTCAGTTTAAATTTTGTTTTTTCCCCGAAAGACGCCATATTTGTGTGTATTATACTTTTGTGTATCAATATTTCGGTGCTGCACTATATAAAACAAAAAGGAAAAATAATACAAAAAGCGGCAATTTTTTTAATAGGTAGATGACATGTTAGATAGACTTGCTCTTTCTGTTATCTAGTATATATTTCTTTACAAAGACGTTGGTTTTTGGTGTGATAGTTATTGCTGTTTCTTCAATGACCTTATTCAATAACGCACGGGTCTTTCTTTCTGACTCGGCATACAGTGTCCGGCCACTCTCGCACCCGATAGAGCTGGGTGGGGGCGGGAAGGGAAGTGGGTGGGTAGATGGGGTGGGGTGGGTGGATCTCCGTGCGCCTGCTGTAGTTGATAGACAAAATTAGTCAAAAATGTGTAACAAGAAACAGAATAAAAAAAAGATGACTGGGAAACAGAAATTGTGCTAACCACACAATCCCTTTAAATGCCGAGGTTTTATAGAAACAGATGAATTATACACTTCATCTGCCCCGAACTTTACTTTTACGTGTAAAGACAATTTTAAATACAATGTAATCATGCCATGTAATAGTTCTGAACATGAACTCTGTTGTGATAGTATGTGTGTTGGTGCACAACAAATATCCCCTCCCCCCCCCCTTTTTTTTTTCTTCTTTCCCGAGCCACCACCCAACAGAAAGTCGTGCACAGTTGGTGTCTTGAAAGGGGGGGGGGTGGGGGTAATTGCGTTAAAAAATTCGATTACATGGTTACTTATGGCGTACCACGAAAAACAAAAATAGTTAATGGGGGGGGGTAGAGGGGGTGAGATACTACTTCTTGCAGTTGTGTGTGAGAGAGGGAGAGAGACGGAGAAAGAGAGAGAGAGAGAGAGAGAGAGAGAGAGAGAGAGAGGGTGAGAGAGTTTCAATTATTATCAATTATGTATGTATTAACCTCATATGCAGGTAACATTGAGATAAATCTAAACGCACCTATGGTGCTCACCGCATTACATAATTTATGCACGCCGCCACTGGGGGTTCCTTACCTTTGATTTTCTTTCACTTGTCTGATCACATGTCATGGCATTTGTTTGTTGTTTTTTTTGTTTTGTTGACTTAATTTGAATTCATTTAACATGATTTCCTCCCTCCCTCCTTCCCCCCCCCCTCACCCTTTTTGTTCCAGTTCCTATTATTTTCCATATTACCCCCCCCCTTTTTTTTTTCTAAACCCCCTCCCCCGCCTCTCTGGGTCCTGGCTCTTCCGTGCGTTGCTTATTTTTATGATGTATTGCAGACAAGACTTGCCCATTTATTACTCTCTACCCCCCCCCCCACTTTTACCCCTCCGTCATGCACCTCCTTACCCAGGCCCGGTTTAATCCATAACGTACTTTCCACACGAATGTAAAACATTCTTTATTAGTAGATGGTGCGGGAGGGTGGGTGGAGATTGTATCCGGATTTATTTATATATTTTTTTTTTTTTGCTTGTAATGTAGTTTGGCCTTCCTTACAGTCTGTGCAGTAGTCTGCCTGTGTTGGCTACAATTTAGGTGTCAGGGTGGTGGTGGGTGTGGTAGGTAGACGGGAAAAGGTGAAGGGTTGGGTGGGTGGGTGGATGGGTGGGTGGGTAGATGGGTTGCTCGTCTTCTGATCTAATGACGACATCGTTTTTGTCTCGCAACTGATCACGTGGCGTGTGAGGCTGATAGAACGGTCACGTGGCATCTTTCTTCATTACACGCTTCCACCCCCCCCCTTACGCCGCACGTCCGTAGTTTTAAACTGTGAGTACTTCCGTACCTCGGTGCTTGTTTTGTTTTGTTTCCTAGATAATGATGAAATGATTTTCATTTAGGGGGGGGGGCATAGGCCAGGTCATGACCTGCCAGGCATACGTGATTTCCCTCAGGTCATTTGAACAAACTCTTAAAACGACATGAGGGAAGTCATTGTTCATATGTTGTCTTACTATTGGTGTTAGTCTTAAATAAAGCGTCACATGTTTTCATTTTGCTTTGCATCGTATTATTCAGTGAATATTTTGTTTAACTAACTGTGATATATATATATATATATATATATATATATATATATATATATATATATATGATTATTAATTTGTTCACTTCACAATATTATTATAGTATTAAAAGCTCCAAATAGGGAGGGGCTGAGGTCTGTATATCTTATTAAATATATAAATGTATTTTTTTAGTGTTGTACGTTATTCATATACTTTAAACCATTAATATTACATTTGTTGAAATTAATAAATAACATGCGGAGCAACATATATTGTTTACGTAATATAAAACTTTTTCAAAATAAGTTCCACTTTTAAATCGCTACGATTTATGAACGCGAATTTGATATGGAAAGTATCATAAAATAAATTGGCATGATATTTTATGATCTCTCCTTCCTGGTCTGAGAGACATACCATGATCCGCGGGGGATGGATCATAGGGGTTCTCTACTTGCGAGGGTGGTGGTACTGTGGTCAAATGAGGACTATGCGAGACCGAAGTAATCACAGCTGGCGGTGGTGACGGACGTGGTCGGCACACAACACCCTTCCACTCCGTACCACTCAAGCACACCTACGCAGCCTGCCATTTCGGGCTGAGGGTACAGGCACGCTACATCCTTCCCTCTGTCCGAGTGGCAGGAAAAACCGCTTCCTTGCCATTCTGGCCGATCGGCAGTACACACACCCTGCTGGTCTGGCCAGTTTAGGCAAGGATTAAAACCCATCTTCCTGCCATCCCCGCAGATGATAGCGGGCACACTTACCCCGCCGCTCTGTAGGCATGGCAGACGTGGATCAGCGCCGCCAACAATGCTGGTGTGGTAGGCACACTACACCCTACCATGCTGGCAATGGCGGCGTTAAAAAAAAAATAAAAAAAAAAATAATAAAAAAAATAAAAATAATTTGTGTTCACAAATAAAACATTTGAATAATGCGGTGGCCCATACTACGCTTTGCCTTAGATTTGAAAGAATAATAAAATCAAAGCATTTAAATAAATGATCAACCTATCATTATTTAACCCTAATAATTATGTTTTTTTCCTTTCAATTTCACTTCATGGTTTAGTTTAATATAAATGTTAATGAACTTCAGTTTTAGTGGTTAAAAATGTTAATTCATTTTAGGATCTATTCTCATTTAGTGAGAAAGCTTAATGTTCGCTTGACTCACTTGACTTAATTCCTTGAACTCCTCGCGGAGCAAAGTTCCTCTGCAATCACTCTCCAGCGCACTCTGTTTTGTGAGGCCTTTTCCAATTCTCTCCATGTCTGTTTGCAGATTTTCATTTCCTGCTCGCAAGACCTTCTCCAGGTGGTCTTCGGGCGGCTGACCTTTCTCTGGCCTTGGGGGTTCCATTTCAAAGTCATTTTTGGGATGTCTAATTTTCGCTTACATTTACCAATCATGTAGATTCTAGTTAAGAATAAATTATGTTAATCATTTTGAATATTTATTTATTAAATTTTTTGAAGAATTGAAGATAATTACTTATTAATAATGTTTATAATGGGACAAAATACGCCTTGTGGTTTTAATATCAAATAGAATTCGTAAGTACAGCACCGGTGAATTCATGTGCGAAATAAGAGAGAGAGAGAGAGAGAGAGAGAGTTTCATATATTATATTTTATGTATGTATTAATCTCATATGCATGTAACATTGAGATAAATCTAAACGCACCGATAGTGCTCACCGCATTACATAATTTATGCACGCCGCCCATGGGAGGCTCCTTACCTTTACTTTTCTTTCACTTGTCTGATCACATGTCATGGCATTTATCTTGTTTTGTGGACTTAATTTGAATTCATTCATTTTATGTAGACTAGTCAAAAAAAGGCTAAAGTGTGTCACAAACCACACAAATTTAATTCTTTTACAACTAAAAAAAATATATGTATAATTAAAAGAAATAAATAAAAATTAGCTTTTGTTAAAAAGTAGTACTAATTATTACTTCAATCATACACATAGTTATATAAATTAATACTCAAATTAAAAGCGTGGGTGAGTATATTATACCACACCAAATATGTCTTTACATTAAATGATAAACAGAAAGAAAATAATACATAACCTATATATCATGTTGTGCAAACAGACTTATATGTTTATTAATGATGATTTATAGAAATATTTGTATGATCTAAGGATTTTTTGTTTTTATTTTTTTTTTATTTTATTATTTTAGTGTATTTTTAAAAAAAAAAGTTTTTTGATAATTTTCCTTTTTATTTATCTACTAGTTCGATTATAACTGTAATAAATCATTGAAATAAAGAATATACAAATTATTTAACTAGACCCGTGGATACGAGACCACGCGCGATTCTGTGAGTTCTGGTATTTCAATCTTTGCAAAATTTAAATCTTAAATCACAGGTGGAGCGGAACTGGGAGCTAGTGAAGCGTTCGGAGTTGACGATCCGGTAATTTTAATTGAAGTCAATCTCGTCCTATCCTTACCTTTGTATTGTTTTAACTTCCTAAACCAAAAATTTCGTCGATCATAAAAATTAAAAAAAAAAATATTTCCCAGACCTTGGGTGGGGAAAACTTTGGAACAGCGGGTTATATTGTGTTCTTTCATTTGATAGAATGGCCGAACCAAGAGCAGACGACTGAAGAGTTTAAAGGGAGAGTAGCCGACTTCAGGCAGGGTCAAACAGAGTGACGGACCCTTGCAATGGGGAATCACGTGACCACCCTTAATTGTTAAACCATGTTAGTACAATCAAACAGCAATAATGCTACACGCAACATGGAAGGAGGGGCAGGACAGAATGTCCACATGGATTGGGGGGGGGGGGGTCTTTGAATAATTTCGGATTAGAAATTTCTTATTGATATATATAATATATATTTCAACAAGAGAATAAAAATTGAATTGGAACTGACAGGACTAGAGAAACACCAGCAGGGTAATTGACGTGACATCCACCTAACGTTGACAGGGGGTTGTGGGGCGGATAGTTTGTATAATTGTCAGCTGTTTTTGCATGATAGAATGTATGTTTGTCAGCTGTTTACAGTATAGTTTGTATATTTATAAGTTTTGCACGTGATGGTTTACGAGTTAGTCAGCTGTTTACTTGATAGTTTATTTGTTTAGCATTATTTATATGATAGTTTTCTGTTTGTCAGGTGTTTATATTATACCTAGTACGTCTGTGTATGTATATCATGAATATTGTAATTACGACACAAGTATGCATGTCAGTTGTATGATGGCAGTTGCATGTATGACACAACTATGTATTTGATTCGTATGAAGCTAGATATACACAAGACAGATTCTGATATTCATAATTATGAAAACAGCTGTTTGTATGGTGACAGTTTTATGTACGACAGTTGAAGGCATGACAGTTGTATTATGACAGTTGGATGTATGACAGTTGTACGCATGACATATGCGCCTGATATTTCCAAGACATGCGTAGAGACGACGTGTAGACACATAAATAAAACAAACATTTCTGCCCCTGTTATACTGTCTCGCTGAAAACAATAACACCGCTAATTGATCCAACACTGTGGGATGCCATTGTTACGTCGTTGTATGCACGTGGTGTGTCATTGTTACCATCGTTGTATGCATTATATAAATGTCTTCCAATAACAACATAAAGTAATGGTCCATTCATTCATTGAAAACAAAATCCTTTGTTTCAATGTTCATTACCCTGAGTCTTTGAATACAAGCGGTTCAATGTTCATTACCCTGAGTCTTTGAATACAAGCGGTTCAATGTTCATTACCCTGAGTCTTTGAATACAAGCGGTTCAATGTTCATTACCCTGAGTCTTTAAACACAATCGGTTTTCAAATTTTTTCGCGACTGTGTCCCCAAAAAGGGTGTGAAAGTATGTCTCTCTGGTACCACTCCCGCGTAGGTTCGCGAAGAAATGAACTTATTTGTCATAACGGAACGTGTTTACATTTTTTAAATGCGATATTTGGGCACGTGGTCTGGCGTAGACTGACAAGACTTGTGACCTTCTTCAAACTCCTGGCTGGTTTAAACTAAAATTATACTAGTCGTCCCCGTCGTATCATACGCCGCCTTATCAATCAATATAAACAACCCGCTTGCTGTGACCCATCTTGACCCACTTTAAACAACACGCTTGCTGTGATTTTCCTCCCTTCTCCCAGCACACCATAGTGGTTTTTTTTTCCGCTGTCGCGAGTTGTCGACGTATTCGGGAATTCCACAATCTATAAATAGTCCTACGTCTTGCGTCTCGAAGTTGAGAATAATATATATATATATAGATGTCGCTGCGTACCCCGTGCATAAACCCGCCTTTACCCCGTGGGGTACGCATACCATCGGTAGAGAACCACTACTTTAATATTGCTTTTCATCATTCTTTTTTTTTATCTTTTTCTACCCCTTTTTTTTTAATTATGTAAAATGTGTTTCCGCATGCACAACAGCTACAGCGATGACCTGCAATTATTTCTAAGAAAAGACTGGCACACTTAAAGGACCATTTCATTAAATATGTAGGTCTGCTCGTAATGCCCTTAAAAAAAAAACCTACTGTTAATCTAATGCCAACCTAAGACGTATCAAGATCTTACAGTCTTTTGATCTCAAGTCGGTGAGCAGCGAAGTAAAAGATCAAAGAGAAAAAACACCGCGAGCTCGTTCACTCTGTTATACATATTTTAAAACAACCATTTATTTTGCTTTTAAGACTCACGAGTGCCTGGCAGTTCCAATGTCAAGGTCACATCAGAATTCCGCACTCATTGTCAGGTCACTGTGCCTTTCAATAAATAAATAAATAAAACCTGTCCGTCATTATGTTTTATGTCTTTATGTTCCATGTTTTAAATTTTAGCAGTAAAAAAAATGTTGACATCTTGATTTCAGTGGACGATATTATTTATAGATCCATGTCTTAACCAGACGCCTGAAACAGATGTCAGACATTTTACATACTGAGATCTTCCTAGCCAAGACAAAACCCAGCTCCAATTTCAATCTCTCTCCCTCTCTCTCTCTCTCTCCCTCTCTCTCTCTCTCTCACACACACATACACACACAAACTACTGCGGTCGATAAAAAAAGTTCCAATTTTTCGCTCTTTCTCTCTCTCTCCCTCCCCCCCCTCTCTCTCTCTCCCTCCCCCCCCCTCTCTCTCTCTCTCCCCCTCTCGCCTCTCCCTCTCCCTCCTCTCTCTCTTCTGTTTCTCTCCCTCTCTCTCTCTTTCTGTTTCTCTCTCTCTCTCTCTCTCTCTCTCTATATATATATATATATATATATATATATATATATATATATATATATATATATATATATATCGTCGCTCCTTAAGTAGGCCAACGTTTCACTTCCCTGGGCTTACCCCGGATCTGGGACTGGCACGTAATAATAGTAACTCGGCCCACGTAATGGAGCAAATCAATCAATGGGGACGACCAGCGCGTTAATTCCTACCCATATTCGCCCGGGCCAAACCTCGTTGCGAGACAAGCGGATCGATACCCTCCCCGGTTTCGTGTATCTGAATTCGCCCATGGTGCATGCTGCAGCATGACTCACCCACACAACCGCCGGCATTCGTGAACGATCCAACTACCCGACGTTGTGAGTAGAAAGGGTGGCGGGTTGGGTGGGGGGGTTGATTTCGTTTAGTGGCATCCTGTAGATCTTTGTCTCCCCTTGGGTGGACCTTACTAATACCAAAGTTACGACCAAAGACCTTCCCAGCTCTACCCAACAATTACTTCAGTAATGCGTCACCTGTGCCCAGTAACACCCCAGTAATGCTTCACTTTTGCCCCTGTAATGCCCCCCTCAAGTTCTCTTGTGATGACCCACATGTGCCCATGAAAGACTCACTGGTTCCCAGGTAAGGCATCTCATGTGCCAATTAAAGGCCCATGAATGCCCCTGTAGTGCCCAATGTAATGCCCCAGTGGCGCCACCTGCAGTGGATCATTATGTTGTCTCAAACAAATATGTAAAAAAAGAATAAGTATGGTTGTCCCGTTTGTAATATGTCATTGGAAAGGGTTGTATATGTCAGTGGAAAGGGTTGTCTATGACAGTGGAAAGGGTTGTATATGTCAGTGGAAAGGGTTGTATATGTCAGTGGAAAGGGTTGTATATGACAGTGGAAAAGGTAGTCTATGACAGTGGAAAGGGTAGTCTATGACAGTGGAAAGGGTAGTCTATGACAGTGGAAGGGGTTGTATATGTCAGTGGAAAGGGTTGTCTATGACAGTGGAAAGGGTTGTATATGTCAGTGGAAAGGGTTGTATATGTCAGTGGAAAGGGTTGTATATGACAGTGGAAAAGGTAGTCTATGACAGTGGAAAGGGTAGTCTATGACAGTGGAAAGGGTAGTCTATGACAGTGGAAGGGGTTGTATATGTCAGTGGAAAGGGTTGTATATGTCAGTGGAAAGGGTTGTATATGTCAGTGGAAAGGGTTGTATATGTCAGTGGAAAGGGTAGTCCAGATATGACATTTACTCCAAGACGACCACAAGGTCGCTTTTTTAAACCAAGGTCAAAGAGGATTTTTATTTCTGGACCTAATAATGTACATAAGCTTGACCCAGCTTGAAATGGTCACGTGACATAAAGTGATCACCTAACATAAAGTGGTCTACTAACATGAAGTGGTCACCTAACATGAAGTGGTCACCTAACATGAAGTGGTCACCTAACATGAAATGGTCACCTAACATAAAATAGTCTACTTACATCAAGTAGTCAACTAACCATGAGTTGGGAAAATAAAAACGAGTTAGTCATTAGATAAGCCATGCACTATTCTTGTATAACTTTAATAGTTGAAACTGACACATGGATGGGTGAGTGGGTAGGTGTGTATGTAGATGGGATAGATAGATAGATAGATAGATAGATAGATAGATAGATAGATAGACATATAGATACATAGATAGATAGATAGATAGATAGATAGATAGATAGATAGATAGATAGATAGATAGATAGATAGATAGATAGATAGATAGATAGATAGATAGATAGATAGATAGATAGATAGATAGATAGATAGATAGATAGATAGTAATAGAAAACGAAAGGGTTGGCTTTTCTTGTATTTTTATAGAAAACGACCGACCATATTTTTTTTTAATTATTTATGGGAGGGCCGCCTCTAACATTTTTCACGAAGCCACTGGATGGATGAACGAAGCAATTCTTCATTTAGTTCATTTTATTTACTTGCAATCTTGCATGTCCCCTCTAGTTTTCCAGTTTTCTTATTGAAACATTTCTTCCTCATCTATCTTAAAATTCTCACTTGTTATAAATTTTTCATTAAAAAAAATGTTCCTTATCCAATTACATTCCTCCCCCCGGCCCCCTTAAGCCATTCAATGTATTGTTTCTTAACTTTCTTTCATTTCTCCGTTTTGTATGACTCAATTTCTTTCGTTTCGTTTTTTTCAAAATGTTTTTACAAAAAATAAAATAAAAAACACCATCTGCCTCCCGCATTCGGTTTGAATATCCTTCACTGTTTTTATTTTGTGTGTGTTTGTGTGTGTGCATTCTTTTCTGAATCGAATCTGTTTTTTTTTTTGTGATTCGGATCGGGTCAAGAACCTTAACTCAATTAACGCAGTTGATGAGGAAATAACCACACAAAAAGAAAAAAAAATAAATTAAAAAGAAAACAAATGAATTGCCCCTGGATGGGGGGCTGGATATCATTCAGCGTTGGTGTCGTCTGCTGGGGCGAATCTAAAATGGCTGCCCGTCAAGGCCCAATGGGGGGGAGGGGGCGTCTGGAGCAGAAGAAAAAAATGTGTCCCTTTATTTAAGCTTAAACAGCGAAATTCCTTCCGTTAACCAACCCCTCCCCCCTTCTCTTCCCCCCCCCCCCCACGCACGAGGCAAATTTGTGTAATGGGGCTTCCACGATATTCACTTAAAATAATGACGTGTAATTGATGGGGGCCTTTCTACTGGCAGGCCTACATTATTAACAGGCCTACAAGTACCTACATTATTTGACAGGCCTACATTACTGACAGGCCTACATTACTGACAGGCCTACATTACTGACAGCCCTACATTACTGACAGGCCTACATTACTGAAAGGCCTACATTACTGACAGCCCTACATTACTGACAGGCCTACATTACTGACAGCCCTACATTACTGACAGGCCTACATTACTGACAGGCCTATATTACTGACAGGCCTACATTACTGACAGGCCTATATTACTGACAGGCCTATATTACTGACAGGCAAACACTACAGACAGGCAAACACTACTGACAGGCAAACACTACTGACAGGCAAACACTACTGACAGGCCTACAGTACTGACAGGCAAACACTACAGACAGGCAAACACTACTGACAGGCAAACACTACTGACAGGCAAACACTACTGACAGGCCTACACTACTGACAGGCAAACACTACTGACAGGCAAACACTACTGACAGGCAAACACTACTGACAGGCCTACACCACTGACAGGCAAACACTACTGACAGGCAAACACTACTGACAGGCAAACATTACTGACAGGCAAACATTACTGACAGGCAAACATTACTGACAGTAAGGTCCGTCACCTGGAAGGGAAATATGGGCCATTGTAAAGGTACTCAGGGTCTGACCAACACCTCAGGGTCTGACCAACACCTCAGGGTCTGACCAACACTTCAGGGTCTGACCAACACCTCAGGGTCTGATCAACACCTCAGGGTCTGACCAACACCACTAGTAGCACACTTGCAGCTGTTTGTCCTTCACCTCACCATTCTGTGTTCCAATCTGTCTCTTTTCTCTCCTGCAAATCTAATTTCTTTAAGGAAAAATATTCCGTGCCGTTGATCGAGTGAAGATTATCTCCCCTTTAATCTGGTCTGCTCTAACCTCTCTCTCTCTCTCACAATAACAAAAAAAAAAAAATAAAGAAAAAATGAAGGAGTGGTGGTAGAAAAATAACAAAAACTCATATATATTAATAGAGGGGTGGATCATTAAAAAATGTACAAGTTTTTGTTACTTCCCATTATAATAATAATAATAAAAAAGAATAATAAACCTCTACCAAGTCAATGTATAAGTAGATCATTCCAGAAGTAGAACATATTGTAGCCATAGACAGAGGGTACTCTCTTTCGAGTTGCTTGTCGTAGATAACAGTACAACACAACAGACTGATACACGTAGAGAGAGAGAAAGAGAGAGAGAGAGAGCAGTGTGAGGGGGGTGTTAGAAACACATGTTCCGTTTGTTTCTTTGTTTTTTCAAAGTCTGGATTGACGATGATAAGAAACAATGTTTATACTCAATGTCCGATATTTTTTTTATATGTTTGTGTTCGGTGTTTGCATAGCCGTTTGTATGTGTGTGTGTTAGACAAAAAAGGGGGGGGGGGCATAGGCGGAGGATATAAGATGTGTTTGGGGTGCATAGGGCAGAGGATATAAGATGTGTTTGGGGTGCATAGGGCAGAGGATATAAGACGTGTTTGGGGCGTATAGGGCAGAGGATATAAGACGTGTTTGGGGCGTATAGGGCAGAGGATATAAGATGTGTTTGGGGTGCATAGGGCAGAGGATATAAGACGTGTTTGGGGTGTATAGGGCAGAGGATATAAGACGTGTTTGGGGCGTATAGGGCAGAGGATATAAGATGTGTTTGGGGTGCATAGGGCAGAGGATATAAGACGTGTTTGGGGCGTATAGGGCAGAGGATATAAGATGTGTTTGGGGCATATAGGGCAGAAGATATAAGATGTGTTTGGGGCGTATAGGGCAGAGGATATAAGACGTGTTTGGGGCGTATAGGGCAGAGGATATAAGATGTGTTGGGGGTGCATAGGGCAGAGGATATAAGACGTGTTTGGGGCGTATAGGGCAGAGGATATAAGATGTGTTTGGGGTGCACATGACAAAGTATCAGACGGACAACATTCCCTCTATTTATATCTTTGTGTGTGGCTTAAGGTGTTAGGGTGTTTTGCAATACAAAAAGCTAACAGTCCTATAAAACTAAATGTTTTGTTGGTTTTGTGTGTTCGCGCGCTCGTTGGAGTCGCACAGCATAGAGGGGACCCTATCTGGCGGGGCACTCTTAGCGTCAGATCGAGTAGAAATTAATATATGCCTTGCAGAAGCTTCTTTTGAGGGTGTGGCAAGGGGGGGGAAATGGGGTGTGTGTGTGGGGGGGGGGAGGCTATGTGATCGCCAAGTTTTGTTTTTATCTATAATTTCGGCTTTGTATGGAAGTAATCGTAATACAAAAAAAATAATAAAATGCAATAATCGATTCTGTTATATTTTCTCCCTAACTTAAAAAAAAAATAAATGGACGGGAATCGACTTTGATATATTTGCTTCGATATTGACCCGATAGGTGCTGAATCAAATAAATGAGAATGTTAAAAAAAATTTTTCACAGTATCGATTTTGCAACAGACACTGACTTGTTTCTTTATTAAATTTTCCTCATTTAAGTCTTTCTTGTGACCTTTTCCCCTTCCACAGTCCACACCCACGCTCCCTTTTCCCGAATTCGTTAGTTTATAGGGCAGGTTCTATTTATATTTTCCTTCTCATTCCCTGTCTGATATCTAATAATTTTCCAACAGGGCGGCAGGTCGTGCTCTTTTTTACTTGATCACCTCCCTAGCAGGAAAGAAGGTCACAGAAGAAGACAACGGAGTTTGGGTCAACTATGGAACGACTGTGTCTATAAATAGAATCATCTGAGGATGACCAAATCGTGTCACTGAGGATATCAACACGGGATCTGTGTATCTGTATTTGTCTTCCTCCTTAACTCTCTCTCTCTCTCTCTCTCTCTCTCTCTCTCTCTCTCTGCATATTATATACATATATACATATAAGGATCTATCCCTGTTTCTATCCATTCATTTATCCAACTATTCATCCATCATCATATCTATCCATCCACAATCCATTCGTCCAACCACACATCTTACCAACCATCCCATACATACATACACACATACTTACACACATACATACTTACATACACACAATCAAGTATATAGATTATTGAATATTGTAACAGGACTCTTGCACCTTTAACCGTACCGGGGTCCGTATTTACACACCCGTGGGTGGGGGGGCGTGAATGAATATTTCTGAATGTGAGTGTTTTACAAAGATCATATTAATCCATCTTATATTATAAGTTTTACCTTTTCTCCCATTACAGACATGTTCAAGATGTGAAAGTTGGGGGAGTGCTTCCGTCCACACTGCACACACCGACACACACCAGATTTCCAGAACTAGGTCAACTTCTCACAAGGAACGGCATCAACTCTGACACTCCCCACCCCCCCCCCACTCCCCCACCCGTCCCTACCTTCTCTTCCTCTGTATTTCTCTCTTTTTTTTTTAAACGCGAATAATTTATTTTTTTTCCCACGAAATGAGGTCACAATTTCTGGAATCGATAGTTTCTACGCTACCGTAGTGAACAGGAAAGTCTGTCTGTGTGTGTGTGCGTGTGTGTGTTGTGTGAGTGAGATAGTGAAATGGTGTGTGTTGTGTTGAGTGAGTGAGATAGTGAAAGGGTGTGTGTGTGTGTGTATGTTTGAGTGTGTGATCGTATGAGTGCTGCAAACGTGTGCTTGTCTCATCTCAGAGGAAAGACAGAAAGTGCTAAAAATAAATAAGAGATAGAGAGAAAAAAAGGGAGAGAGAAAGGGAATAGATTTAAATAAAAAAATAGCACCCCTCAACAACCTTATGTCTGTGTGTGTGTGTGTTTGTGTGTTTGTGTGTGTGTTTGTGTGTGTGTGTTTGTGTGTGTTTGTGTGTGTGTGCTTGTGTGTGTTTGTGTGTGTGTTTGTGTGTGTGTGTGTGTTTGTGTGTGTGTTTGTGTGTGTTTGTGTGTGTGTGTTTGTGTGTGTTTGTGTGTGTGTTTGTGTGTGTTTGTGTGTGTGTTTGTGTATTTGTGTGTGTGTGTTTGTGTGTGTGTGTTTGTGTGTGTGTTTGTGTGTGTTTGTGTGTGTGTGTTTGTGTGTGTGTGTTTGTGTGTGTTTGTGTGTGTGTTTGTGTGTGTGTGTTTGTGTGTGTTTGTGTGTGTGTGTTTGTGTGTGTGTGTGTTTGTGTGTGTGTGTTTGTGTGTGTTTGTATGCATGTGTGTGTGTGTTTGTATGCATGTGTGTGTGTGTGTTTGAATTTGGTGTTGTCTGAGGTGTTGTTTCATGCTAATCTGAGTGTGTTTGTATGCATGTGTGTGTGTGTGTGTTTGTTCAATGTATTAATAGTAACACCGAAATGTTGTGGATCGGAAGAGCAGTCTGCTGGTGTACTCTAACGTTCTCTCCATCATTGATTTGCGTGAGATCCGCCCGGCCTAACAGAAAAGACTTGGTTAACGCCGTGTCTTTAAGTTTGTTTGCTTGTTTCGATAGTGCATATAGTGGGTCTATCATCAGTCTGTATGTGTGTGTGTGTGTGTCTGTGTGTTGATATATAAATATATCATCATGCGGGTAGACGTTCAAGGCTAGTAATGATTCATTAGTCTATGTTTGATAAATATAACTTCATTATATTCCCAAATTATACAGTGATCACCGTAGTTAGTACAGACCACACTAACAGTCTGTGTTGAGGGGGCGGATGGTACCTGGTTCGATCTCCAGAGAGAACCAAGGGAAATTTTTCAGGTCTTGGCTCACGTTCCTGATATATCTTCCGTGGCGCCATTGCTATCGGCTATGGTGGGGATAAAAGAAGGGCACCATAAAAACCGTCCCATTAGTGGTTTATATGATCTAAGAGTTTCATCTCATCCTTACAGGGACTTCACATACCAGTCTGTGTTAAATACTTTCACATTAATATATATATATATATATATATATATATATATATATATATATATATATATTACAAATACTCGCCTCGCTGGTACCGCACCGCCTTTCCCCCCCCCCCCACCCCAATATCATGGGACCCCTTCCAATATATTGCCTATCCAATTTGACATTATCAGTAAAAGGAATTCTTGCCACAAAAGTATCATTCCTATCAACCAATGAACGGCTCTGTTGCTAGCGTATAAAAGGGAAGGGCCAATGAAATTCTTTGATTGATTACAAACTCATTTTCTTATTCGTGTTCAACCTAAACATTAAAATAAAATAAGGGAACGGTCTCCACAGTTTGGCCTTCATCAGTTCTAGAAGATGGTTGGATGGATGAGTGGATGGAATGGATGGAAGGGCTGATGTATGTATAGATGGATGGATGAATATCCTGTACGCTTTGTTGTGTGTGCGTACATGTGTGTTAAAAACTTACATTTACAACATATAATCCATCAAATTAATCAATCAAATATAATCAATCATTTGACGTTGTGTTCTAGCAGAAATAAGACCAATACGACAATAATATCAATCTGTGTACAAACAGACAGGACAAAGTAGAGCAACAGATGCCCTAGATACTCTGAAGCAAGACCTGGCCCGGGGAAGGGGGAGGGGCGCAACGCTTTCATTTCGGGCGGTTGGCATTTTTCTTTTTCTTCACATATTTTTTTTCTCTTTCTTCGGAACAATGTCAAGGTTGTGTTTCTATAAATAGCAATGCCACTTGCAGGGTATTGTAGACTTTGGTCTGGAACTCCGGGTGCCGATATTGGCTGGAAATACTGGATGTCGTCTGCCCAATTGTTGACGGAAATTGCATGATTTCCTTTCCATCGTACGCCTCAATATGGTTTCCATTACAACTAAGTTGTTGTTGTTGTTGTTTTAAATGGCTATTAAAACTTGATGGACATGTCTCGAAATTTATTGTCATTTGCGGCAAATTGTGTGACCTGGCAATATGGGGCACCAGCCTCGTAGCGTGAAAATTCTACAGCAGGGGCCAGGCATTCTACAGCAGGGGGGCAGTCAATAGCAGGGGGGGCAGGAAATAAATTTTACTAAGTAGAGCAAACAAGCAGAGGAGGGCCAGACAAAACGCAGGGGCCCCCTGCCCCCAAGCCCCGCACGCTACGGGCCTGTGGGGACCCCAGCTTCGGGAGACACTCGCGGTTCGGTGATTCGCAGCTTTGAAGGCAGGGTCAAGGGTGGGTCAAAATGTCCGGAGTGGGCAGGATTAGATAAGGCATTTTGATGAGAGCTTATAAAATAAAATATTATTTCGTCAAAGTTTCAACGGTGTAAAATAGACTTACTTTTTATTGCTTGTGTGCAGCAGGATCTATTTTTTAGACGACATAGCAAACTTGATGAATTCTGTAACCAAGGACGCCTGCTCTACATTTAATTCTATGTGATGTCGTGCTATGTCACCATACATTCAGTAGCGGCCCTTAGCAATTAACGTAGCAACAAGGGTGACAGCTCAAGGCCCTGCGCCTCTGGGGGGACGCATTATAGATTCTATTATCCCTTTAGCCAGAGGCGCACCTAGGGTGGAGAAAGGGGGTCTAAATTCGAAAGCCCCCCGGGTCCCAGCTTGAAGGGGGCCCCCTAATTTTTTTTACATTTAATTATTAAGTATATTATCTCATGTCATGGTGTCAAATGTCAAAATGTAGGGGCCCCCAAAGAGGCTAACCCCACCCGGGCCCCCAAATCCCTAGTTTCGGCAATAACCTTAGCTGCATAAAAAACAACTAAACTCTAGGGATAGGCCCTCAGCCAATGATGCTCGTCCAGGGATTAACCATTTGTAAGGCCGGCTCGGTTAAATGGCGGAATCACAAGCGAATTAGGATATAGAGTGTCTTTCTCTCTCACACTTCGTGTGTGAACTTCTAGATCAAGAGTTGACAGTGTGAAGGACATAGGTGTATAGGCCATGGGGGTATAGACCATGGGGGCGTATAAGCCAGGGGTGTATAGGCCATGGGGGTGTATAGGCCATGGGGGTATAGGCCATGGGGGTGTATAGGCCATGGGGGGTATAGGCTAGGGGTGTATAGGCCAGGGTTGTATACCCTTTGTTTTATCCCTAACGCCATATTGATTTTCACCGACATAACCTATATCAGGCCTATTAATATAATACACATGTTACCATGTACATATATGAAATAAGGGGGCCCGATTTAACGGGTGCTTGCGATGCCCCTCTTCTAATATTTTTAAACAATAACAACTTCTACTATTAATGCTAAATGTAAATTGTGGGGCCCCTGCCAGGCTCGTGGCCCAATTTGGAGCGGTCGGTGAAACTTAGGCCGGCACTGTATGACATAGTCTATATATCATATAAAACATTTGTTGTTAGGGGCTCAATGTACTTTTTCTCTGGCACATAATTGAAATTCCTTTCGCATGTCCGCGCACAATGACTTTGACAGTGAAAGAGAAAATTGTAGTATAAACAGACAAAGATTAACTCACGCTCATGTACACACAAGCAGGGCCGGCATTACGAATTTCGGGGGCCCAAATTTAACGGATGCTTGCGAGGCCCCTCTTCTAATTTTTTTTTACAATAACAACCATTATTAATTACTGATAGTGATATGCTAAAATGTAAATAGCGTGCCCCCTGGTAATCGCGGGGCCCGATTTCGGGCAATCGGTCAAATCGGCATCAGGCCGACCCTGCATACATGTGTATACATTACGTGTGTATCCAGATGTGTTACAGGAAACAACCAATCAAACGCCGGCATATTTTCAAAAAAAACAGATCATGGCCCACTTTTTTTATTGTAATTCTCCCATCACCACTATCATGTGACCCGAAGTTTTGGGGGGGGGGGTGAGCAGGTTCAGTACTCACACTTCTAAAAGGTTGTCTCATCGCAGCGGTGAGTCTGTCACCACCAATTTGTCGACCTTGCCCATCACCCGTATTGTGCGACACACAAATATATTATTTATACCAGTTTTTTAAAATGTATCGACAGATGTTAGTGGAACCAGGGAAGGAGAGGGAGAGAGAGAGAGTCGGGAGGGAGAGAGAGAGAGAGAGAGAGAGAGAGATGGAGAGAGAGAGGGGGGTGATAGGGCGTGAGGGAGAAACAGACAGAGGGAGAGAGATTATTAACATACAAGAAGACGTGAGTGTAAGCACGCGCTGTGGACGAGCGCACGAGCATTAAGTGTGTTTACCTTCTGTGTGTTTACGTGTATACACAACTGTGTCTATTGTAAAGTAAAGTGCTGTGAGGGGTTTTGGGGGGGAGGGGGGAAGGGAGGCGTGGAGCTATCCTGTTAGAATATGGCGTAATTATGAATCACACTTTAAAAATTACTGCGCGCGTAAATAAAAAAAAGGGACAATTAAACTATTACTCTCTGCATGTACGTTTTTCATGGAGGGCGGGGGGGGGGGAGGGGGCTATACATGCTTAATTATTTACAATAAGTCATTTATATGTCAATACATTATTAGAATAATGAATGCTCACTTGACAATATAGGCCTACTTATATACCTTGAAGTTAAGTAGTTTTTTTTTTTTTAAAGTACTCTCTGTATGTATTACGGTGGGGAGGGGGGTGTTAAGCAGTCGGGTACTGGGTCCGAAAACATTGGTTGTCAGAATGCAGCAGGGCCCCCCCCACCACACAGTTATGCTTACAGTTGTACAGTCCCATAAAGTTTACTCTTCCAGGAACCTACTTGAATTGAATTAACGGCCTGTCCAACAATGGATTTACGCTGTAGGCGTAACGAAATGAATCCGGTCTGATTTAAAACTATTCATATAGACTTATGGACTACGCCAAAACGTACCGCTCCTCCCTTGCCCATAGTGTAACATTTTGTTTAATCATCCACTAATTAAAATATAGCTGGGCGATACTATGGACCAGAATGGGGTTATATCATTAGCATTTATCAGGGAAATGTCTATCTTCTTAATCTCCCTTGTTTACCTTTATATTCCCATAATAGTAACAGTTACTTTGCCTGAATGGGGCCATGCCTATTTATAGATTAGATACCTAGAAAGGCCAAAAAAAGCTTTGCCTTGGGCTAGATTAAGAATCCGAAATGCTGCAGCGTTGGAAGTGAAAGGGGAAGTCAATCTTCTCTTCACGATCACACAGATCATGTCCCTTTATTTATTTTTTTCATGTGTTTCTAATAATAAAGAAATGAATCCATCTGGTTGGCATTTTTTATCCTCTCCTTGTACGTTATGTCAGAATTATTAAAACGATAGTAATTGAAGTAAGTGCAGGGCTGGTGGGGGGGGTGTCTGATGATTTTTATTACATAACTTGCCAGAGAGACCTATCATAGGGTGTGTGTCCACAAATGGTGTTTTGAGTATTGGGTATTCAGATTTATATTTTTTATGGGATATTTTTAGAATTAAACGGAACGGATGGCCGAGTGGTGGAGATACTTGACTGTCAACCTGAGAGTCCTGTGTTCGACCCTCGGTGAGAACCATGGGAATTTTTCCAGGGGAAATGTGTTTCAAGGTCGTCCCTCAAGTCCACCTAGCTTTAAGTACCTGGCTTTAAGTTGGGGAAGAAAAGGCTGCTGGGCGTTGTGTTAACCACAAAAGCCCAGCATATACCGAGGTTATAGAAACAGATGAACTCTACACTTCATCTGCCCCGATGGCCCGTTAGGGCTAAGGGAACTTTAACTTTTTTTTTATAGAATTAAATGCGCGTGGTAACCACGGGGGATAGGGAATGGGTGGGACGAGGAGGTGGATTATGGAAGGGGAAGGGGGGTATTAGTTCAGGACTTTGGGGAATAGTCACGTGTGAAGTCCGTGTAAGTATGGGATGAAATCTCTTAGATCCTGTAAACCACTAATTGGACGGTTTTTATGTTTTCCCTTCTTTCATCCTCCACCATAGCCGATAGTTCAATAGCCATGAAAGCAAACATCGGGACTCAGTGGTTTTCCGAAGTTTGGCACGCGTACCCCAGAGGGTACGCGAAGAGTTTGACGGGGTAGGAGCCAGGGGCCGCTTTATCATATAGACACAGTAGGCACTTTGCCTAGGGCGTACGGACCTTTCAAGGGCCTACGAAAACCAGAATGGCAAAAAAAAGTGCCGGTGCATTCTTGAAAAATATTTTAAAATGAGATCGGGGAAAGGGCTTACGACTTTGAAAGTGCCTAGGGCCTACGATGACCTTTAAAACGGCCCTGGTAGTAGCTGCCCCTGGACAGAGAACATGGAGTAAATAAGCACGGCCCAACGAAAACAATGAAACGGGACGAAAGCATGCAGTGGAGATCTTTTAACTTCCGGTACACAGTATTACAAAAATAGATAAGGGGGTACACAGATGTCGAAAGTTTAGGAAACACTGATATAGAGTTTTCCTTTTTGTTTTAATTCTATGATATCTGTCAGATATAAAAAGAAGGCCTACATCAGGGGTCGGCAACCTGCGGCTCGCGAGCCGCATGCGTCTCTTTCGATGTCAAGCTGCGACTCCTTCGATGTCAAATTGCGGCCTTCCAGTTCAATGTGCAAAAAATTATATAATGATATTATTTTATACAGCTATTCCTAATCAAATACAGTAATATTGAAAGAACAATTTGAGTGGCTCTTTAAAAAAACGAGAAAAAATTGTAAATTATAACTTTTGGCTCTTCCGTCTCAAGAGGTTACCGAACCCCTTGGTCTACATCATTATGTTGTCATTTGATTTTTTAAAGCTGCAGAAGTAAAACAAACTAAAATATATACTTGTGGATACAAAGTTATAATTCGGGTAAAAAAATAAATTCGGTTAACAAAGGTGTGCTGTTGGTGGTGGTGTTTGTTTTTAAAATGCTTTTTGAATTCGATATATTCAAGTCCAAGGCAAGTAGTAAGGGAAATAAATCCTGTAATATTTTTGTAGAATTGAGGTTAATTCCCTTTAAAAAAAAAGGTGGGGGTGGTGGGAATTTTTTATGTGTGGATTCTTTTGATAATATCTTGCAAAGAAAGACCTTCTTTATTATATAGGCTATAGATCTATTTCTTTTAAGGCACAGAGAATCTATTTTGTCACATCCAGCCGTCGTTTGTCACACTAATTGAAAATGACAAGAACTGCAGTGAATCTTGAAGTTACACAGATATGTTATATTATCTCTGGCACATCCCTTAACAGGCGACCTCTTGCCTCTCCCCCCCTCCCTTAATACTAGTGTTGAGGCGCTGCCTATGGGCAGGTGAAACCTAGAGGAGCCTACACCCCCCCCCTCTTCTGGACAAACGGTTCTCAAAATGTGATTCGCGGACAAATTTATAATTAAAAGTTGGAGAATCGATTATTTTGGAAAAATTCAAGTCGATCTCTCAATGTTACAAATATACATGGGCGTGTTCATGTCATGTAAGAGGAGGGCATTTGCTCCCCCCCCCTTACATTTAAAAAAAAATGTCATAAAGTTGTTATTTGCCCCCCCCCCCCTGGGAAATTTTTGCCCCCCCCCTGGAAAAATTCCTAGCGACGCCCATGCAAATATATATATTAAAAAAAAACAACAACACTGGAAATATGCAGATTAAAATAAATAAGGAATCTATAAATGCAAAATACGATCGAGAAAACAAAACAGTTTTTATGGTGGATCGCGGAACCATAAATTGTTCTCACAGTGGGTCTCGGACAGAAGAAGTATGAGAATCCCTGCCTTACAATAAGACTGCAGAACTGAGAAACTTGCATGGATTTTTATTTATGGTTAATCCTTTGCTATAAGTAATTGGAACATTTTTTTCTAATGGAATCCAGCGACATTTTGAGGGTACCATTTATGTCCTTTCTTTTCATGTTTGCATGGTTAGCTGGCGATCTAAATATTGTAACAATATACTGCATAAGTGAGGTCATGGTTAGGTGGCGATCTAACTCTTGTAACAATATACTGTATAAGTGATGTCAGTTTGAATGCACTCAATACAACCGTTTAGAATTCCTGACAAAGCCCTTGTACTGACTCGATCTGTTGACCACCACCGTTGTCATTTGTGTTGTTAGAAGTGGACGACGAAATAACGATCCATGTGTGTCCCAGGATAGCTGGGCATTTTGACTCGGTGACATTGAAAAGCGCACGGGATGCACACGATTCGGCGAACGAACGTGGAGGTGGTCAGTGTGTCCATGTGTGTAAAATGTATCTAGTGAGAAGTCCAGTTGTTGGCTGGACAGTGTGCTAGTGAACATACGATAGAGAGCAAGTACTTCTGCCTAGGGGGCCCCAAATATCTTTTAGTCCTACTCTGCCCCACCCCCACCCCTTTTCAAGAGCTCACATCTAACTCGTACCCATTACTGATACCGTTCTACCGCTGAATGTGGCCCCCAGACAAACTCTGACAACTTGGGGCCCCTCTCCTCAAGAAAATAAATATTGAATGTGATGGGCCTCAAGTCTAAGTGCCCCTTTCCCCTCACACCCCCGCCCACCGCCCATGTCGGCCCTGGTTCTAACACATCCGCACCATAACCTAGATTGCGAAGGGCCATTGAGGCTCATTCAAACCTTTGACCTTCACTGCTTCGATCTGGATCTATCCTCGCCACCACCAAAATGTTTAATGCAGTTTGAAATACTTGTTTAGAGAATAAATTGAAGGCACTCACCATAGATTAGATAATATAGATATTATGCAGATTGCGCAAGCCTCGATTTGAAACAACGTTTTCATCGCCGCCATTAATGATATTTACCCTCATCAGTCCATTTATTGAATACAAATGTTTATTATCTATATAAAGCTCCTAAAAACCCACGAACTCATGAATTAAATAATATATTATCGTTTTTTTTTATATTTATAAAGCAAATTCAAAGCTTTTTCATTCATACTTCATGTTAAAAAAAAAAGTGGTGCAAATAGGTCTGTGTGTTTTTATGAATGGAAAGCGTCATTGGCAACAAAAAGCGAATAACAACAATGGCGCCGGAGTTTTTAACACAAAACGGGGGACTATTTATATAGCGATGCGTTATCTGTAAAATATGTATAATCTATGGCACACACTGAACTTATTGGTGATTTTGTTGGATGTCAATATTTTATTGGACACATTCTCACACTAATGAAAAACATGGTGCACTTTCAGTTTTTTCGCACATGAATATTTGCCGTGCAAGAGTGGAAAAAAATTATCCCATCAACGCCAACGCCACTGCCTTGATGGTTAAATCGTGCATATGGAAACTGACACCCGGAAGTGACGTTATAACACAATGCACAAGGATGTTGACACTCTAGGTATCAATGACCTTTTCAACTGCAATAAATTATGACGGAAGATGTAATGGTGCGAAAGATTTCCTGTTGGTATCGATCCTGCGAATTTATTATATTTTTACTCGATATTTTCTAGCAGGCGATCAGGACATTTTTTTTTTTTGTTGTCAGTCGTCACAATTTCAGTCGGGCTGATGAATAAACGTTCAATAATTACAGGGACGTTTGGAAACATTCGTTACTGCTTGGTGGAATCTACTCCTTCCTTCGTCTAGACCAGGGGGTCGGCAACCTTTCGATGTCAAGTTGCGGCTCTTTCGATGTTGAATTGCGACCTAATCAAATACCGTAATATTTAATCAACAATTTTAGTGGCCCTTTAAAACCTGAGAAAATTGTAAATTATAACTTTTGGCTCTTCCGTCTCAAAATGTTGCCGACCCCTGGTCTAGACCGGTGATCGTTGTTTTGTTATTATAATGTAGCCCGTGCCCCGTGTGCAGAACCGTTATTATGGATATGAAAACAAGGTGACTGTATAGCCTCTTCCCCCTCCCCCTTAACTTCAAATGGGGCCTTGAAAAAAAATGTCTATAATACATTGCGATGCCCCCCCTAATGTATATGGAAGTCTGTTTAGGGCCCCTAAATATATAGAGAAGTTTCTGTTTAGGGCCCCCTAAAATATATGGGTCTGTTTCGAGCCCCTTAATATATATGGAAGGTTCTGTTGAAGGCCCCCTTATGTATATGGAAGTATGTTTAGGGCCCCTAAATATATATAGAAGTTTCTGTTTAGGGTCCCCTAAAATATATGAATCTCTGACTAGGGTCCCGCTTAATATTTATGGAAGTTTCCACCAATGGCCCCATTTAGTGTAAAGAATATTTGCCCAGCTAAATATTGGTTACATTAAGTCTGCTTAGTTCATCCCCTTTCCATTAAAAAAAAATAATTTATAAACATGTCTTTCAGTTTTAATAGCCTGTCACCATCCCATATGATGCGGTGATGTACTGAAGCACATTGACGTACATGCCTGGTTGACGACTCACTCACTCAGTACATCGCTGACTCACTCTCCCATTAGAATCGCCCGCATGCGTGGGTCTTCATGACAGTGTCATGATATACAGTCGCGTGATGTCATAAAACAAGGGATGTAGGCCTATATGATAGGTGATTGAACTGCTGATTTACATATTAGGTGATTGAACTTCTGATTTACATAATAGGTGAATGAACTTCTGATTTACATAATAGGTGATTGAACTGCTGATCTACATATAGGTGATTGAACTGCTGATGTACATGATAGATGATTGAACAGCGGATGTACATAATATATGATTGAACTGCTGATGTACATAATAGCTGATTGAACTGTTGATGTACATGATAGATGATTGAACTGCGGATGTACATAATAGATGATTGAACTGCTGATGCACATAATAGATGATTGAACTGCTGATGTACATAATAGATGATTGAACAGCTTGTGGGCTCTTGTCCATATTCCAATCACATGTTTATGTGTAGTTTATTACTTTACATCAGACTATCAGAGATTGCAATGATGCAACTAGATAAGTACAGACAGGGCAGGCCATAGGCCGATTTGACCGATTGCTCCAAATTGGGCCCCGCGCCTGGCAGGGGACATCGAGCATTAATATTAATAGCTGTTATTGTGAACAAAATTAGAAGAGGGGGCCTCTCAAAGCATCCGTTAAATTGGGCCCAGAAATTCGTAAGACCGGCCCTGAGTACAAAAGGGATACTTATAAAAAAATCGATGTGTATGTATGTAATAGCCATCAGAGTGTAGGACGCGCTGGGCCTAATAAGCCCCTTGAGCTTCGAGAGTTCCCACGCTGCTGTATACGGGCTGAAAACCGGCCCCCCGCCCCACACACACACACCCCTCAGGTCTGGTTCTTTGGCGGGTTTTCGAAAACTTTTATTGTACACCAGACCAAAATTTTAGATACGTGGATGAGGGGGGAGGGGGGGGGTAGCGACATCAAGTAAATAATAATAATAACAGTTTTATTTGGTCAATGGTGAGATTGAACTTCGCACAGACTGTGTTACTGCGCATCGGATGGGGAAAAGGGGGGGGGCATTATGCCCCGGGCGCTACTCACAAATGGGCGCCAAATGGTATATTTTACATATAATATGGTAGTCTGTTTAGGGCAACCTAATATATATGGAAGTCTGTTTAGGGCCCCTAAATATATAGAGAGGCTTATGTTTAGGGCCCGCTAATAGGGGGCAATTAGGGCCCCAATCCTATTTCGAATGGGTGGGGGCGCTAAAAATGTATTAAAAAGGTATTGTCAACCGGGCGCGAGTTAAGCTCGCCACGGCACTGTCTCACAGGCTCAGGTATGAGAACCACTTGCTTAATGAGGGGGGAGGGGGAGGGGTGGAGTGGAGTTGCGGTGGATTAGACTGTACAAGCAAGTAGAACAAAACTATTAGTAAGTCGGATAGGTTACACAAGAATAATTAGATAAACGGAGCGAACGGAAATATTGGTTTTAAAGTTTAACTTTTGAGATTTGACTGAAGTAAACTATGTCATATCAATGGGGGGGGGGGGTAAAACACACCCACACTAATTCAATGGTTCCCAAGCTCTTAACGCCATGCCCCACCTAAACGGTTTCTAAAACTATTTTTGCCTACACCCCCCTCCACCCACGACCGAAAAAAAAAGTGATCTCAGTACACGGTTACTTCAAAGTGATCTCGGTACACTTTTACTTCAAACTGATCTCGGTACACGGTTACTTCAAAGTGATCTCGGTACACGGTTACTTCAAAGTGATCTCGGTACACTTTTACTTCAAACTGATCTCGGTACACGGTTACTTCAAAGTGATCTCGGTACACGGTTACTTCAAAGTGATCTCGGTACACGGTTACTTCAAAGTGATCTCGGTGCACGGTTACTTCAAAGTGATCTCAGTACACGGTTACTTCAAAGTGATCTCAGTACACGGTTACTTCAAAGTAATCTCATTACACGGTTACTTTTTTTTTTTTTTAAAAACCTGGACGAGCCCATTTATGTTTTTAATTAAATCGCCCTTCACATTCCCCGTGGGGTGAGCGACCCCCCCCTACCCGCCTCCCCGTGCTAAGAAACGCTGCGCTAAAAATGCTGCGACTATTTGTGTGGCCAGGGTTGTAAACAATCATTCTAGGGACAGTTTGATGATCGCTCTGGAAATTTCACATAATGGTGGCGCCCCCTGTCGGCTGTATCATTAGCGGGAAGTTTACGACGACAGTTTGTGTCCATTCAGTTCTTTGCTCTGACCTATATACCAACCAAATTTACGACATAGAAAGAAAAAAAAATCCCATTAACAATAATTTTTTTTAAAAAGCCAGATAAACATTTAAGTAGCTCAGAACATGCCTTGGTTTCATCTCGTGCGCGAGTTTTACTGACATGGGGAGACAATAACAGATTAATTAATAGGGAGTGAGGGGAGGTAATGAGATAATTCAACACGAGTATTCAAACTGTATTGTTGACAACGGCGTCTGCACTGACCTTTATCATAGCATGCATTGGCGACCCTTAGATACAAATCTAAAAGCTGCTGTTGTTGACATGATGTTTGTTGAAGTACTGAAAGTTATCAGCGTGTTTGTTTACATCCAGTGCAGCTGAATCAACGCAGAAAATCGGAATCAGACAAATATATAGCATCTGTTTATATTGTTAGAGTAAGGGACCTGAAAGTTCCTGGTTCGATCTCAGGTGATGACCAATGGATATATTTCAGGCTTAAGTCCCCGCTATATCTCCCGTGGTGCCTTCATCCCATCGCACTATCGCTATGATGGAAACGAAAGAAGTGCACCATAAAAACCGCCCCTTTATTGGTTTATAGCAGTGGTCCACAACCCCCGGGGCCGCGGACCGGTACCGGTCTGTGGAAGGAATGTTACTGGGCCTCCCAAGAAACATTAAATCATTTCCTTTTTATTTAGCTATCTCGTCATTGTGCGACTTTCCATGGACGAGAAATAACCCTCCCTTCCAGCGGGCCGCGGTGAAATTATCAAACGCTGACCGGTGGTCCGTGGCGATAAAAAAAAAAGGTTAGGGGACCACTGGTTTATAGGATCTAAGAGATTTCTTTGCATCCTTACAGGGGGGGGGGACTTCACGCAGCAAGGGTGGCCAATTCCGGCCCAACGTTTAGTTGAATGTGGTTCCGAATAGGTTTAGTTCTATTGTTTTATTGCTTTCATTCACCAAAGATTTGATAACTCGAATAAGATGCGTTTCTCTGTAATGTATTGGATGCTATATTACCTATAACAGAACAATTCTCGACCGGCCTCTACCTCTGGCCCATACCAAATAACAAATCTGATGTCGTTCATCGCCCTCATCGGTGGATTAGGGTTCCGGGTTCGATCTTCGGTGAGAACCAAGTGAAATTTTGAGCTCATGGTTAATAGTTCCCTACATTTCTCCCGTGGTGCCATCATAGTCATTTCCACTATCGACTATTTTGGGGATGAACAAAAGGCAACTCCAGAACCATCCCACGATGGCATATAGGATAGAGGTGTGTGCTGTTTGAATCCCTAATTGTTGTCCTTATACCAGGGTACTCCGTGATGCCTCTTAAGTCAATAAACCCTATGTTGAGATCGTAGGCAATGTGCAAAGGGCACTAAACAAAATGTCCCCAAGAGATTCAAACAATAGAATATTTCCCATTGTGGAACGAATTTTTTTGGCGCTAAAATTAAATGAAACGCGAAATCATTTTGTTAAACCAAAAATTATGGGTTGTCGTTATAGTCTGTTTGTTTTTCATACAGTCAAACAGAGGCGTAGAGGGGGGGGGGCAAGGCAACTTGCGCCCGGGGCATTTTGCCTTTTTAATAGTTTTTAGCGCCCCCCATTCGAAAACCATATAATATTATATGTAAAATATACCATTTGGCGCCCCTGAACCTCGGCGTCCGGGGACATATGTACCCCCGCCGCCCTATCTACGCCTCTGCAGTCAAATTATGTTTAGTCTACGGTGGCTAAGGTCAAGACAACTTAACTTTCGTGTTTATAGCCGTGAGTGTTTGTTGTGTGTGTGCTAGTGTGTGTGTGTGTGTGTGTGTGTGTGTGTGTGATTCAATACAGAGAAGTGTGGCACTCATCTCACAAGGAACAATGTAGCTCACGGGTCATTACTGAAAACACAGACATGCGCGGAACGAAAGACAGGCAGCAGAACTGGAGCAGACGCCAGGTGAATGTAGCATAATGCAAAGCTCAAGAAACCTTCAGTCTTATTATTTTAATTTCATTTTTTTCTGTAAATTAGCACACACCACTAGAACATTTTAGAACGAGTTATTTATTTATTTATTTTTGCAGAGTAATGATCTTCATAAAAGATTAATTACACGTGACCTAATCCCGCCCCCCCCCACTACAGTCCTCGGTCAGGGGAAAAACATGACGTACAGTAATACCCCGCTTAACGCTGTTTCGTTTGGCGCTGTTTCGGTTGAACGCTCTTTTATTCAAATTGTGTGATTTCCCAAAAATTGCACGCGCAGCGTTAGGCTACTCGATATCCGAAGGTAGTTTATCCGTGTTTCTTCTTTCCTGCGGTGTTATACGAATGTATTTTTATTATTTCAAACATTTGTTGACGTTATTGCAAGTACTGTATAAATGTATATAACATAACGATTGTCAAATATTATGATTTATAGTTTTTATCACTGGTGCTAATAATAAACACGAAGATAAACCAACAAGAGAAAGCATTTCACTAGAAACTAACAAGTAAGTGATTAGACGATTAGGTACTGGTGAACGTCAAATCTCAAATTGGTGCTGCATTGAATTTGGCAACTTCAACAATAAGGACTATTCTTAAGAAAAAATAAAAAATACTGTCATTGGCAGCTGCAACTACGACAAGCACTGACTTAGACTTTTATTTATGAGTGTATGTATATTCTATTATTATGTTTCTACTAGCTATACCCTGCAAAACATTTGCATAGAGTTACATCCCCTTAGACTTGATCGGTAAGCTAGGTTATTTTTTCGGTTTCGGGCAGATCCGATTTTTTCATGATTGTATTTTAAACTGGAATACTGTTGTGTTAATTCTTTACTTTCGATTTAACGCAGAACCCAAATCGCTACATTATTTTATTTAGATATTTGTAAGAAATAAATTTGTGTTTTATCGTTACAAAAAAAAACATAACTAATAAATTTAATGGTAAAATACCTGACCAATATTATACCCATCTTCCCCTAACCCCATTATTTATATGATGTGATAACCTCGTTTAACGCTGTTTCGCATTACGCTCGACTTTTATGGAACGTATACCCCGCGTATTTACCTTTCAAACATTTTACCGGAGGGCAGCAATTTTTAAGCAACGATGCATTTTTTGTTTGTGTGTGGATCTTCTGGAGTTTTAAAGTTTACATTTACTTAAAATAATTATGTAGTAGGCTTTATTAAATATTTTGTTCTATTCATTGGGAGTTTGAATTATTTTTTTTTTTAATTTCAGACATATTATGCATATGTGCAGTGCTATTTTTTTTTTTTTAAAAAAGAGGTACCAGAACTTCTATTTATTTCCGTCGTGTCGCAAAGAAATAACGGTGAAATAACAGTGAAATAACAGTGAAATAACAGTGAAATAACAGTGAAATAACAGTGAAATAACAGTGAAATAACAGTGAAATAACAGTGAAATAACTGTGAAATAACAGTGAAATGACACAGAAATAACAATGAAAATAGTGCAGTGAATAAAAATCTACGCCGTTTCGGTGCATTCCGCCATAATAAAAAGCAGTCCGTATGTGTGTGTGATGGCCATTTACATTTTTTTTGGGGGCTAAAATATATTTGGTCTGTCAACTCATTTCCTCATATATTTTTTTTTCAAGCGCTGGTTCACTTTACTTTTCCATATCACCATAGCAACATATCTTGGTGCACATTGTTTATAGTTTTTTTTTATTTATTATTCCAAAGATCTCGGTGACTTGTAACCTGCAGTCCCACCCAGATTAGACTTAATCAGAACACGTAACTTTTTTTAACCCGCCCCCCTCCCCCGGGTTTAATGATTTCCTTCATCAGTTATCAACAGGTATTGCTGGTGTCCACCAACATGCGTGATGTATTAAATGTCAGATATACCCCCCCCAACCCCAACAATCGTCACTGATGAGCAAATTTAAATTTAATGATGAAACACGATTATCAACCCCCTCCCCTCCCTCTCTCCCCCCACCCCACTAGAATAGAGTAGGGGGTCTCAACTTTTGTGATTCACAACCAAATAAAAAAAAAGTTCTGTGTTCACTACCCACCTGCAAAGAGAGAGAGAAAGGGAGAGAGAAGGAGAGAGAAAGGGAGAGAGAAGGAGAGAGAGAGGGAGAGAGGGAGAGAGAGGGAGAGAGAGAGGGAGAGAGAGGGAGAGAGAGAGAGGGAGGGAGAGAGGGAGAGGGAGAGAGAGATGGAGAGAGGGAGAGAGAGGGAGGGAGAGAGAGGGAGAGAGAGGGGGAGGGAGAGAGAGGGAGAGAGAGAGGGAGAGAGAGAGGGAGAGAGGGAGGGAGAGGGAGGGAGAGAGAGGGAGAGAGAGAGTGGGAGAGAGGGAGAGAGAGAGAGGGGGGGGGAGAAAATCAAACATGAATTGTATATACTATCGATAAGGTTTTATCTTTGGGCAAGTTACCCATTTCACATCAACTAGCGACTCATAGTTAGCGTACAAAGTGTATAAGTCGCATTAATCTACATAAATGTTCACACGTACAAAGTGTATAAGTCGCATTAATCTACATAAGTGTTCACACGTACAAAGTGTATAAGTCGCATTAATCTACATAAATGTTCACACGTACAAAGTGTATAAGTCGCATTAATCTACATAAATGTTCACACGTACAAAGTGTATAAGTCGCATTAATCTACATAAATGTTCACACGTACAAAGTGTATAAGTCGCATTAATCTACATAAATGTTCACACGTACAAAGTGTATAAGTCGCATTAGTCTACATAAATGTTCACACGTACAAAGTGTATAAGTCGCATTAATCTACATAAATGTTCACACACAAAAAACAAAAAATACTTTAAATAACCCTTTTCAAATGTAAGATCTTTTTTTTTTCATTTAATTAAGGCAAAATGAAAGTGTAAAAAATAATAATAAAAATAATTCGAGCATAAAGGTAAAAGAAACAGGTAAGAGTTTGAATGCACCTGATTCTTGCAGTCGACTCATACAAAGAGATGAACGATGTGTGTATGTGTGTGTATGTGTGTTAATGTGTGGCTGGCAATTTACCTTGTTAATGCAATCTACCCATTTGTATATGTATTCGTGCACTGAACATATGTTGGTGTGCCGACCAGTCGACCAAAACCGTTATTCATTGTTACTCGTAGTTGTTGTTTTTGTTTGTTTGTGAAGTATTACTTCATCATCTGATATCTCATGAACGTTATTTACAACAGTATATCGTGCTGCATGGTCGTTTGTGGAACAATGTATCACTTTAGAAAAAAAAAACATGATGTGAATATGAGGGAAAAAAATTGGTTTTACAGTTACAGGTTCATTTTTTAGATTGAGGAGATTGCAATGACCTCTCTCTTTCCTTCTCTCTGTCTCTCTCTCTTTCTCTGTGTGTGTGTGTGTGTCTGTCTCTCTATCTGTCGCCCTGTCTCTCTCTCTGTCTCTCTGTCTCCCTGTCTCTCTCTGTCTCTCTCTTTCTCTCTCTCCCTCTTTGTCTCTCTCTCTCTCTGTCTGTCACACAAACACAATACAGACATCTTTTCACTGACACATATTTGATGTGCTATGCGCCCTCTAGATCGGCCATACTGACATGTGACCTGGTAAATTACATGTGTCTTACCTGTACCGACATGTGTCCTGGTGAATGACATGTGTCTTGCCTGTACCGACATGTGACCTGGTGAATGACATGTGTCTTGCCTGTACCGACATGTGACCTGGTGAATGACATGTGTCTTGCCTGTACCGACATGTGACCTGGTGAATGACATGTGTCTTGCCTGTACCGACATGTGACCTGGTGAATGACATGTGTCTTGCCTGTACCGACATGTGACCTGGTGAATGACATGTGTATTGCTTGTACCGACATGTGATCTCGTGAATGACACGTGTCTTACCTGTACCGACATGTGTCCTGGTGAATGACATGTGTCTTGCTTGTTCCGACATGTGAACTGGTGAATGGCACGTGTCTTGCCTGTACCGACATGTGTCCTGGTGAATGACATGTGTATTGCCTGTACCGACATGTGATCTGGTGAATGACACGTGTCTTACCTGTACCGACATGTGTCCTGGTGAATGACATGTGTCTTTCCTGTACCGACATGTGACCTGGTGAATGAAACGTGTCTTACCTGTACCGACATGTGTCCTGGTGAATGACATGTGTCTTGCTTGTTCCGACATGTGACCTGGTGAATGGCACGTGTCTTGCCTGTACCGACATGTGTTCTGGTGAATGACATGTGTCTTTCCTGTACCGACATGTGACCTGGTGAATGAAACGTGTCTTGCCTGTACCGACATGTGACCTGGTGAATGGCATGTGTCTTGCCTGTACCGACATGTGACCTGGTGAATGACACGTGTCTTGCCTGTACCGACATGTGACCTGTTGAAGACGGTGAGCGTGGTTTGCGTCGCAGGTTCAAGACTGAGTTGTGCGACAAATCACACAACCATCAATATGGATATACTAATACCATCACTAAATACGGAACCACGGCTACCCTAACTTCATATAAACAAACAGCTGCTAATATCGCTACCACCAAAAAAAAAAGTACTTAATGCTGTACATATCAAACCCTGTCATCAGAATCAAGCACCTACTGCTGCCACCATTATAATAATAAGCATACAAGGTCACAGTGCCTTTATTTTACATTTCATTACTTTTTACCACCAACGTCATCATTAATTGATTCATACCTCGTTGATATGATAACGTTTGCTGGGCTGATACCTCCTAGACACGCAAGTCTGATATCTTAGAGCAGATCTGTCTGAAATAACAGTGCAGGAGCAATATTTTCTTGTTTTTTTTTTTACAAAAAGCTTTTCATTAGTTTTACTTTTTTTGTGGATTGGATCTGTGGTTGTGTATGTTGTCATCAAATATTGTAACTTTATTTTGGACATGTTCTACTTTAGTCCCACAAGTTCACCCGGCTTTAAATGGGTACCTGAATATAAGTTGGGGAAGTGAACGCGGCTGGGCGTTGTGCTAACCACACAATCCCTTCGTATGCCGAGGTTATAGAAACAGATGAATTCAACACTTCATCTGCCCCGATGATGGCCAGTTTGGGCTAAGGGAACTTTAACTTTTTTTTTTTCTAATTTAGTGAGAGCGCTCTAATTTGACCCACTAATTTGACCCACTAATTTGACTCTATAGGACTGTTACGTTTAGAATTTACCCCCACCTTGTCCGGCCCCTCTCAACACCGACAGGTGAAACTTTCCCCTTCCAAACGAGTGACCCATCTTAGTTGATCATATTACGTAATCAAGGTCATGGTCAAGCCAAGCTCCCAACTTAATTTGTTGCCCGTAATGACTCATGCATAGAGAGCGTGATCACCCCCCCCCTACCCCCCGACCTTTATAAAGTTAAGTTAGAATAAGTTAATATTCACTAGGCGATAGACAGACAGTAGAGAATATGAAGTAGAGTAGAGTAGTAGGCTTAGAGTAGGCTTAGAGTAGATTAGATTAAGGCAGTAGATAGTAGATATTAGATCAGAGAATAGTGCTGACAGGCTTAGAGTAGACTGGTAGATCTAAGAAGTTTTGTTATAATATATGTAGTTAGAAGAGAGGTGAAGTGTATTAAGTTGTATTATAGTGTATTAAAATATTTGTTGTATTGTGTACTCCACTGAGTTCTGTTATATATATATATATATATATATATATATATATATATATATACAGTGGATTCCGCTTAATTGGGACACCGCTTATTTGGGACAAATCTAAAAGAAACCAAACCAAGAAGCCAATAGTAAATTTTTATTTTTAATTGGGACAGCTTCTTAATTGGGACAAAAAGCCTCGGTCCCGATGTGTCCCAATTAAGCGGAATCGACTGTATATATATATATATATATATATATATATATATATATATATATATATTATTTATAGTTAGAAAAGTTAACGTCACAAGGACAAATACGATATAAACCATTTCGAGTCCATAAATTCACATTTTGTCGGATTACAAAGTGAATTACTTTTTTACTAACGTTTAAAATTGATCAAATGTTTTGTTGAGATGATCTAGTACAAAATAAACCATGAAACATATCGCTGCTAAAATTAAAAGAGTGGGCGATTACAATCTACTGGTATAATATTTGTATAATATAATGAGTTCTATTTTTTACCTTTTAAAAACGTATTAAAAGTTTGTTTTTATTATTTTGCCCATTACTATTTATTCAAAACACTATTTTTTTTTTAAAAATAAGAGAAACATATTTATATGGTATAGTTTTACATAAGCTAAATATATAAAAATGATGGCGCTGAAATTGGCGAAACCTTTTCTTGGTGTGGTGCTGGAAATAGTTTCGATGCTTGCAGATATCCTTAGCCCTGTCTTTTTTTTTAGCAGGACCATCTATATGTCAAGATGGTCCTGTGTGGGATACAGATGTTCTACCTACAGATGTTCTATCTACAGATGTTCTATCTACATATGTTCTACATACATTTGTTCTACATAGAGATATACTACATACAGATGTTCTATCTACATACGGATATTCTACATACACATGTTCTACATACAGATGTACTACATACAGATATTCCACATACATATGTTCTGCATACAGATGTACTACATGCAGATATTCTATCTACATATGTTCTACATACAGATGTTCTACCTACAGATATACTACATACAGATGTTTTACATACAGATTACTACATACATATGTACTACATACAGATGTTCTACATACAGATGTTCTACATACAGATGCACTACATACAGATGTACTACATACAGATGTTGGAGATACATATGTTCTACCTACATATGCTCTACCCATACATATACACACATCAATTATTATCACATCGGTTCTACATTTCTAAAAAAAATGAATTAGACAATTCTCCTTTTATATTTTTGCTCTGTCTACCGATATTCTTTCTTCACACACACTTCACAGTAACTGACACAAATGACATTAGAGACTTCACAACTGTACACTTGCTGAACACGTGAACTTATGAAAGAGAGAGAGAGAGAGAGAGAGAGAGAGAGAGAGAGAGAGAGAGAGGGAGAATTAACCCCGGACGCAGTGTCAATGAAACAGAAGACATTGACCCTGCAAACAATGTCATCGTGTCTTTATTTCCTGAGTATCACTGGACATAGATTCGTCCAGTGAAAGATTCATTACAATTTTATGGACTCGCGCCGAGATAGTCGTTGCTTTTTTTTTTAACTTTTTAAAGGGACAGGGCGAGCCAAGGGAAATAACTTATGTTTTAAACAGTGGAGGGGGGAGAAAGGGAGGGAAACCTGTATGAAGTGTACGAGTTAACTCCCATCAAGCAATAAAAACGTTTTGCAAAGACTGTAGATTTTTTTTTACATTTATTTTTTAATCAAATAAGTTTTTTGTTTTTCTGACTCAGATGGTAACGTTGCAATAATAAGCCTTATGGTGTAACAGGGATAACTCAAAAGGATCGTTTGTTACTCAATGAGGCGTAATGTAAATATATCCCAGATTGTTGCTTGCGTCAGGCGTGTAACGCGCGTGGTTCATCATCAGCGTGGGTGGATGCACATAGGTCAAGCAGTGGGCGGATAGATAGAGGCGGTGAAAAAAAAATAAGGGGAAAGTGGAGTGACACTCAAAGGTGTAGTTATCCGTTTTTGGGGGGAAAGTGGAAAGGTAGGGCCTGTTAAGGTGGGTGTGTGTGCGTGTGTGAGAGAGAGAGAGAGTGTGTGTGTGTGAATGTGTGTGTGAATGTGTGTGTGAGTGAGTGTGTATGTGTGGTCTCTGTAAGGATGAGATGAAATCACGGTTTATAAGGACCACGGAGGCACCACGGGAGATACAGCGGGAGACTTTAACCATGACCTGAAAAAAATCCACTGGTCCTCACCGGAGATCGAACCTGGGATTACCCTCGGGGTCCTTTACCTCCCGACCATCCGTCTCGTGACAGTTAAAAGGTAACGCACCCGATTCCGCCCCTGAAAGGTTGAATGTTTCCTCAGAACGTTGACTTCCCTACAGCTGTGGATTATGTCTATCCGTGTGTCTGGTATTCAGTTTTTTTTAGTTTGTGTATCTCGACACTGGGCAGTGTTTGTTCTGTATCTGTATCAAGGCGCTTGTTACACCGTCATTTGTTTGTCCGTTAAATTGTAATAAATGCCACAAAGAGATTCTCAGTTTCAGGAATTAAGAACAAAAAAAAAAAACATTTTACTTACTTTTTTTTCCATAAGTTCGGAGAGTTCACGCGCATCTTCTTATTTTATTTTATTTTATTTTAAGAATTCAAAAAAAAAAAAGAATTAGGCCTACATGTTTAGGAAAAGAAGGAAGTGACGTAGACTTTATGACGCTGACATGATGCAGTAAACATGGCGCTGAATCAATTAATCAATATATGTACATTTTTGATGCCGTAGAGCTCAAAAGTTGATTTTTTATGCATTTAGAACATTCTTAAATTCTTTTTTTTTTTTTTTCATAAAACTTAAACTTTTTTTTTATTTTACATAAAACTTTTATCTCAAGATTCAGCAAAATGATAAGCTGCAACAAACATTAGAACCAAACATTAACCTATATTGGCTTGTAATTTTTTTTTACACATAATTTTAATGCCAAGTGTTGTCTTAAGTTCCTGTTGTCGGTGAGTACGGATGGTTAGGTTTTCAGGTCATGGTATAAGTCCCCCCCACTACATCTCCCGTGGTCATTGCACTATCGGCTATGGTGGGGATGATCGAACGGCACCATAAAACAACCGTCCCATTAGTGGTTTATGGGATCTAAAGAGATTTCATCTCATCCTTACAGTGGCTTGACACACACACACATACACACACACACACACACGCACTTATGTCGGTGAATCAAGGTACAAGTACTTTTTTTTTGTTTAAATATGTATCTGTATAAATTAAATTATTTGCAGAGATATCACCAAGCTTGATTCTTTTAATGGTTATAATTAGGGAGCGACCGATAATCGGATCGGTATCGGACTATCGGTAAAAAGGCATATCGGTTGCTCTCTGGTTATAATAGCTTATACAGATACAATTATTTGTATCTTTTTTTTTTGTACCAATATTTAGTTGCTACACTATTTGAAGGGAAAATAATACAAATTGGGGCATTTTTTTAAAAGTCATTATGAGAGGGCTTTGTATAGAGATGCAGTTTATGCATGATTTATGCATGATTTATAATTTGTGGTCAGTGATCCACTTTCGTTTAAAGACTAAAACAACAGACTTTCGCGATCTAGTTATTTAGATCTAGGACTAAAAGTTCATAGCTTCAGACCGACATTTTTGTTTTTGGCCGCCATTTTTTATTTTGGCCGCCATTTTTTATTTATAGACGTCGATGACATTTTTTAAACTGCGCGATACAATTTCTGTCTAATATACACCATTCTGTGGTGATAGTGGTGTACTCTTTAAAAATCACTAAAGTACCTTGATGTGCACTAAAATACATGGCTGTACATTATCCTCTTCACTGTAAAAAAGCTCACCACTAAAAACTGTATGAATGTGAACTTAAGCAGCATGCTACCAGATCAACCCCACCCCTCCCCCCCACCCCCCCAAGACCAAGAGTATTTACATTGATCATAATTTTAACAACTCTAGACATCAATTTCATACTGTGTTATTACCCTCGTAACTTTTATCAGTGTTTACTTCGGAGCACTTAGAACATAATATTTTGTTTCTAAGGTTGGTGGTGGGGGGGGGGGCATCTTGCTAGGGGAAAAAATGTATTATTTACACAGTGGTGCCGATAGGGCGCGGGGGACGGGGGAGGGCGGCATTGTTCATGTTGGTGCTTGGGAGAACGAATGGACACACCAATAGACATAAATCTGTTGCGCTTTCAAACTTCCTTTCTATGGAGCCTCCAAGCCAATGAAGACGGTTTTTTTTTTTTTGGCTTTACCAGAGACTGAACCCTTTTACGTCTGTATGAAAACTGACTTTAAAAAAAAGGGGGCGGCAGAAGCTTCAACAAGGGTTGGGTGAATTACTGACTTTTGGGTTTAAAAACAAGAAGAACAACAAGGATGCTTGAAAAGTCTGAAGGTATGGATCCATTGCAATCGGTGCATTCAGTGCAGTTTTTAATGGAAAAAAAGTAAAATTCCCTTAGCCCTATCGGGCCATCGGAGCAGGTGAAGTGTAGAATTCATCTGTTTCTATAACCTCGGCATATGAAGGGATTGTGTGTTTAGCACAACGCCCAGCCACCTTTACTTCCCCAACTTAAAGTCTGGTACCCATTTAAAGGTGGGTGGACTTGTGGGACGACTTAGTACCGAATTTCACCTGGAAAAATTCCATGGGCCTTTACCGAGGATCGAACCCAGGGCTCTCAGGTCGACAGTCGAGTATCTACACCACTTGGCCATCCGTCCAACTGTTTTTAATGGGTATGCAGTTTAATGCGCCAACCTAAAAAAAAAACCCACACCTGCCAAAGGGCCCCCTCTCAATCTAATTTACTAACAAATCAGATCTTATGGTACCCCTTGACTATTCTTTTTATTAGACTCTCCAAATATCTCAAAGCCTATACCTAGGGCCAGGGTGCGCTAAGGTTATTGTGGGCCTAGAGATTGTTGACAAAAAACATACCACTCATCGTTAGGTAAATTGATAAGTGGGCCGATAGTTGTATAGTTTTATTAGCCTAATGCCTAATTTAACCGTGCCTATGACCAGGACCGCTTTATCATGTAGGCACAGTAGGCACTGTGCCTAGGGCCTACGGACTTTTCAAGGGCCTTCGAAAGCCAGAATGGCAAATAAGTGCCGGTGCATTCTTGAAAAATATTTAAAAAAATGAAATAGGGGAGGGCCTACGACTTTGAAAGTACCTAGGGCCTAGGACGACCTTAAAACGGCCCTGCCTATGACACCCAAAAGAAATGCTTTGTTGTCTGTCTTGGCCTGGGCCTATAGACAAATCATATGCCAACTGTTCAGTTCATTTTTCTGGTCAGGCCAGAGAAAAGGGGGGCCTCCGATTGTTTGTTTTGATTTTGTCTCCATCTTTTTGTTTGTTAAGCAAAAAATTAATTCCATGAACTTAAGACCTGCGATACAGAAACTGGATTTTCCCGAACTCTTTGGGGAAAAACCCTCAAATTCAATTTACTCCCAGCGGGAAGTTCATCTGTGTAATTTAGAAGATGGGCTGACTTGTGTCTGTTAATGGTACAGCCTCCCAGCCTCACTAACGTGGGCTGATCGGAAAAACCCGAATCACAAATGAGACGAAAAAAGGTAAATGAACTAAACCCCTTGACGTCCTTCCAGACCAAGGGAACTCAAATTACATTTTATTTGGAACTCTAGCACATAATTTAGATTATTGCCCTATGTCACTATTAAACTAGCTTCAGGGTTTAAACAAAAGACTAAAAGTGAGTCCTAAATTTCAATTGAGTTGTACCTTTTCTGTCTCTCAACAATAATTTTTACAATTATATGGAGGCCCCCCGAGAAGCCCAGTTTGAGAGTCAGTGATCCAAAAAAATAAAAAAAATGCTGAGTTTCAATTGAAGATTTAGAGATGGCAAAAAAAAAAATAAAGAAGTAAAAACTCATGCAATGTTTTCTCCACAGGAGAAACTGTTGCAAGATGATCTGCCCTTGGTTTGGCTGTTTGTTAAATTGGTCAATGAAAGATTTTTTTGAAAATAAAAACTTGCAAATATTACTTTTGAAATTTAAAAACACAAACTAACTATTACTTTTTATTGTTATATTCGTTTTTGTCTAATTTTTGGTTGTAATTGTGTCTAATTTCATTTGTTACAAGAATCAACTCCAATTAAATTATCTTATTTTTCTGATTGGTTTCTTTTAAATTTAAGTTATTGTCAGTTGTACTTTGTTTGGCTCTTTAAAGTAACATTTCTGGTCACACCGTCTAGAAAATGTCAAATGTTAAAAAAAAAAAAAAAAAACTAATTTAAGTATACAATGGTAGAGTACAGGGCCGAAGCCAGATGATGCGAGGCCCCTGATGAATTCTGATAACTAGGCCCTTTTTGTGCCTTTTACTCTCAAAAGGGCCCCATCTCGATACAGCAAAATAAATTTGAAACCGACGGGGGGGGGCAGCCAAGGTCTGGGGCCCCTGACAAATGTTCGTATCTCCTATCCCTTTTTTGACGGCCCCCGTAGAGTACATACTATAAATAACCTTTCTTATCCATTGGCGAAATAGGCAAGGGCCGTATGTTTGCATAGGCGAACTAAGCAACCGATTAACGTCCCCAATTCCCACTTCCAAAGGGCCCTTCTTCCCAGTATTAATTCCTATCTAAGCCAATGCTCGAATAATCATTTTGCATTAGGTCTCCAATATTATGCCTAACCCCATCTTTCCCTTTTCTGAAACCCAAGAAAGGTAATGATGCTAAGCCCCCCCCCCCTCCCCCCAACACACACGCACACCACAAAAAGTTTTAGTAAAATCAGATACATTGATGCTTTTGAGAAACATTTTTAAAAAAAAATACTTAGGCGTTAGTGCAGCAGCCTGTGCACCTAAGTTGGGCCCCCGAGAATCCTAAAGAACGACCTGGTGTACTGGTGGATATTGAACCCGTAATCTACACCATGCGAGTAATGGTTCACCCATCTCAACCATCAATTAATATATATATATATATATATATATATATATATATATATATATATATACTAGCTGTACCGTGCAAAACCTTTGCATAGAGTTATATCCCATTATGCTTGATCGGTAGGCTAGATTATTTTTGGTTTCGGGCAGATCCGATTTTTTTCATGGTTGTATTTTAAACTGGAATACTGTTGTATCAATTCTTTACTTTCGATTTAACGCACACTGGAAATGAGTATTATTATATATGATGATTACCTGGCCTCAGAGGCGGCCTCAAAAGGACGCATAAGTAAGGTGGTGTTGCGGCGGGGGGGGATGGGGGGGCTAGGAGGTAAGGTGGTGTTGGATGTGGGCGGGGGCGGGGGGGGGGCGGGCTAGAACGAGTGCAATAAGAGGTGCCGAAAGCAAGTATGTGGAGCTCTACACTTTTATCACTTTAATCACCTATCGCACTGTCCCTTTCAGGTGCAACGGATAATGCGGTAGCTTTGGCAACCAGCCCAAAGGTCGCACACTATCGGCCACGGTTAGACAATCCTAGTAGAGTCGATGGTACATGATGAAAGATAAACTATTCCGCGGTAAATTAAACGCTTTCACAGAAGGTCGTGAGACGGCTGCACCCATTTGAAGTAAACTGGTGCATCTAATCACTTTTCGTTTCAGTATTTTTCATTTTTTTGTATAATTAAAAAAAAAAAAAAAATTACAATATTATTGAACTTTCTTAACGTGGTGTCTTCTTGGCAGCACTTTTCTCAACAAACCTATCTGGCAGCACTGTTACTTTCAAAGAGAAAAAAAGGGGGTGATTAAAAGGTAGGACTTGACTTTGACGAAACAAAACAAATATTGGCATAATCAAATCACTCTTTGCAGTAAACGGCAGAAAGGGAGGTTAATGCTTTCCTCTTACTGTCTGTTAATATTTTTTTTGTCCGTTTTGTAATTCTCCGCGTCTCATTATTAACTCGTTCAGACGTCACGTAAACATGTGTTGAACGTCAGAGCAGACACAATATTGGGTAATAGCAAAAACAACAACTCAACATTTTTTTAATGAAATAATCTCTAGGGAGCGACCGATAATCGGATCGGTATCGGTATCGGTAAAAATGCTGGGGGAAAATATCGGTATCGGACTATCGGTAAAAAGGCATATCGGTCGCTCTCTAATAATCTCGTTTCTTTATTCACTCAGCCAGGGTCACAGAATCGTTGTTCATGACATCATATCTCAGTGGTCAGAGTATGTAATACTTTTAAATTGTGATATTTTCTGAGTTTTGTGTGTGTGGGGGGGGGGGGTTAAACCTCTAGGCTGTGGTGGATTAAAGGACGGGCTCACCGATCACGCGCCAAGAGCCCAGACTTCTGATGGGCCCCACTGAGTCCAAATTATAAACCTTTTTGACATACATTCTAATTTTTTTTAAGGTGCCTAATATTTTTTTTAAGCGCCCGGGGCCCCAAACGATCTAACCCCGCCTCTGCCTGTGGGAAGTAACGACATGTTTTTTTTTGGGTTTGAAACTTCCATGGACGGTTTGAAAAGTTCTCGGGAAGAGTTTAACAAAAATGATAGTGAAACACAGAATAACATTGTACAAGCAGGTAGGGTCGTTCTTACGTGTGTATGTGACTGGGGGGAGGGGGAGCTGGGCAAATATACTTTAGGGCAGTGGTCAGCTAACCCCTCCCCCCGGTCAGTGGAACGAATGTTACCGGGCCGCCCAGGAAATGTTCAATTATTTCCTCTGAATATATCTCGTGATTGTGTGACTTGGCGTGGACTAGAAATAATCAACGCCCGCCGTCCCCCTCCCCCTCCTCCCCTTTTTTGTCCAGTGGGCCGCGGTGATAATAACCAAACGATGACCGGTCCGTGGCGAGAAAAAGGTTGGGGGGGATCACTGCTCTAGTAGGGCGGACGGACCAAGGCAAAAGGTACATGAGGGTCGTGGGTCGACCTGGTCGCTTGTCAGGGGATACGCGGTTTGGTAGCCCCCCCCTCCAATCGTTAACATTTTCTTTTTAAATTAATCTTTATCTGTTCTTTTTTTTTGTCCCCCCCGGGGGGGGGGGGTGTGGAAAATGGGGGGGGGGGCGGAGATAAGCGGGTCTCAGTTGTCAGCATATGTCCTGGTCGCTAAATTTTTCTGGCGACGTTCCTGGGAAAATTTTAGTCATGAACAGGAAGAATTTGTTCTGGGTTTTTATTAAAATCAAAATAATTGTCTACGTAATGTTCGATCGCCCATATCGATTTTATACGTCCTTTGTATATATATATATATATATATATATATATATATATATATATATATATAATGGATTCCGCTTAAATGGGACACCGCTTAATTGGGACAGCCGCTTATTTGGGACAAATCTCAAAGAAACCAAACCAAGAAGCCAATAGTAAATTCGTATGTTTAATTGGGACAGCCGCTTAATCGGGACAAAAAGCCTCGGTCCCGATGTGTCCCAATTAAGCGGAATCGACTGTATATATACACACACACACGGTGGTACACATCTGTCAATGTGTCGGTGAAATGTGTGATGCCACCCGTGCGTGTTGCGGTGCACTGGTGGTAACATTGCATCCTGAAGTTGAGTACAACACGTTTATTGACATCCATAACGCGACACCAACCAGTACGAGATGGCTTCGTCCATCACTTGACATTAGTTCTTTTAAAGTTGTGTCTTGCTTTAAGACTGAGTACATCCACACGGTGATGGGTATCTACCATTCGCATCAATCTAAACTGACTGGTGTTGTACACTGTGTGGTACTATATCACGTGACATCATGTGTATACAAGGTGGCGGTGGTATCTGCAGGGAGGCCATTTGTTATCGCAGGGGGTGATATATGTGTGATGTCATCTGAGTATATTGTAGTGCAGTATTATGTTTAGACTACATCTTCTGGCAATGTATGTGTGAGTATGTGTGTACGTCTTTTCTATTGATGTGTGAGTATGCGTGTACGTACTGTCTATTGATGTGTGAATATGTGTGCACGTCTTGTCTATTGATGTGTAAGTATGTGTGCACATCTTGTCTATTGATGTGTGAGTATGTGTGCACGTCTTGTCTATTGATGTGTGAGTATGTGTGCACGTCTTGTCTATTGATGTGTGAGTATGTGTGTACGAACTGTCTATTGATGTGTGAGTACGTGTGTACGTACTGTCTATTGATGTGTGAGTATGTGTGTACGTACTGTCTATTGATGTGTGAGTATGTGTGTACGTCTTGTCTATTGATATGTGAGTATGTGTGCACGTCTTGTCTATTGATGTGTGAGTATGTGTGTACGTACTGTCTATTGATGTGTGAGTATGTGTGTACGTACTGTCTATTGATGTGTGAGTATGTGTGCACGTCTTGTCTATTGATATGTCAGTACGTGTTCACGTCTTGTCTATTGATATGTGAGTATGTGTGCACGTCTTGTCTATTGATATGTGAGTATGGGTGCACGTCTTGTCTATTGATGTGTGAGTATGTGTGCACGTCTTGTCTATTGATGTGTGAGTATGTGTGCACGTCTTGTCTATTGATGTGTGAGTATGCGTGCACGTCTTGTCTATTGATCCTATTATATGGAAATTCGGTGGTGTCAAAGTAGATGTGGAACACTTGACATAAACTGATAAATTCTCTCATGGGCTTTACTACAATGGCCTTAGTGTTAGAATATCAAAATAGAGTTATCTTAGTGTTAAAATATCAAAATAGAGTTATCTTAGTGTTAAAATATCAAAATAGAGCTATCTTAGTGTTAGAATATCAAAATAGAGTTATCTTATTGTTAGAATATCAAAATAGAGTTAACTTATTGTTAAAATATCAAAATAGAGTTATCTTAGTGTTAGAATACCAAACTAGAGTTGTCTTAGTGTTAGAATATCAAAATAGAGTTATCTTATTATTAGAATATCAAAATAGAGTTATCTTAGTGTTAGAATATCAAAATAGAGTTATCTTATTATTAGAATATCAAAATAGAGTTATCTTAGTGTTAGAATATCAAAATAGAGTTATCTCAGTGTTTGAATATCAAAATAGAGTTATCTTAGTGTTAGAATACCAAAATAGAGTTATCTTAGTGTTAAAATATCAAAATAGAGTTATCTTAGTGTTAGAATATATATATCAAAATAGAGTTATCTTAGTGTTAAAATATCAAAATAGAGTTATCTTATTGTTAGAATATCAAAATAGAGTTATCTTATTGTTAGAATATCAAAATAGAGTTATCTTAGTGTTAAAATATCAAAATATAGTTATCTTAGTGTTAGAATATCAAAATAGAGTTATCTTAGTGTTAGAATATATATATCAAAATAGAGTTATCTTAGTGTTAAAATATCAAAATAGAGTTATCTTATTGTTAGAATATCAAAATAGAGTTATCTTATTGTTAGAATATCAAAATAGAGTTATCTTAGTGTTAAAATATCAAAATATAGTTATCTTAGTGTTAGAATATCAAAATAGAGTTATCTTAGTGTTAGAATATCAAAATAGAGTTATCTTGAAAGTGGTGGGTCTGTGCAGTGGTAAGACTCCTTTTATTTCACTTGTATTACATTTTTGTTTTACATAACGGACAGGCTACGCTTACGTCAAGACGTAATTCGTATTTTTTTTTCCGGCTTACGTCAATAGATATTTCTCCACACCCTAACACTGTCCCTAACCCTAACCTTATTCCTAACCCTAACCCTAACTCTAACCCCTAACCCTTTTTGTTTTTTGTTTGTGGTAACATCAAGACGTAATTCGTATTTTTTTTTTCCGGCTTACGTCAATAGATATAATAATAGAAGGCGCTTGACGTAAGCGTAGCCACTTCGTTTACATAATGTGAAGTTTTTTATGCGATCAGGCAAAAAACTAAATTGGCGGTAATATTAAGTTTGAAACTACAATCTATATGGTATGGGCATAGAGACTCTGTTAGATTTCTTCAAAAGCAACTTTTCTCTTATAACAAAAAAGACAGTCAAAAAATAAAATCAAAGAATTTTTTCGTTTAGGTTTGGCAATTAAATATTTTTGTTTAAACTCGCTGTAAATCCGATTGTAAATTTTTATCTAGCCCGAATTTTAAACTGTTAGAAACTGCTAGTAGTCTGTAATCAGTGATTCGAGTCTCTTGAAAACATCAATGTTATCATGCAAAGATGATAGGATCTTATTTTTATTTTCGCGATACACTTTTCGGGTTCGTTTAAATAAATCCTTACTTTATTATTTTACTTCTGTTCCGAAATATTTGGTATAATTAGCATTTAAAAATATGCATTTATTATTTATCCTTTAAATATTGAATATGTATGCATATGGCATAACTTTAGTTGCAAAAATAAATTGTGACCAGTTTAATTTTAATTTTTGAAATTTTATTATTACATTTGATTTATCATAATCATTTTTTCCATCATTATCTTTTCTCATACTTAAAAAGAAATAGAATTTAAATATTTTTGAATAATAATAGTATGTCTGCAATATTTAAAAGTTCCACAAGTCATGCTTTGACTGCTAGATAATTGTTAAAACTTAAATGACAGTTTGCCCACAAGTTTAATGGTTATTTCATATGTTTTGCAAAGTTATTGATGTGAATGAAATGTACAGAACAATTACTCAGTAAATATCCTAAGCTACTTAAAAATATTTTTTTTTTTACCTTTACGAGCAGCAAAATTACTTAAAAAAAAATAATTATTATTGAGTAATTTTTCAGTCCATTTCATTTGATTTATATTAAGACCTTTGCAAAAGAGTATGAAAGAATCATTTATTTTTACATACTGTTGTAGACTTTTTATGACTGTCTCAAGATTTATCCAACTAAAGAATCTGTTTTATTACATGAGTCTATTTAATTTATTGGCATCAAAATCATCTTTAAAAAGAGTGAAAAACTTAAGGAAATGTATAAATAAAATGACTATGGTTATATTTTTCTTTTGTTAAATCTAGTCATACAAATTGAAGTTTATTAATAAAACAAACATAAAGTTACATAATTTCATGCACTCTGTCATTTAATATCTTTTTAAATGTATCTTTTTTTGTCTGTTTAAAAAAGAAGAGAAAATATATTTCCATAAATTTACCTTCAGTTGATGAAATGGAATATGAGGATGATAATGATAACGTTCTGGAAATGTTTGGAACAATATGTCGATCTTGTAACTTGCCTCTGGCAGTTCCTTGGGTTCGCTGCACTGCTCCACAGTGTCATCCCGGTATGAACATCTGTGTCCCCTGTTTCTCACTTGGGGTTGAGTTAGAACAACATGCGAATGATCACCCCTACTGCATAGTGGTAAACAAAATTTAAACACTGAGTATTCTGTAAGAAATATTTATTTGTCAAAGTTTTACTATTGTCTACTCATGTTCTTTTTTTTTTGTTTTCCATGATAATTCATAATTTTCTGTTTCTTCTATTGTCTCAAATATTAAAAATTATTTCCAGAAACTGGAGTTTCCACTTTTTGAAGCCAGTTGGACTGCATCAGAAGAAATGCGTCTTTTGGATGCCATCCGAGAATATGGATTGGGAAACTGGTACTTCATGACTCGTTTCATTTTTTATTTATCCACCACACTGATTTGAACATATAAACTGCAATGATGGGGGAGAGGAGGGTGATTGCCTGTGATTAATCCTAATCTGGATTATTTAAATGTTGTGTATTTTCCCTTAATTAATTTGAAAAACTGAGTTTGTGGGTACCCATTTCATATAATTTGACTAGGTAAACTTGATTCAGAGCTCATTGATGTCAGATTTGGCAGGTATGACTCAGAATAAGTGTCAATTTAAAACTTTTATTTTAGAATTCAACATAAAGTTTTTACAAAGAGTTGAAAAAAAATATATTTAAAAAGTCACAGGAATCACATATTTTTTTATTTAATAAAATGTCTCAACAAATATAGTTCTTTTCACCTACAGATATTATTTTTGCCTCCATGGCAACGTATGGGGCATGAGGAAAACTCCTTGACTTTATTTTTGTTTTATTGTTCAGACTGAAGAAAATTTTAGTCTGACTTATTTGTTTTACAAAATAATAAGTAAAATTTGATGAAGAGGATTTTGATATAGTAGGCAGTTAATATCAAAGAGGTTAGGACGATTGGAGGTTTCCCCTTTGCTTGTTTTTAATAATAATAATATATAATAAAAATAATATATACTTCTTAACGTAATGAAATGAAAATATTATGAGCACATATTTTAATGTACATTTTTGATATAATATTAAAAAAAAATGATTCAAACATTCTGTATGTTTCAGGCCTGCTATTAGCCTTCGAATGAGAACAAAATCAGCTGATGAATGTGAGAGACATTACTTGAGCTGTTATATCGACAATCCACAAGCTCCACTACCAAGTATGACATTCTGTTACCTGCATAGTTTTAAATTTTGAAAAAAATGTATTCGATATTGTGATCCTTGTAGGAAACACTAGAACCTCCATTCTTTTTTCATTTAATTTTTTTCTGGTTGTGGGTGGAGGGATGGCTGTGCTATGCAGAGCGCTTGACTGTTGACCTGAGAGTCTTGGTTTCAATACTGGGTGAGAACCTAGCGAATTTTTTCAGGTGAAATTCGGTGTAAAGTCCATCCAGCTTTAAATGGGTACCTGACATAAGTTGGGGAAGTAAAGCCGGCTGGGCAATATGCTAACCTCACAATCCCTTCACATGAAGTGGTTACAAATATAGATGAATTCTACACTTCATCTGCCCCAATGGCCTATTAGAGAAAGGGAACCAACTGCTTATAATGGACCTGATTCTATAGAATCATTAATCTATATTGTAGGCTTAGTGTATGATGAAGGCGTACACATTTGAGTGTTCTGACTTTTGTTTTAAAAATCTGTTGATTTAGAGAGGATATATTTCAATATTAGTGAACTTCTGTTGTTTGCTTTTAAACGTTGTTCCTTCACTTTGAAGGCCAATATTATTTATAATTAGCAAACATAAAAAACCAATCTGTTGATACGTTCAAATTACTTTTCATTTATAGAACTGACTAAATGTTATGTCCCATGTCAAGTTGAAATGTTGATCCCTCAGTCCTAGTTTTATTCATGTCAGGTTGTGATGTTTATTTCTTAAATCCTATAATGGTGTAATTTAGAGTGTTTTTTTGTAGTGGCATTCTTTGATCCCCCACCTTGCTGAGAGTACAATGGCCATGACGGTATCTTAGGAGACATATGCAGGTTACACACAGCACCCATAAGTCCTCAACTTTGGAACACTTAGACCTTAAAAAAATCCTGAGTGTCTTTGAAAAGATCAAACTTGTTGACCTTCAGAACGTCTGTAGAGCACCCACACCACAATCTGTCCTCACCGATTTCATACTCTTCTTCATATCTGGTACATTTCATATTGCCCTTTAGTCATTTTCACTATAGTTCTGAATGCTGTGGCTGTGCAGGGATCACACAACCGGCATCTGATTGGATTTAGAGCTTTGTACTTGCACCATACTAACCAGCCTTCCAATTTATTTTGTACTATCTAAGCAGTAGAAATTTTTACATTAAAATGTCGTCAGCCAAGTTTTTTTACTTTCTGTCAATTGAAGAGGTCTTCTTGATTAACGTGAGCTCTACAGTTAAAAAAGACACTCATGCTTATGAAATGGCAAAAAAGCAGCTGACAATGGTATCTTAATATTTTTGCAATCAGTTTTCGAAGTCTCTCTTGTGTTGAAAATAATAGTAATAATTTTATTGTTTGCAAGAGCTGAGATACTTTAATAAGGGTTTGAATTTTAAAGATGGTATTTTTATTTCATTGATATGTTATTCCAAGTGTTGTTTGTATATAAAATTAAGATATTAAAAAAAAAATTTTCGCCTAAATAAAATCATGGCTTTCTGAATTACATCACCTTGCACATGATTTACTTTCAAATTTTTTAAACATAATACATTTTTTTTCCTGACAGGTTTCCCAGATCCGGTTATAAACAAAGGAGCGCCAATAACATTCAAATGTAAGTCTATCAGAATTTAAATCGGTGCTTGTTTATTCATTTGAAAGCACAGTTTGTCCGTGCTCTGTTCCCTTTAAATCTACTTGCCAGGAAAAAAAAATCTGAAAAATTGTTTTAAAAAAATTTTGCTGTTGTTGTTTTTTTTTAAATTAAATGGACAAAGCATTTTTTTTAATTAATTTTTTTTTTCTTTCCTACTATCAAAACTTAGTATCAGACAACCCTCCACGGCCAGCTGAGGGAACTGCACTGTGGACTGAAATGGGAGGCTACTCAGCAGCCCGAGGAGACTTCAACATAGAGTTTGACAATTTTATAGAGATGGACATTTGTCACATGGACTTTGATGAAGACGATGATCAGTGGATGGAGGGTGGAGAGGAAGGCGACAGGGAGCTGTATGCAGGTAACAATGGAGTTCAAACATTTTCATTTTGCCTTTATAGTGCTTCAGTGCTAGTACGCATGTTGGCAAAGTTGCCTGAAGTTTGTTAACAACTGTGCCCCACACCCATGGGCGTATTCATGGGGGGGCAAGGGGGCATTTTGAAAAAAATGTCATATAAGAGGGGAGGCATTTGCCCCCCCCCCCCCCCCCCTTACATTTAAAAAAATATGTCATAACGTTGTTATTTGCCCCCCCTCTGGAAAATTTTTGCCCCCCCCCCCCCCCGGAAAAATTCCTAGCGACGCCCATGCCCCACACCAGTGATATAATGTTAGGTCAACTGCTGTTTAAGGCAAATTAAATTTTTTCTAACCTTTTATATTATTAGTTATTTTTTTAACTTTATCGGTAGGATAGCACTGAATTCTGCAAAGAATCTAGGCTTATTGCAGGAATGAGAATTATGCAGTGCGCGCACTGTTATTAACAACAGCTCTCTTTAAAATTAGGGTGGACAGATAGTTGATCTTTGTAGAGCACTTGACTATCAACCTAAGGGTTTCGAGTTTGATCCTCTGTGAGAGCCTTGTGAAAACTGACTGAAAGTCACCAAAATACATCCAGCTATAGAGGGGTACCTGACTTTTGTTAGGCAAATAAAGGCGGCTGGGCATTGTGTTAGTCACACAATTCCTTTACATGCCATGGATGCTGATATAGATAAATTATATGTTTGCCCCAATTGCCCTTACATTACATTTCTTAAATATCATTCGTCTCTTGGTTTTATTATCTTCTCATGGCTAATATAATTAATCTAATTATCTCCTCTTTGCCTAAACACCATTAAAAAAAAACAGTAAATTCACACGATCTGATTGGTAGTTGTTAATTTCAGTAGTTGAAATCAGGAAGTCAGCTTAATGTCTGATAAGCATTAAGAATAATGCAATAAAAAGAATACATTAAAAAGATTTTTTTAAAAATAATTTTCAACGCTTGACACTTTTTTAAATTTCAGAATTGAAACTGGCCTCCCTGGATGTGTACAGAAACTGCTTGATTGAAAGACAACGAAGAAAAAAGTAGGTCAAGTTTCCAGAAACAACAAATATAAATTATCTAGAATCTTTTTAAAAAAAAATGTCCGCACTCTCCGATGCTGAAAAATAAGCCTTCCCTCATTATCATCATCACCTGTCACCCCGGGCAGGGTATGGCCCGCCACAGTAGACCTTGCCGCCAGGTGTTTCTTGGGCGGCGTATCCTCCTTTTGCCTTGTGAAACTGGTTGCTGGTTTCATTAGGGTGTGTCCTTATCCAGCCCAATCTCTTCTTCTGATTTCTTCTTCAGCCGAGAGTTGGCAGATCCTTTCCCAAAGGCTGGTGTTGCTGATTAGGGGTTATTCTTCTGAGGCAGCTGTTGGTAAAGGTTTGCACTTTCTTGATTGTGGTTTCAGTCAACTTCCATGTCTCTGCTCCGGTAGGGCTGATCTCAAGTTGGTGTTAAAAAAAGTCAAATCTTAGTTGATAAGGACACCTGCCTGGAGGTCCAAAACATTCTTGAGCAGCATGAAGGTTGCTCTTGCTTTTGATTCTTGATTTGGCATCTGTCCTCTCTCTGCTTCCCAGTTGATCGATAACGCTACCCAAGTGGCGGTAAAACAAGTGCTGTCCAGGGACATACCATCCCTCCACCGTTCCCTATTTAGTAAGATTTATTTTTACATGTATTTATTTTTTGTTTAGATTTCTCTTAAAAGCAATTTGTCAACAAGAGTTAGTTCAAAGCTTCAAAAAAAAAAAATTAAACCAATATCAAATACTTGGTAGACCAATTAGTGTAAATGTCCTGTTGCCAGCTGGGCTAGACATTTTACATTTATCTGTTTTGGTTGGCTTGGATAATTTTATTTCATCTGTGCAGTTTTGATAAGCCTGTCTCCTAATATTAAAAAAATTCCTGAATAATTGCTCTCTCCACATTTGTATTCCTTTGGATATTTGTATAAAGTAACTTGTAGTTATTTTCCTTATATTATTTTAATGCACCTTCAGTGAAATCACCACATTCTCACCAACTGTGTGGACTATTATATTTATATATTAATTGTTTCTTTCTTCAGTATTGTCAGAGAATATGGCCTGATTAGCCTCAGAAAATGGAACAGTAAGTCCAGTATATTTTTTTTCTTCACACAAAACATTTGATCCAAAATTTAGTCCCTTGTAATAATTAATTTGAAGATGACAATGTTAGACCAAAATGTTATTGCATATGACGTGCTGTCATCTGCAGGTTTTTTCAAGAGGAGATTTGACTTTGGTCTGTCGGTCGATGCATTGCGTCCATTCATGCGTTTATTTCCAGCCATTACATTCGACAAATATTTAGAAAGTCTTCTATGTAAGTCATAATTTATTTATTATTTCCAAAGTTAAATAAATTCAGTACAATCAATAAGCTAATGTCTATTTCTTTATAAAAAAAATTTTCACTTTTGTGCTGTTAATCTCTGTACACTTTGAAATCATTTTCAAACCTGAGTTTTATACTGTACAGATGAAAGACAGCTCAAGTCTGAGATAATTAGGCTTCAAGAGTACAGACGCAATGGCATTGTCAGAGTCCGCTCCGTCAAAGCATACTATTTAATGAAGCAAAGAAGAGACCAGGTCAGAGCACAGCGCCATCTTCTGTCAGATGTTCTCCACCATGTTAAGGTACGTATATAACAGTCTGCCTAATTTGTATGCAGCACATTTTGTTTTTTTCCAGAATGTTTTTGTTTCTACTTTTTTACATTTGATAAAAGTTTCATTACGGGCCGCTTATATTGAAAACAAAAAAAAATTTTTGTGCTATGTCATAATAACTGAAGGTGGATTTTGATTTATAGAACTACCAGAAATTATGGAATGCTTAAGTATAGGTTACACTGTGGCCTGATGAGTTGGAAATTGACTAAAAAAAAAATTCTCTGATGCTATTAGCCCTTTCAGATGTCCTAAAAAAGTTCTGATATCTCAGTTCTAGACTCCGAAGAACTGTCCCATCATTGATCAATAAAAAAAAATATTAGTTATAGAAACTGACTTATGGGGTCCATATTATAATGAGATGTTGTTTTTTAATCCAGCCATTCTACCCGCTCTTCTGTAGGGACAGTATTTTTTTTTTTTTTTTACATTTGGACCATAAGATATTATCATCACAATAAGCATAGGCAACTGACGTTGTCGGGATTTGAACCCGTAAAAATACATTACTCCTGTCTTCACAGCCACAGAGTTACCCAAAAATATTTTCGCAGAGCTCGCAGTCATGAAGGAAATTATTTAAAACAAATTTGTGTTGTTATGTTGCTAAAGGCAAAAAAATTCTTATTTTTTCATTTTCCTTACTGTCCTTCATTGTTATTGGGTCCTGGTTGTGAACAGTCTGGTTTACTTACAATGTCCAATATTTTTTTTTGTTTTCTCTTGCAGGATGAGCTGTATTTCCAGACTTGGTTGTCTAAACAAGCCTCGCTAGATGGCTCTTCAAAAGGCCTCAGTGTTTCACTGCCGCAGCTGTGTAAAAAACCAGTGGCTCGACTGCAAATCGACAACCTACCTGGATATGACAGACTCAACGATGCAGAGAAAGAGGTTTGTGAAATTTTTTTATTTTCTCTTGCAGTCCCATATTTTCAGCAATTTTACTCCTAATGTTACTTAAAATGGCTCATATCTTTCTCTTACTTTCTGGTCAGTAGTAAGAAAACCAACTGGCAATGACTTATTTTTTAAAATTAAGATTTTTAAATTACATTGCTAACTTATGCTGGCTTATTTTTAAATTGCCATGCCAGACTATTCACTGCATTGTATAATAGCTGACACTAGAACTATTCTGTATTACTAACACAGTGGTTCCCATATTGTGCTGATCAGGGCACCCAGGGCCAGATTTACAGATAGGCCATGGCCTAGGGCCCTCGTGAAATAAAGGGCCCTGGAAATGTTGAGTGTGGGACGGATGGCCCAGTGGTGTAGATATTTGACTGTCGTCCTGAGAGTTCTGGATTCAATCCTGTGCTAACCACACAATCCCTGCATATGCCGAGGTTATAGAAACAGATGAATTCTACACTTCATCTGACCCAATGGCCCGTTTGGGCTGAGGGACTTTCAAATGTTGAGTGGTATACAACAAAAAAACAACAACTGAGCAATATTTGGTATTTTTCAAAATGGGGCCTCAAATTTTTGTTGGCCTAGGGCCCCTAAAATTGTAAATCCGGCTCTGAGGGCACCCTATGCACTTCAAGTAAATGTTATACAAGTAAATAATGCAAACACCTAAACCTCCCAAAATTTTTCAAACATAGGACAAAGTTTTCTAAATACTAAGAATATAGAGATGCGAGAGTTAATAAAGTTTTAAACTGCAGCCCTAAACATATTCCACACCCTTCCCCCCACCCCCCCCCCCCACCACCACCACCCCTCAGATAAGGATTTTTGTCCCCAGCAGGCTATTTTGTTTGCTGTAATCACCGGTATAACTAATCACGATGCATACCTGAGAGAGATTGCGGTGTCGTCGAGGGCAGCACAGATGCTATTTCCTGTGTCATCTTAGGTCATTGACATGGATTTAGTGGTCTGCACTCTTTTTCTCTCTCTTTGAACTCCCTCAGTGATAACTACGGGCTGAGACTTACTCTCTTAGAGCCCATGAAATCAAACTCGCTGTGTCCCTGAATATCTTGGAACTGCCATATAGGCTGATGGCAAGTTAGCTACCTGACTGGTCCACCCTGTGGTTTCCCAGCCCGGGTATTCGAATAGCACATGATCCTCTGTTTCCTCAACTTCTCTGCAGTGCCGGCAAAGGGAATCAACATTGGTCCTCAACCCACCAAAGTACGCACCTATAGGACAATGCCCAGTACGTAACTGGGCAATTAGTGCCTGTTTTATTCTCCTGAGCCCCCACCACAAGTCGGTTTTGGACGGCCGCTCAATCTAATTGCGGACATTTCTGCCCATCACCCCATTGTCCCAACCTGAGAACCACCGAGTTCATTCAAAGTCTCTGATCTTGGCACACGGCATCCTCAAGTGAGCTCCTGCCCGGACCCACATGTCTAGACCAGCGGGATGCAATCACACACACACATATAAACATGGCTATAAAAATGCCAAATTTACTGGTCTGTAGGAAATAATCCATTGGAATAAAAACAAAGTCATTCGTGAGACTAAAGCCATTTAATTCTATCTTCTATCAGGTCATAAAAGTTGCCAAATTATAACGTTGCTTGAGGTTATAACTTACTGGCAGACGAGTAGCACTCCACAACGTACCTTACAATTAAACAACTTTTTTATTTAAAAAAAATTATGACGGAGATAGAAAGGAATGAAAAAAATGCGTAGGACTTGTTTGTTACTTTATATCTTTTAAAAAAAGTCATATGAAAATGATCTTCTTGGTATTTGAATGTTTTATGACTAGCTCAGTCCGAAACGAGGAGCAAAGGGTCTTTAAATCACATGTCTCCAGTCTCTACAGAAGTCTTCATCACCTATGCCCATGACTCTCCTGCCACTTTTTGGCTCGCTGGTCAGGTGGTCTTCACTCCCCGCCTTTTGTTCCCCTGCTCATCTCTTGTGTGAAATCTGCTTGCATTTATTTTGAATGAATTATTTTCACCTCAGAAACACAGAAATACCAAAATAGCTAAAAAAAATTTTTGTTTTTATTATTTCAGCTGTGCTCCGAAGCTCGTCTAGTACCCCAAGCCTACCTGGACTTTTCCAGGATCTTGATTGCTGAAAACACAAAGCACGGTTTCCTGAAGCTGGCACAGGCTCGGACGCTCATCAAAATTGATGTTAACAAAACCAGAAAACTTTACGATTTCTTAATATTACATGGACAAATAACAAAAGATCCTGTTTAGAATAAATTATATTCACTTGAAGAATTTTTTTGAGTTTTCATTGAAATGTGCTATCCAATTAGGGAAAAAACGCAGTGAATTTTAAAATAATGTATTTAGTTAATAACAATAATTTATGAAATCTTCAGATTGTAGTTTGTTCATTTTAAAAAAGTCAATGTATTTTATTATAGCTAATATTTATTGAAAGGTATAAAATCGGTGATGATTATTAATCTGGCAATTAATGGTTAAAATATAATCAGTTAAAATACAATGAAATAGTTATGGAAAAAAAACATCAAAACCACCGAAAGCCCATTTTAACCGCTTAAGGCCACCAAAAGCCCATTTTAGGCCACCCATAAATAATTTATATGCACATGCCAGCAATGTTTTAGTTCTGC